>OY998179.1:72572814-72937814 GCA_963921935.1 Galeruca laticollis
TTTTTAAAGAAAACGTAGTTAACTACTGCCCAGCTCTGTAAATACGAGGTACCAAGTAATAACAGCACTTATATAAGTAAACGCACAAAATAACGACGGTAAATACGTAAACAAACAAATATGCTTGAAAATTTATATCAACAAAAGAAAACAAAATGTGCTTACTATTGAAATAATGATCAAAAAATGTTTAAATTTTGAAGTTTTTGATTTTTTTTAATTAATAATTTTTTTTATATCTGAATAATTTCTTGACTTATAGGTTTTTTCTTATTTTTTGTTTTTATTGGATATTTTGGATTTTTGGTTACCGCTAGGCCAAATACTTAGGCGTTATGGCTCAACAAAAGTTAATACTGACTTTCCCATAAATTGCCATACCATGGAATATACATGAAAACTGTTTCTTAAGGAGTAAACTCAAAATATAAATAGTTATTGGAAACATAGTGCTTCTGCTAATTGTAAAGCATTGATTTTTACTTTGTAAATGCCTTTAATTGATGTATTGGAATTAACTTTGGCATTAAATAAAATTATCAATTTCTACTACTTACTGATCAATTAAGATAAATGAAAAAAGTATAATAAATAAGATTGTCAATTTTACATATATACGATTATGAACATTTACATATTTAGTAATTTATTTCTTAAAACTATCTACCGACGTTTCAAAAATGAAAGGAATTTATGCCGATTAATGGTTTTTTCGCTTCGCAACACATTTAGTGAAGCTGGCAAGGACCCAATACCTTCCGTTCCATAGCTGTTGGAGGGAATAGCTTCTACTGGTGGTGAAGGTGGAAATGGCTCAACACCTTTACTGGTGAAGGGAATAGCTATAACGTAAAATAAAATCCAGATTTATATTTTTTCAATGGGTACATTTTTAAATGTCCAAAATTATAGCAAGCATATTGAATGAAATTAATTGTCTCGATCATTACTCCGTGGAATCTACTCATATTTCTGTTTTAAATGAAACTTACTGTTTCTAGATAATTCCACAATATATTGAAAAAATGTTAAAAATTCTAAGAAATTGACAATTGTTTCATCGTCAGAATGACAGAAGTTACATTTCATTTGATACCTGCCTGATGTTTAATAATTATTGTTGGCCAAACCAAGAAGTGATTGACTACAAGAAGTATGATATTATTTTAACATATATTAAATAAATCACACTCCTTGTTCTGGCCAAAATTAATTATTAAGCATCAATTATGCATCAAATGAAATGTAACTTGTGGCATTCTGACGATAATATTTAATATCAAAACAATTATCAATATCTTAGAATTTTTAACATTTTTTCAATATATTGTGGAATTATCTAGAAACAGTAAGTTCCATTAAAAACTGCTATATTGAATACGATAGAAGTTACCTTCAATTTCTGTTAATTTCCTCTCATATTTTCTGGTGGGCATTTCAACTTTTCCAACTGGAGAATAATATGTATGTCTGGAAGGCATATCTAGAAAAAATGTATGTTATTAACCTCTTTTTTTTCAATTGCAGATAATAAATACCTTTAATCCTTTTAGGGATCGTCTCCTGTATAGGCCCTTCTACTTTGACGGGAAACAAAAAAAATTGTCTGTTATATCCCCATTCATCAAATAATCTAAAATATATACATATTTAATAACATTTAACAAACTTCTATAAAAAAATTACTCACCAGGCAAAAACAGGGACGGCAAAAAGCAAACTCTCTCAATAACCCGCCTTCTTCTTTTTCAAACTTTGAGAAACGCTGTTTCTGAAAATGAAGGGGACATATCCTCCATTGTTTCCTCGTTGTCAAATTTGATGATTTATTCCCGCTGCCTTCCAGCTCCAGCCATATTTATTTTATGGATAGATAGATAATACGAAACGATCACAAACAAGATAAACGAAAAGGAGTGGATGAGCAACACAAAGTACGGGTCAGTTTTCTGTGACGAGCAAGATGACATCGCGCATACGCAGTTATAAAAATCAATAAAATTTTATTACTAACGACGTTACAGTTTTCTTTAATGTTTTGGAATATTTTGAAATCTACCGATTTTAGTTACTCGATAGGCTCTATAGATGGCACGGACTGCAGTGGCCCTAGCCTGGTGAACACCAGGCTAGGGACACTACAGACCGTGCCATCTATAGAGCCTGTCGAGTAACTAAAATCGGTAGATAATTAACGAAAACTGTAACGTCGGTAGTAGTTAAGTATCATTGATTTTTATTCCTGCGTATGCGCGATGTCATATTGCTCGTCCCCACAGGTTCTGTTATACTGTTATCGTTTTTTAATTCATAGAGGTTATTATAAGGTTTCGTTATTTTGTTGTATTTTTGAATACTATCGTGTAATATTTATCTAGTGTTTCGTTGCATTATTGTTATTAATTGAAAAGACAATGTCAAAGTGTATTCTGAAGGAGTCTAATACTCGGTAAGTTTTATTAAGAAAATTTCAGTTAACAACAATTCACTTTATTTTTATAAAACACAGACTTTTAACTACTTTAATCGAAAACTTTAGAGATCATGGTTGTTCTTTACATTAGCTAAACTGAAAATTGTAGCATTACTAGAGGAATTTTCTTTTGACAGGTTTGTTCCTCCAACCCAGGAAGATAAAATTAATATGGCTGAAACACAGTAGTGATAAATCATTCAATTTGTCTACGAGGAAACGATGGAGGGTATGTTTCTTTAGATTTGAGAAAGTCGAAGGAAGGTTATTAAGACAGTTTGATTTGCCTTCCCATATGAGTGGGAATTAACAAAAATTGATGGTAATTTTTATTGTATTCAATATAGCATGCTATAATTTTGGACATTTCAAAATGTAAATTGATTCAATGAAAATATGAGTACTGAGTGTGTAATTTCATCAAAATTCCAGCTAAGCGCTTTCAGCCATTAGGCCATTCTCAAAGCTGTCGTCAAAAAAAACCATACAACAGGTGGCATAAAACATCAAACCCTGTAACTGCTACATACAATTAAATAAAATGTCTGATGTTACATCATTGTTTCAGTATAATTTGTTATAATTACCCTATAGAGAGGGTGTACAATTGTAATTCACATAACGAAACGTCTAATTTGAAATTGTCAACTAAATGATATGTGTGTACACCCTCTTTATATAGTAATTTTAACAGATTTCATTTAAATAATGATGTAACATCAAACATTTGATTTCATTGTATATAGCAGTTACAGGGTTTGTTGTTTTTTGATACCTGTTGTATGTTTTTCTCTTGTCGACAGCTTTAAGAATGGCCTAATGGCTGAAAGCTGGAATTTTAATAAAATCACACTCAGTACTCATCTTTTCAATCACTCAATTTATATCTAGTGTGTACACCATACTCAGACAATTATATTTTAAAATATACCCATTGAAAAAATAATAATCTGGGTTTTATTTTATGTTATAGCTATTCTCTCCACCAGCTATGAGATGGGAGGTATTGACCCCTTGCCGATTTTCATATATAGCTCATGGTATGACAATTTATGGGGAATGAAAGTGAGTATTAACTTTTGTTGAGGCATTACGTCTAAGTATTTGGTCTAGCGGTAACCAAAAATTCAAAATAACCAATAAAGACAAAAAGTTAAAAAAAAAATTAATGAAAAAATAGTTAAAAACCAAAAAGAATTCCTAAAAAATCGTAAACTCCAAAAAACGGAATTCAAAAAAATCAAAAAAATTTAAACATTCAAATATTTTTTTATTTTTTTTTTTGGCTTATCACAAAAACATGTGTAAACTTATTATTTCAATAGTAAGCGCATTTTTTTTTGTTGATATTAATTTTCAAACATATTTGTGTATTTACTTATTTATTGTTGTTATTTTGTATGTTTACTTGTAGAAGCTCAACCAGAAACGAGAAAGGACTTCCACGAGACGGTGGGATTTTTAAGAGCCCTCAAGAAATATTTTAACAATCATAGACTGACAGGAGCTGCAGAGTAACTTAAAGTGCCTTATGCGATGGTTTCATATGAACGGAATGCTTTTAAATGTAGAAATATGCAATATACTATGTTTAAGCTTGTGATTTGAACCTATTTGATACTTCCAGTAAAGAAATGAAGATAATTTTTAAGTGGAAATGAAATGTTAGATATATTATTTTAAATTTTGTACAGTCACAAGTGCTGTTTAGCACTCTCATATGTAATTACTTGGCACCTTGTATTTACAGAGCTGGGCAATGTATAGCAATTTCTCCTTTATAAGTATTTTAATTACTTTTGTTCTTACATTCACAGTAAATATACTCAAATGTTTTCTTTCACAGAAAGTTGCCAAAAATAGTAGTTAACTACTCATTGCTAACACTTTTTTTTATTAAGTAAGTAGCAGTTACACTCCAGTAGTTTCTCCAGCTCTGTGTGTTTATAGGAGTATAATAATAAATAAATAAATAAATTAATATAAACTTATAAATAATTTTCTACTTTTATCTTGATTTAACACAATTTAAAAATCTAATGATATTCCAATCTAGAATGTATGTTACTGAAATTATTTTTTTATTATTGCATTGTTTTTACATTATAGTTTATTCATTGTCATTTTGTTAAGAAAAGTACTTTGTGAAAGAAATTATTTGTTGTGTATTTTTATACCAAAATAAATGAACTGTTTATATGATTATTGTTTTATTTTTCCAATTTAATTAACCATTTATGGTCCATCATTTGATATTTCATCTAATTTAACTCAACATCTAATCATTATTGTGTTGATGGAGTTAAATTGAATGAAATGTCGAATGATGGACTATAAATGGTTATTTTGAAATAGAATAATTAAAACACAGTAAATTTGAATATACCGCCAAAACCTAAAATTAGAGAAATCTTTTTAACATCACTCAATTGCTTAGTCGACAGGCACTTTAGATGGCGTCACAATCAGTGTCTCATATATCTGTGGGTTATCTGTGGTAAACTCCACTGATCGCAAACTCCAGTGTGATGCACAGAAAACGGACCCGAGGATAGAATGAAAAGCGCTCTCTTGTCGAGTATGAAATGTAATGCGACAATTACTGCAGCGGTTGTGTCTCTAAATAGGCTGATAATGTAGATTTCTCAAAAAAGATTTACATTTTCCATTTTTCGATACTGCCGCCATCTGGCGGTAAATAGAACCGGATATTTAATGTTCCGCCAGTATCTCGAAGGTAGTAAATTACATTAGATTCAAATTCTAAAGCTCAAACCACAGAACATGGTTCGAACTTTCAGAATTAGAATCAAATGTAATTTACTACCTGCGAGGTACAACAGAAATATAGGTAGTTCACCATTATACAATCAAAATTAAAAAAAAATCAATAAAGTGCTATCCAACTAAATGCATTTGTTATTAACTGCCTTATTTTTGAATGTATAATAAATATACACCCTGAAGTGAAGATGAAATAAAAAACGGTTTATTTATAAATTTATTAGTACAAATTCATGTTTTTTTTATTACAGATACTTTAAAAACATTTACAAGTAATGAACATAAAAAATTATAGATACATATATTTTATTTTATATATAATCTAAAAAAATCTAAAGTTATTACATTAAAATAGATTCAATTATTAAACGATGCTATAAATAAACATTCAGAAGCTATGTAAACAAGAGAAAATGTTTGCACTTTCAATAACAATCAAAGTAATTTATTTGTGAAATATTAACCTCTGACTCATCAAGTGGTGAAAAATAAAAAAGTAATGAAAGTTTTATTAAACCTTTATACAATACCTTAATTAAACTAAACATTTCTTAGTTCAATTATAGTCTTAAGTTCGTAAAAAACATGTAAATGATCTCATATATATGTTATGCTATCCTACAAAAAATATAATTTAAGGCGTTGCGTGAATGCATCACTGGTATGTAATGGGATAGGGGAAAATACCGTTAAATGCTTCAAACAACAACAGCAAGTAAAAATGATTGTTAAAGGATTGAAAGAATATTTGATATCGTTACAATTATTACTTTTGTTTTTGTGTATTTTGTTACCTTAGACAACTCCAGACAAAGACATGCCTTCTGTGGGGCTTTATTTATTCACACATACATACATACATACAAAAAAATAATGAAACCATTAAAAAATGTATAAGTCTGGGAATGTATAACATGAAGCAAACTCTGTCTGCATTTCTGATAGTAAACAACTCTTTACATGCACAATACAAAATAACCTACCTGTTGAAGGTACCTAATTGTACCATCCCATTGAACTGTTCCGGCAGTTCTTGTTGCTGAGGAATAAAACTTACTTCAACTGGAAATATAAAAACATTTTTTTATTGATGCCTCAGCGTGTTTAAATCGAACTTGTAAACACGCGCGTTTTTTAAAGTCCCTATGGTAACAACAACGACTCTAGAAATGTAAATATCAATGACAACTTTTTTATTAGTTTATGAATTGTATATTTTCTTTGTGAACCAATGCCTTATTAGGTTTTTTCTGCAAAATTTTTTTATATATTCATATATACATTGTAATCTTTTAAATATAAATAAAGAAACTTTTTGATTATTGATCTGACAGCAGTACCTCGCAACGTCAAATAAAACAAAATACTATTTAGGATGGACTGTCACGGAACTTGGCTGGGCATCGAGGACGAACTTCCATTTTTTTGTAGTAATAATATAATAATAATATTTTATGATTTCAAAGTGCACCAATAAAAAAAATAGCGTAAAGTATTCGTGGATAACTGGTCCGCAAACCCAACCAGAAGTTTCCTCGCATAATCAAAGTAGTAATGCCATCAGAACACCATGCCAAAAACACATTGAGGAATAAATCCAAAGTTCTCGAGGAACAGCGTACTGAAAATTTTTCTATAATAGATGACAAGACACAACAACAACGATTAAGAGAACTTCGAAGTGAACTAGATACCCGTAAAAATAATGGCGAACGGCATCCCAAAAATCTCGAAATTTCGTTCATAACTTTTCTACCCGCAAATTCAATGACTGGCTCTTTTAATACACAAATTTAAACTCACTTTACGCTAAACTTGGCGAATTCATATGCACAGTGCAACTTCTTAAACCACAAATTGTTTTTATCACCGAAACCTGGCTTAAACCTTCAACTCCAGACTCTCTATTTAACATTAGCGGCTATACAATTTATCGTAAAGATAGAGAAAATCGTGTCGGTGGAGGTGTAAGCGTTTGTTTATCCGACGATATCACCACAACTTTATCTACTAAAATTAAACTATTAGACATACGTGGGATAGATATTATACACGTAAATATTGCTAGAAATTTATTTTCTCTTAATTTGGTATGCATATATCGCCCCCTGATACACAACTTGCGATGGACAATATATTGTTTGAAAAACTCAAAAGGTTATCACTTCTTGATAATCTCATCATTGCTGGAGATTTTACCTTCCCAGAAATATCCTGGCCGATAACATCATTGTCAGATATTGTAAATTCACAAAACTTATTAAAAAACTTTGTCGCAAATTCGAACCTCACTCAACTTATTACAGAACCCATAAGAGTCAGAACTAATAATCTACCTTCCATTCTAGATCTCATACTCACTAATGATGAACAGTTAATCTCATCTCTTGAAATAAGCTCTCCTGTTGGGAAATCAGACCATGCAGTCATAACTGCCCACGTTCAGTTAATCCAGACATTACCGGGCAAAAATGCTACCACTGATTTTTCTGAAGTTGATTCACAGCTGTCCCGACTTGATTGGGTCTTAATTTTCACAAATTTATCCGATCCCTCGTTAATGTGGGACGCATTTCATGATACTACTCTCAGGATAATCTCTGCACATACTACTATCCGTGAGATTTATAAAAACAATCTCAAACCCTGGATAAACCACGCAGCACTACAACGTACAAGCACAAACGGCGCCTCTGGCGTAAATATCAGCGCACACAGCTTCTGAGTGACTTCCTGAACAACCGCAGATTTTCTAATATCTTTCAACTATCTCTCAAAACTTTAAGATAAAATTTTGAAGAACATAATTTCCAGTGGTAACAGTAAAAAGGCTTTCAAATATATACGATCTTCCCTATCATCTTCCCTACTTCAAAAACCCGACCACACTGTATGCTCTTCTAATAAAGAATCTTCTGACACGCTCTCTTTAGCTTTCTCACAAGTTTTCACTCAAGAACCTAATAATGACAACCTCCCAATAATTAACTATCCTCGCCTCATGGCATCTTTAGAGCATATAGTATTTACACCAGACCGTATAAAACAGCACTTACTGAAACTCCGTACTAATGCATCACCTGGTCTAGATGGTCTTACTTCAAAATTCCTAAAAAGCTGCGCAAACTTGCTTGCAACTCCCCTGTCGTTGATTATGCAGAATTCCTTTACTCAAAGTTCCATACCCCCCAGCTGGAAATTAGCATCTATCACCCCTATATTCAAAAAAGGTAACAAACTTGATTCCAATAGCTACTGCCAGATTAGTTTGCTTTCAGTAGTCAATAAAGTCATGGAAGCCATTATTTTAGAGGAGATGACAAAATTTCTTCTCCTGGAAAATGTGATTCCAACGCAACAACACGAATTTGTCGCCGGCTGTTCCACCCTAACTAACTTGCTAGACTGTGTTAATGACTGGACATCATCTCATAACAATCGGCAGCCAGCTGATATTGTCTATCTGGATTTCTCCAAGGCCTTTGATCGTGTTCCTAGGCGCAGACTTCCACATAAGCTAGAACACTTCGGCATTCGCGGCTCTTTACTTGGCCGGATTGACGACTTTCTAACAAACAGATATTTCAAAGTGAGAGTTGGCGAAAACTTCTCAAGGGATATACTGGTGGAAAGTGGAACACCACAGGGTTCTGTTCTTGGTCCTTTGCTTTTTGCGGTTTACACCAGCGATGTTCCTTATCACGAGTTAACAAAATATCTTTCTACGCTGACGACACAAAGATATATACGAATCCCATCACCAACCAACAAACCCTCCAGCTGGACTTAAACTTCATTTTCATCTGGTGTTCCCAGTGGCTACTTCCGTTGAACACTGAAAAATGTGTAGTGCTCCGAATTGGTGAAAATAATCCACTACTACCGTACTTCGTAGACGGCCGACCATTAAATTCTGTGTTTCCCTATAACGACCTCGGAGTTATCGTAAATAGCAACCTAACTTGGTCTGATCATATAACTTCAGTCTGTAAGCGCGCGAACACCAGACTGTATCTCATTCGTAAGTGCTTTTCGAGTGTTTCGATTCAGTCGGTTTGCAAACTGTATCTATCTATGTCCGACCAATTCTCGATTACGCCAGTCCAACGTGGTATCCAGACCTAGTTCGCGATAGAAATCTTTTGGAAAATGTTCAAAGAAGAGCCACTCGACTGTCCCTGGAACAGCGAAGACCTTCCTACGAAGAAAGACTCTCCATGGCTAATCTAACGTCCTTTGAACTTCGCAGATACCGCGGAGACCTCACTACCACTTTTAAAATATTAAAATTTAATTTTGGTAATCTTGATATAATGTTCACCTTAAATCCAGATGACCGCCGTCAGATCAAGACAGAAATTCTTACCAAACAGGGTATACTTTCTGGTTGGGGTCAGCAAGTGACCCCACATGGCCTTCTATGTTATAAATATTTTTACTTTCTCCAATGTGCATACTTTTGTTTATATACTTGTGAACAGTAGTTTAGCGCACGTAATAGTGTTTATAAAGCTGTTGTTTGAATATTTTTGGTTATTCACATTGGATTTTAATGTTAAGATGGTATTTTTTGTCCTACTGAAAGATTCCATATTTGCAATGCATTTGTTTTGTTTACCACAAAGTACGAAAATTGTGAAGAAGGCAAAACCTTGAGAAGGATATTATTTTTGGAAAAATTAGGAATGAAACTGGTAAAACCAATAATAGCTGCACGTCCTCAAGAACGGCTACTTAAATATATAAAATATGTTACTATTGCGATTATGGAAACTGAAGAGAATGGTGAAGAACAAGCTGAAGCAGGTGTACCTGTTGGAAAAAAACATGGTTGTTGTGTGACTTGTCCCAGAAATCTGGATACAAAAACCATGAAAAAATGTGACAACTACCATGAATTTATATGTAAAAAACACATTACTGTAATACAATCAATGGTGTGCGAAACATGCAGGAATAAAACTGAATAAGTGCATCTTATTTTATTTATACTTTTTTGTTAATAACAAGCAAGATTAAATTTCTAATAATGTAATATCTTATAATAATCTATAATAAACGTTTATTTATCCATACAATGGGGCTTACTTCATTCGTTTACTATAAAAATCACTTTATGTGATGATGGGATCAGTAAGTGACCCCACCTTTTTTATTAGCCACGGGGGGGGGTTAGGGTTCAGGTGCCCTAATTGTTGCCACTCAGCCATTTATTGGCTTATTGTGCACCCCCACTCACAGGTATTAAGCAGAGTCCCATCCTAAATTCTTAGCGAACATTGAGATTCGTCGGACTATGTTTTCCTGCATTCCCTCCCGATTTGTGCCTAGGAAGATATCTAGACAGGAGAAATTGATAGTAAAATGGTAATCGCCACCACATGGCGATCCTGCAAACTAATTGGAAATGGTAATTGTGAAATGGTAAATTATCCTGCAAAGTTAATGGTATATTGGTAACAAATGGTTATGGTAAATTATCCTGCAAAGTAAATGGTACAATTGATCCTGCGAACGAAATAGTTATGATAAAATTATTGGTATAATGGTAAATGATCCTGCAAAATAAATGGTAAGGTCGAGTGGAACTATATGGTTTTCTATCCAAATTTGGGACCTTGGAGAAGAGAAACAATGGGAAGTTCATCAACCAAACAAGAGGTAAAAGAAACGGGAATTGTCAACAATACTTTTATGGTACAGCAAGACAGTTTTGCGATGTACATAATGGTTCTATTGTACAATATAACTGTAACTTTCATCTTGAAATTTAATTGGTCATTATGGAAAACGCACCGAAGATCGTTGAAAAAGGACATCAACCGAAGTATTGCAGCTAAGCAGACAACAGGAACACTTACTGTGTAAAAATAATTGTGAGTATTTATGCATTCTATTCTTATGAACGAATTTATAAATGTCAATAACGTGGGACGATTTTGAAGATAAGTTACGATTAATTGTGGAAGAGGTTAATAAATAGGGAAAAAGGGTTTTGAAAAAGGAATCCTAAAAATCCTGATATACATATCGAAGTAATTAATAGTATAGTAGGTCTTTATAATAATTTTGCTAAGTTAATAGCCAAAAATTGGAAAAATTTAAGTTCAGTACACATTATTCAAATAGGATTAGGGGTAAAGCTGATAGGGCATTTCAAGCGTTAAATTGTATTGTTAAAATACCTACCTCTATATTTGAGGATATTGACAATATTGTATTACAAACAATAAGCAAACAGTTAAAAATGGCGACAAGTATGAATGACTTTATTTAATTTTGGGAGTAAGGTTTTACCGAACGAATTTAACGGCGAAGCAAGCAAATTACAATCATTCTTAGACTCATTAGATTTACTACAAATAAACGTGACAGGTAACGAGCAAAAAGCTATTCTACTAATCGAAACGAGACTAACGGGAAAAGCCAGAAATTTAATCACGACAGAAAACTCAATTACAGACATCAAGAATAAACTAAAAACGGGCTTTCTCTTAGCGAAACTTGGTAAAGTAAGACAAAATGGAAAAGATGTAACACAGTACGCAACGGAGATAGAAAAACTAGCGGAAAGATTACAGGCAGCATACATATCGGAAATATGCCCGAACGACTAGCCTAAAAATATACTAAGGAAGCAACGATTAAGGCAGTAACTACGAATGCCACAACTTATGCAACCAAAACAATAATTGCAGCAGGAAGTTTTGAAACTACACAAGAGGTACTATCAAAATTGGTTTCAGTAGAGGGTATAGTAGGACATCAACAAGTTTTATAACGGTAATCATTCAGGAAGGACATTTCGACAGTATAATCAAGGAAACAACTATGGCAGATACGAAAATTTTAATAAAGATAGGAAATGCAATAGAAATGTAAATTAGAATAATCAAGCCAAAAATAGTGTAAGAGAATGTGAGATAGAAAATGAAGAAGCGAGAGAGAATCAAAAACAATTGGGGTTTTGAATAAGAAAACAAACGACGAAAGCAAGATTTCAGGAACGTACTCAGCATATTATTTAGATTTATCACTTTCTAACTTTATAGAAATTCAGACAAGCATATCCAATAATATCTACAATTTCATATTAGATACAGGAGCAGACAATTCTCTGATAAAAATTACTAAAAACTTCCCGAATCACTTGATTGAAACTAGGAATAAAATAAACATTAAGGGGATAACTGAAGGCTCAGCAAAAACTTTGGGTCAAATATGCATAAACCATATCAACAACATAACTTTAAGCCACTACCTTCACGTAGTGGAAGAAAATTTTCCAATACCAACAAATGGACTGATACGAAGAGACTTCATGACTAAAATTAATTGTGTATTAGATTATTCACAATCAGAATTACATATAAATTGCAAGTCTAACAATTCGGTAACCATACAAATTTTTGGTAATCCAGAATACGATACTTTAGCAATACCGCCTAGATGTGAGGTGTACAGGCTAATAGAGAACTTTAAAAATTTGATAAAGGATACAGTAGTAGAGCAACAGGAAATAGCACCGCGAGTATTTATAGCCAGATCCATAATATCGGGGAAAAACCCGTACGTCAGAATTTTAAATACAAATTATGAAAGTATTTCAGTAAAAACTAGGAATATTGAAACCTTAGATTTAGATTTATTCGATATATATACAATTAAGACTGATAGTATTAATAGAATGAAAGAATTAAGGAAAGCATTAAACTTAGAAGTACCAGAATATGTAAGAAACGATTTAACGAAACTGTGTGAGAATTACGTAGATATATTTGCTTTAAAGAATGATATACTAACGCACAATAACTTTTATGAGCCATGGATATCAGTAAAAGATGACACACCGATATACATAAAAAATTATCGCACACCACATTCACAATCAACAGAATTAAATAGTCAAGTAGAAAAACTTATAACACAGGGAATAATTGAACCCTCAGTATCAGATTATAATAGTCCAGTATTATTAGTACCGAAAATGTCGACGAATCATGATAAGGCATGGAGACTTTGTATACATTTTAGATAGCTGAATAAGGAAATAGTCACAGATAAATTTCCGTTACCTCGTATATATGCAATTTTAGATCAATTAGAGAGAGCAAAATGGTTTTCAGTTTTAGATCTTATGTCAGGTTTCCATCAAATACCTTTAGAACAATCTTCTAAGAAATACACTTCGTTCAGTACTGAAAAGGTTCATTTCAAATCACAAGACTACCTTTTGGGTTAAACATAAGCCCCAATAGTTTGTCACGAATGATGTCAATAGCATTCTCAGGCCTCACGCCGGAAAAAGCATTTCTTTATATGGACGATATAGTTGTGATAGGAATTTCGGAGAATCATCACTTAGCCAATCTTAGGAAAGTGTTTGACGCATGTCGTAAATTCAATTTAAAATTAAATCCACAAAAATGCCAATTCTTCAGGCGAGAAGTCACATATCTATCAAAGGATGGTGTTTCACCAGACAAAGTTAAATATTCAGTCATTCAGCATTTTCCACTACCCTGTAACCTTACCTTGTTGTTGTTACTCCAAGAAGTGAGGTTACATTGCCAAAGGTTCGCTTTTCGCCGGAGAGCATAAGGTCATGAGTTAGTGAGGAATATTTGAAAGCTTGTCATTTATTATTTTTTAAGGCGCCATTTGATTAGTAGGACATTCAAGAAATTTACTGATTAACCAAGAAACCAATAATTAAAACAATTAGCTATTGTAACTTTCAAATATGTTATTTATGTCGTTTTGCTTTTACGTTTGTGAATCAAATAAAACACTTTGTTGCCAATGAAACAGTTTAATTAAATGGATGGTACCTTGAACATATGTTGTAATAACCTGTCTCAAAAATATGAGGTGATCAACTCTATTTATGAAATAATAATCAGTTCTCAATGATTAGTTAATTTAAAATGTATAACAATTTCTAATGTTATCAACTAACTGAGATCAAAATATACAATACACTAAATCTTTAGCAACCCGTAAATGGTATACCAGTTACCGCTTTACAACAGTAATAATTAACCATATACATACAAGTAGGTCAAAAGTATCTCTTATATATTAAGATTGAACTGAAATATAATTTCAGTGCGATATGCAATAACAAAGTTGATATTTCAACTCTAAAGAATTAAAAGAATGTAATGTTAAAATTGTGAATTTGATAGACGTCTTAATAAAATGTGAAATTACTAAACAGTAGAATATAAAAGTTGATGTGTGATTCAACGTTAAAAAAATGAAGTTATAAAATGAATAATGTGCTCAAAGTTCAGATAAAAACAAATAAAACTTTAAATGTTACTTGCGGTTAGTGTCCAAACTATTAGACGTCAATTGGCTTAATTGACAAGCTACATCTGACTTATGAAACAAAATTCAGCCATGCGGTTAATAATCGATGAAATTATTCGGCAGTCGTCACCAACAAACATAAGTCCAGCTTCGTCCTTTGAACTGGAAATGCCATTAGAAGCTCTTGTCGCTTTATAACGTTAATCGTAATCCGATGTACGAAACATCTCAACAACCCTGGACGGAGAACTGTGGTCTGTCAGCTATCCCAACGAGAATATATACCATACAAGAATCATCCGAAATTGAAGCTTCTTAAAATCTGTTCTTGATCATCCTATCATTGATAACCATCACCCATAAAAACTATCAAACCATCAATTGGCAAAAAAATATTCTAAAAACTGCTTGTAAAAACTATGCAGTATGGAAAAAACCCTAAAAAGAAATTGGGGGTTATAGCCGTGAAAATATATACAAGATGAAAGCATTCCTTGTTACCAAGGGTTTTTCACCACTATAGTTCCCAAAATATATGGATTAAACCATGTGCCACCGGCCATTTTATATACTTACGACTTGTCCTCATCGATACCCCGACTTAATCGTTCGACAAGTATCAGACAAGTGCCTTCAACAGCTTCCCTTTACTTTACAATTGACATCAGCAAACAGTGTTGCCAATGGCAGTTAAATAAAATCCCCACATTAAATAATAAAATACTCATGGATTGGTTAAATCACATGAAGAATATTAATAAAAATATTACTCTAAACACCCATTTAATTATTTACATCCCGTTATTCCAGGATATGCTTAAATAATTTTAAAACCCATAGTTAATTCCGTTATGCAACCAACTATACAGAAATGTGTATAAAGTTGCATACTCAGTGGGTGGCTTAATTGAATTAATGTACCTCCGTGAGTTACTCATAATACAATACAAAAAAAGCATTGTATTTTTATCATGCTAAAACCCAAAAATGCCAACGAAGTCTAAAGATTCGTTGCATGCTGCAATTATTATAGAAGTTTCATTCAGAATTTTGCCGAAATATGTATCCCTCTAAATAGGTTAGCTAGGAAAAATGTAAAATTTGAGTGATCAAAAAAATGCGAAAACTCATTTCAGGTCTCAAAAAATGGATGGATGGAATTATTTCAAGTGTTATTTATATGGTTCACCACATTTCATAGTAAAAACAGATCATAAGCCACTAACTCATATATTTGCAATGAAAGACCCGACGACGAAACTCGCGAGAATAAGACTCGATTTTGAAGAATATGATTTTGAAATACAGTATGTCAAAGGTATAGCGAACTACGCAGATAGCATATCGAGAATATCCATAGAAGAACTCAAGGATTTATATATAAATAACTCACATGTCTTGGCAATCACAAGAGCACAAGCGCGAAAAGATAACGCTCAATCAGAAAAGGATCTAAAGATTAACGAAGAAACAAAGGAAAAAAGAATACAAAAACCTTCAGTAATAAAAGTTTTAAATAATCTTGAGGCACATAAATTACCAATTTTACACTTTGAAAATAACCGTATCTCGCTAAGGATGAGCATTCGGATCAAAAATAAATTGAAATTTAGTGAAGCCTTAATTACCGGAATACACAACTTCGACATAGGACGAACGTTGGAAAAGCTTGAGGAGCTATCGGTAAAAAATGAAGTAAAAAGAATGAAGATATATACAAATGATGATATATTCAAAAAGTGCACAGTAGAAGAGTTTATTGAAGTAGGAAATCAAAGGTTAAAAAATATCCAAGTATGTATATGCGAAGTACCAAAAACGGTACAGCAGAAAGAAGAGATCCAAAAGATTTTAAAAAGATACCACAACGATCCAATGTCTGAAGGACATGTAGGAAATAATAGATTATTAAAGAAACTAAGTGCAAATTTTAGGTGCAAAAACCTGGAGAAAGACGTAAGGAAGTACGTAAAGAATTGCCATAAATGAATAAAGCAAAGCTTAGTCATAAGGAAAAATTCGTCATCACAGATACAGCTATAAAACCTTTTGATATTATTTACATACACACAATAAGTCCGTTTGTAGAAAGTTACAACGGGAATCGTTATTGTATTACAATATTATGCGAACTAACCAAATACGCAGTTATGATACCGGTCAAGAACAAGGAAGCATACACAATAGCAAAAGCAATATTTGACAATTTTATACCGAATTACGGATTGATGAAGGAGATGAGAACATATCAAGGGACGGAATATAAAAATAAAATAATGGAGAACTTAGCGGAACTTTAAAAAATAAAACATAATTTTTCAACAGCACACCATCATGAGGCCATAGGGAGTTGTGAAAGATTACATAGAACATTTAATGAGTATATGAGAAACTGTATCAAAGATTTTAGGGATAACTGGTGCGATTTTGTAAAAATGTTTGCATATTGCTATAATACAACACCAAACACGTATCGCGGATACACTCCTTTTGAGTTATTATACGGGAGAAAACCCAATTTACCAGAATTCTTAAATGTAGAAATAGAACCGTGTTACAATCTTGAAAGATATGATAAAAAGTTGAAATATAAGTTACAATACGCAAATGAAAGAGCTAAACAGTTTTTAATAAAAAATGAAATAATTAGAGTCAATAATAGTGAAAAGGAATCTTCACCTGTAAACTTTAGACTAGGGGAATTAGTTATTTTAAAGAATGAAGGGAGAAATAAGTTCGATCCACATTATTTAGGTCCGTTTAAAATAACGGAAATAAAAGGCGTAAATTGTGAGATTACATCTCAAAACAGTAAACCACATACCGTTCATAAGAATCGTTTGTATAAATACAACAGCAAAAAACAATTGTAAACAAGTGAAGTGTGTTCATGAACAAACGAGTAGTGCTAGTAAACAAAAATAAAAAAACAATCAGGGCAAACTACTAACGTTATAGGTAGTATCGAAAAATTAGAACGATAATTTTTCTCTTCCAGGAGGGGATGATGTGATGATCCCGAAAGGACAGTGGTGCAAAAAGGACATTAGCATAGAAACAAGATTAAATTATGTTAATATCAATTTCAATATATAGCGAGCATTGGTCTATGGATGTCCATGCTAGATATACGGAGAGCACGTTCTAATTAAAATGTAAATATCACACTCAACTAATAGGCGGAAGGTCAGGCATGCAGGCCACTGTCCGAACGCTTCCTATGAATGTGGCGACAAACTGATGATTAATTCATTCATTATTGGTATTGTAATCTGTGTTAATTCTAAATATACTAATCCCAGTGACTTTTCTAAATGATCTCGTTTATTCAACCCCCAAAGATCGGTTACTACGTAAGTGCTTTCCCAAAGATATGATACTTTTATGGTGGACGTAGTTTATACGAGGGGCACTTACTAAGTAACCACTACATGTAATCTCTATGTTCATTAGCTCGCATGTCTCCCGCATTAATTCTGACTTAAAATTTGTTCCTCTGTCTGTTAACAATTTCTGGAGTATTCCGTGTCTGCATATTATCTGTTCTACGAATGCTCTTGCTACTGTATCTGCCTTCTGATCTGGTAGCTTCACAGTATTTAGTAAAGTGATCGTGAAATGTTAGTAGATATAAGTTTCCTTCATTTGATGTGGATAGTGGGCCTACTATGTCCATTGAGGTTATTTCCCACGGTTCTGTGACTTTTGTAAGTTTTTGTAGTGGTGCCTTTCTGAAGTGTGGTGAAGTTTTTCGTCTGTTGCATGCGTCGCCATGTTTACAGTAGTTTATTATGTCAGTTGTCATCGTTGGCCAGAAGCAACGTCTTTCTATCGCCAATAACGTTTTTTGTTGTTCATGATGACAGGGTGAGTCGTGAAAGTCTTCTATCACTTTGGTGGTATAGTTTCTAGGTATTACTAATTGATCCCTATTTTCTGTTCATGTCAGTACAAGAGCCCTTCTTTGTCGATGTAATATTTTTCGTTTGTTTCGTCATCCTTGTACATTTGTTGTACGATGCTGTTGCAGAAATCATCGCGTTTTTGTGCCTTTTTCAGTAAGTCTTTATCCCAAAGTGGTTCCCATTCCTCATCCGCTTCGATTGTTTGAATTTTTTCTGTTTTTCTGGTTGTGATTGGTTTTAGTAAGTTTACTTTGGTGGATGTTTCTCCTCCGGTTGACGTTCTATTTAAGGCTACATAGAATTTCGTGTCTACTGTGTCCCATTCTTTGATAGATTCTATTTGTTCTTGTGAGACGTCCGGTAGAGTGTATATCTTTTCTATCATGTTTATCAGTGGTTCCTGGTTCAGTTTATTCTTTGCGATTAGGATTGCTATTGATTCTTCGTCTTGGAGGGAACCTAAGTCTCCTTCTCTTTTGATTATTTTGTCTTTCCCTGGTAGATCGTTTTCTGAGACATATTGTAGGTAGTCTCCATAAATGGTTTCTACGTAATTCTGATCTGATCTTACTTTCTTGTTCTCTTCCTTGTTGTCTGTGTTTGTTGCTGGCTGATGTCCATATTTGACTTTGTGTGTTGATTTTCCCCTGGTTTCCTCTTGACCACTTGTTTGGGGACTAACGGTGGTCCTTGTTAGTTCAAATGTTTTCTTTCATCTTCTTTATTTGGGTGTCTCCTCTCTGTGGGTTCCCCCTTCTGTTCTCTTCTGTTAGGTGCCTTTGTCCTTGGTGTTTTCCAAGATTGTGTTGATCGGTCCTCCGTGATGCTTCTCTGTTCCAGTTCCTTCCTATTTGGTTCCTTTGTCCGCTGTATTCCCCGTAGTTATTTTGTTGTATTGCGATTTTATCTTCTTTATTATATTGCTTCGTATTGTATTGTTTGTTTGCGTTTCTTGTACTGTTAACGTAGTTTGGTTTGTTTGTTTCACTGAACCTTTTCTTCCTACAGTATTTGACCCAGTGGCTTTGTTTCCCGCAGTAATAACATACATTTCCATCTATGGTTGGTTCCTTGGTTTCTTTGTTTTAGCAGTACGCTGCCCAGTGTCCTTGCTTTCTACAGATTTGGCATTTTTCTCGATTTTTGTTTCTTCAACTTCTCTTGCTCTGCAGTTTGATGTCCAGTGGCCTTGTCTGCCACAGTACATACATTTTCCGCTTTGTCTGCATTCCTCTGTTGCATGTCCTGACTTTCCACATTCCGTGCACCTCAGTGGCCCATTCATAAAACCGACTTTGTGGCCGCAGCTTCTTCCGCTAACCATTGTGGCTGCTGTTTCCTGACAGTTTACTATTTCCTCTGCTTCTTCTAGTGCGAGGCCATCTTTATGTAGTATGTAAAACCCTACTCCCCTTAGAAGATACTTTCTTAGTCCAACTTTGAATTGATTTAACAGAACCGCGTTGTGTTTCATTTGTATATTTGGTATCTGTTCTCTGCTCGTTCCTCTTATGTCTTCCTCAAGTATACACCATCTGAAAGTATACGTTTCAACGAAGAAAAGCCTATATTGTAAATTTCGAATATCGGGAATCTTTACATTCATTTTTTTAGGTTGAAGGAATTATAATTTTATAATGTTTTCGTGAAATAAAACTATTAAACTAATGCCAATATATGACAAACCTGAATTACTTCCGAAATTCAACAACTTGAAGATTATGATTTCAATTTCAGACTGATTTTCTTTAGTGAGTGTATATACATCCACACATCATCTGAAAGTAGACGTTTCTACGACGAAAACCCTATTCCGTAAATTTTGAATATCGGGAACTTTTACATTCATTTTTTGCTTCTTTCTTAATATTACCTTGGAAAATAAAAAAATTTTTCGAAAAAAATACAGCTTATTAAGGACATAGAAAGGTAAGTTTCCTGTAAATATCACGAAAAAAAATTTTTTTTAACGAGAAAAAAATTTAAAACGAAAAACACGGTTCTATCGATATTTCTCAGAATCTTTGAGGTTATGTGAAAAATGATGTTCACAAAAGTTTTAGATCTTTTTAATACCTACAACATTGTTATTCAACATTTTTCGATTGGAGGTCAACTTTCGCCGGAAATGACGAAAAACCTCGTTTGACCGCTCAATCGCCACCCCCTTATATTTTACGTCGTTGGATTTTTGGCTCCCGTACTTCTGATTGCAGTTTCTACCATTCCTCATCATTCGTTTCCTGTTATTAATTTTGACCCTTTTTCATTTCATTTTGGGTTATCTGCACTGGTCTACTATTAAAATGTTAGAAATTGACATATAATAAGGTAGTGTTCGTTCTTTTTCTTCTCTATTGATTGATAAATTGATCATTAATGGGGTAACTAGTTACGGTGTCGATTTAATAGAGGTGTTTGAGTACACTAGCACCAGGCGGTTAATTTTTTTAGGGTTGTACGAAAAATTCTGAAATAATGAAAACAATGCAAATTCTAGTAAAACAGATTAGGGATTGTAAGACATATTCTTGATTACTTCATTTTTAATTTCGGTCAAATTACAGTCGACCCTAGTAACATCAACAATAAAAAATGTTGACCTTGATACAAACTAAATTGAAATTGCAGGTACGCATGACTGAGATTCAAGAATCAGTTGGTACTTTTTAAAACCAAAAAAATTGATCATTAACTAGTTACGGTGTCGATTTAATAGAGGTGTTTGAGTACACTAGCACCAGGCGGTACATTTTTTTAGGGTTGTACGAAAAATTCTGAAATAATGAAAACAATGCAAATTCTAGTAAAATAGATTAGGGATTGTAAGACATATTCTTGATTACTTCATTTCTAATTTCGGTCAAATTACAGTCGACCCTCGTAACATCAACAATAAAAAATGTTGACCTTGATACAAACTAAATTGAAATTGCAGGTACGCATGACTGAGATTCTAGAATCAGTTGGTACTTTTTAAAACCAAAAAAACACTGGAATTTAATCCAAAAAAATAATTTGCCTTCATGTTCAACTTCGATCAGATTTAATTTATTCGAAATTTAACCCATTACTGACGACTGAGGTCGAAAGTAGTATTCTACGTTTCCTTGTGTGTTTAACTTAATCTTGCAACTCACTTTGCACGTAAGTTACAATTTTATAATAAAATCATATTATAATGAGAAATCGTTCATATTTCAGCCTTGAAGAAAGATTTAATTTAATCCGAAAGCTTGGACAGTTTCTTTTTAACCAGACGTTACGGTGACGAAATATTAGTGGTTTTCTTTTCGAATTAGCCGTCAACACTACCCTTCTACTTACATATAAATTTTTTTATATCTTAGGGATTCTGTCGTAAGTAGGGCTAAATTAAACTTTTATTTACTACCCAACGTTTCGAAAAAGTTTATTTTCTTTTTCAAGGCTAAAATATCGACATATGGGTAAATTTTATTAAATTATAAATTTTTATACTTACGTGCAAAGTGAGTTAACAATTATTAAAACACTCCATATTAGGAATAACATAAATATTTTATATGTAGGTACTTTTTAAGTTTAACTAATTCACAAGGATATTTTTAATGTGAAGGAACATTATCTGATTGTCAAAGTGTCACAGTTTGAGTGAGTTTTTTGGTTGAGGTATAACTGAGTTGGTGTGTCTAACTTTATAACTTAAGAGACAATCATCATTATTAGTACCATGACTTGTCACTTAATCATGATCCTATGAAAAAGGGAAGTCCTATATATCATATATTCGCCCTTGTTAACGAGCGAAATTTGTGACTAATTACCTCACGGAAATCTCACGATAACAAGAGAGAATGTAGTATGTACACAACAACTCTGTTACAACTCATTAATTAAATAGATACTTAAAGTTATAAGGCTTCCTTAATACTACATATCATGCATTAGACTGGTTTTAATGCCATTTCACATGAAGCGTGTGGTCAGGACCATCGACAAATCAAATAAGAGACTCTATGATGTATAGGCGGTATGTCGCACAACGTTTTTGCGCAACTGACCCACGCATTTAGTCTCTGCATTCGCGAACTGTTTTACAAAAACAAAATAGAATAAAATAGTTTACAATATTAAAAATTACAATACATTTGAACATATCGCCTCTAATGTCGATAAATATTATGAAATATCCTAGTATATTGACTTTTAAGTCATTAAAAATGAAAATATAGAAAATTACTCTTACATTGGTTGGTGAGGATATGGCTTGTGTTTGTCAAAGTCAAAGTGTCAAAAATAAAAATTGTTTATAATATTACTGTTTTAAATGAAACTAACTGTTTCTAGATGTTTCCATAATATACTGAAAACATGTTAAAAATTCTAAGAAATCGACAATTGTATCGATAATAAATATCATCGTCAGAAGGACACAAGCTACATATCATTTGATGCCTACCTGATGTTTAATAATTATTTTGGGCTAGACTAAGAAGTGACCTACTTTGCGACTAACTTAATAAGAGAAAAGAAGGAGATATGATGTTACAAATATTAAAGCTTACATATTATTAGCGCTATGGGGATATCCTGGATATATATTTCCCATTTAAGATCAGTATAACTGTGCAATGATATAGAAAAGGAGGAAAACTATATATGCTAATCTTTACAATTATCACTTAAAAAGACAGATTAAAAGTCTAGAACTCCCTAAATTTATCTGTTCATTGACGACTCCATTTTGTGGGTTTCTTGAGTGTCTTGCAATTCCTAATTCTTCAAGGATCACGTATCACAAATATGTAGAACTTCAAGTTCTGTATTAGGAGTCAATGAATGTTTGGTGTCAAGTAGATGGTATGCGTAGTGAGATTTATCTAGATGTTTCAATCTGTATGCTCGTAAGTGTTCACTGTATCTGATCTCAAAATTTCTATAGGTTTGACCCAAATAATCAGCATTACATTCTGGACATTACTTGCTGTTTCAAAAGAAATTGTTGTAGTTGTTGCTAAATATATTATCTTTCAAATATTATTAGAAATATTACCTGCGTATATGATGGTCTTATATTTTTTTATTTATTTAGTTTGTTTAGGAACTATTAGTTATACATCACATACATTATTATCTGGTGCCACGCGTCTAATGGTGGTCCTAGATATTTTGGATAAAAGCCAGCAGAATGGACAAGTCAATCTCAATTAAGTTTGTTCTATTTCTTCGTCAATGTTTCTGTTTACGGCACAACGTTGTTCCTTCTTCGTCGGCATTTACTCATTATGATTTCACCGTTTTTTCCCTCCACAGTGACCTTAAGTTCTAATCTCCGTCCTCTCAGATCTTTATCTACTATCGCTTCTCCGATGTATGTTTCCCATCTCATAGCTGGTCTTTCTCTTTGTCTCTTTCCCATCTCGTTTTAGAACATTTTTTGGGCCATCTGTAATGCGGCATTCTTTGTACTTGACGATACCATTTTAATGCCCTATTTTATAGTGTTTTTGTCACAGAGCAGTTATCGTCCATTCTTTGCTATATTTCCTCCGTTATAATTATATCACTCCTTGTGAGTGCCCAGCATCCTCAAAAATAGTTCAGTTCCACAATTCTTATTTTGTTTCTGATGTTGGTTGTTATTGGCCATATTTCTGCGCCATATTAAACTATATTTTGGATTATGGTTTGAAAAATTCGCCTATTTTTTTGAAATTATGTTATCCCATATTAACCCACGTAATGTTTTTCTAGCTTGTTTTCCCCGATCAATTTTTGTTTTTATATCCCTTAATCATGTACCATGCCGATGAACAACTGGTCCCAAATTTTATAGCTCTTGATTATAGTATCTTCCAGATTCAAATCTGCAACCTGTTGTCCGATGCATAAGTATTCAGTCTTATGCATATTTATTGTCAGGTCCCAAATTTCAAATTTCTCATTTAGCTTCCTTATCATATACTTAATATCCTACTCATCCTGCGCAAAAAATTCAAATTGTTCAATAATGTGATGTATCCTGTCATGCAGTATCTCAGTGTTACCATTGGACATATTTAACAGAAATTGAAGCACGGAAATTCAAAAGCGTCTAAATGCCAAAAAGTTATTTTTGAGTTATTAAGATTTTGCTTATAATAAATACAAAAAACGAGTATATTGAGGTGAAAAGTATTTTATTAATCAGTAAAAAGTAGTCGGATTAAACATTTCAAAAAACTTAAAAAATAAATATTTTTTTATTAAAAAAATTACCAACCTCATAAAACTAAGAAACAGTCTAAGTACCAAATTAACATAGGTTTAAAAAGTTTATGTTCAAGCTAAATATACACAAAAAACAAACACGAACTTAGATTAAATTACCACTCATTTTGGTTTCTTGGCGTGAGCAATCACAATTTCCCAATAATTTTTGAAGGTATGTAGTCTAGAGAATAACTTTAAATTAATTTTTTCAGCAGAAATGCGATTTTTACATTCTAGGAGAAGTAGTCTTACTAAAATGTCCTGTATACTTTTTCCCTTGTTTAAAACATTGCACTAGCTCCATTCTTCCAGTTAATTAAAATATTTCTTCTTATTTACCATCTTTGGATTTTCTTTATGAACCTTAATACATGAAACCTGAGATATTTTTAACTTCGTCGTATTCAACACCTCATCGGCAAGTTTTTGAATATCTTTAAAGTCTTCGGATTTTATCGTTAAAGCTGTAAAATGATTCTTGTGACATGCATTATCTATAATATCTCCGATATTATCAGGTGTAAATGCTTTTGTTCCTCTATCTCTATCTCTCCCTCTCTCTCTCTTTTCAATTTGAGCGAAGTCGCGATCACAAGGGAGATATAAATTACCTGAAACCAAGGATTTTTGTTCAACTTGCTCATATACTCCCGAAGCCACCGAGTGTATTAACAGTAAGAGCATTATCTTATTTTTATTTTGTCCAATGCATTTGTCGGACCATATGATCAACTTCCTATTTTTCGAGAAACCCCTGTAACAATGCTTTCGGAAGGCAGGAATAAATGTCATTTCCGCCACGACCAGATAACGACTCTTCTCATAAACACATGTAGGCTTTGTCTAAATCAGACAAATGACACCTAAATTATAAAAAATTGCCGAATGTGTTAATGTTGGAATGAATAAAACCAGTTCGAGGTCAATTGAAACCACGTTATTCACACACGGTTATTTTTTTGTGATTCTGTCATATTTTCAATCATTGTTTTTCTTGCCTTTTTAGCTTATCGATTTTGTAACTCCAGCGCACTTGTGAGTCTTCGTTTTTCTTCATCATTTGAAACAACAGCTTTTATTTTATTATAATATGGGTCACATGTTCTGCAGGTATCAGTCTTGGGCCTTCCGAAAGATAGATTGGGAAACTCAGCGTGCTAAGCCTCAGCATAAAATTTGTAGGTGACATCAAAATGTGGAGTTTTTTCATGTATGCACGATGCATTCGATTAATGTTAAGATCGGGACTCAAAAATTCCTTTGAAGACTCACTTCGACTGTAATGGTTTTCTTCAACAGGAAAACTGTTGATGTGTTGCTTAATATGATCGCGAATTTCTTGAAAATATTCCCTCTTTTTTGTGCTCTTACCCCGCTGATCGGTTAACGTATTACGCCCGCTTTTTCGCGAGAACTTGTACTCTACTATGTGTTAGTGTAAATATTGCACTGAATGTTTTCCTGCATCCTTGGATATGTCGCCCTTATCAATCTGGAATCGTGTAAAATAATGTAGCTTGACGTCGACTTTCTTCAAGTCGCTCATACGTACCATGACTCTTTCGCGAAAGGTTTCCAATTTGAACGAGTGTAAGTAAGTTTGCTTATTATAATCAACAGTTTCGTAAAATTCGTTAAAAAGTGATGTTTTCTGTTCCCCGCTGAAAATACGGCACTGTAACTTGCAAGAGCATGAAGCCTACATACAAGAAAATTGGTAAGTTTCATCGAAGAACTTAATGTAAATAAAAATAAATTACCTTGCTTTCAGGTGGCTTCTTAGGCGCGATACGCACTTCTTTGTAATTTGTATGTTGAAGACTCTTAGTCTTAAACGTTTTTTCCTCTCTTAACATATTCAGTTCCCTTTTTCTTTTTTTTACCGTGGTATTTTGAAGCACAACTTCCACGTGTTCGTTCATTTTGGCTAATAATACGATTGTAACCTTAAAAATTACTTTACAGCAATGTCCAGCGAATTATAACGAGTTGGCACTCAGCACTTTCCTATAATTCCCCACCCAGCTTAGACTTGGTGCCAACTTCTAACCAAGTTTTCAACGTTAATAGTGTGAGTATGACACTTAGACTCTTTTGTATGTTATCGACTTTGGCACATAGATCACAAAAATAATGAAATCTCAAATGACCTTTCCGGCACTAAGACGCTTTCGAATTTCCACGCGTCAATTGTTTAATATCGTAACAGTTTCATCACTAGTAAGCATATTTCAACAAGAAGAAAAATAAATAATAACTAACTGATAAGAATTGAAAACTACCAGAAATATTAACAAACTGTAAAGTAAATTAATGAATAACATCTTCGAGAGAAAATTTGACCCAACTGTACCAGAAGATAATGCAAAAACGTTGCAAAGCATCACAAAACATTTGATTTAATCCAGAATGCCTTAGAAAAGGTTTACTATCAAATTATGTAAATATAAAGTGCTATACAAAAACACCCCAAGCACAAAAAGCTATCAAATGTGTTCAACGAGTATGGCATAAAGAGGAATGTAAAAAATGGTTTAAAATAAGAGACTGCTTAGACAACTACTTAAAAGTTGTGCATTCTGAACTCACGTTCCAATTACATCAAGTAGAATTTGACTGTTTAGATGACAAAATCAGGGATAGTGATGTATGTATTAATCAGAATTATTTCACTTATAACAATATGATATATATTCAAAATGAAGGTTTACCAATATACCCTATAACACCAATCTTGGCAGACATTTTTATGGGCACTTTAGAAAAAAAAATCTATGAAAGTAATATTTCAAAAAATATCTTATTTTGGTATAGATATGTGGATGACATAGTAGCTTCTTTTATAGGTAGTAAACGACAATTAGATATATTTTTCAATCATATTAAAGATTTACACCCAAAATTCAAATTTACATTAGAAGTCAGCAAATAACTCAATCAATTTCCTTGATTTAAAAATTGAAACAGTTATTAATGTACTTGATTATTCAATTTACAGAAAAGCGACACACATTGATGTAACTATTCTATATAATTCCAATCATCACATGCGACATAAATTAGCAACATATAATTCAATGATACATTTTCAGTTCCTATTAACAAATATAATTTTGATAGAGGAATTAATACAATCAAACAAATAGCAACATCCAACGGTTATCCATTACATATAAGAGATAAATTACTTAATAAAAAAGAAGAAAAAGTTGCATTTCAACTTATATTACCTAAACAAACTAAAGGAATGAAAAGATAAAACTATCCCACATGCGGGAAATATTTCTAATAATATTTCCAAGATTATATCTTTAGCAACAAATACAACAATTTCAATTAAAACAGTAAATAAGGTGAGTACAAAACTGTTGAATGTAAAAACAAAAATATTCCCATTAAAGAAGTCTTCTTCTTCTCCTTTTCCTGGCCCTACAAGTCAGGGTGAGTCTTGGCCGCATCCACTAATGCCCTCCACCTTCCTCGATCTTGTGCTTCCATTTCCCACTGTTGGATTCCCATTCTAGACACATCTGCTGCGACGGCATCTTTCCATCTGTTCCTGGGTCAGCCTATTGATCTTCTTCCATCTGGTCTCTCAGGGAATACTGTTTTTAACAATCTGTGGTCCTCTGATCTCAATACAAGCCCTGACCATCTTATTCGATTAGCCTTTATGTGTCTAACTATGTTCTCACTGCCATACAGCGCTGACAACTCAGCATTGTCGCGTCTTCTCCAGTGTCCTGTTGCCTCATCTTGTTGTCGTCCAAATATCATTCTAAGAACCTTCCTTTTAAAGACAAGAATCTTATTTATATCCCGTTGATTAAGGGTCCAGGTTTCGCTGCCATATGTAACCACTACTTGTATATTGTTAATTATTGTCAATTTGGATTGTCTTCTTAACAGTTCATTATCGTTCCTAGGTACTTAAACTCCTTAACCACTCTAAAGTTCTACTCATTAATGGAAATATTCTGTCTGATTCTAGGTCTTGGGTTCTTGGTTACTACCATGTATTTCGTTTTTCTTCACTCACTCGTAGACCCAGGTTACCTGTTTCCTCATCGAGTTGGGAGAGCACTTCTCTTATATCTCCCGTTGAATGAGCCACCGTATCTATATCATCAGCAAAAACCGACAATAGTTTTGAACCCCGCTTAGCAAACCTTCAGTTAGTTCCGATGTTATTTTACCAACCGCATTCTCCAAGGCCAAACTGAATAGCCACGGTGAGATGGGATCTCTTTGTCTGAGTCCTGATGTTACCCTAAATGGAGTTGATGTTCTGCTTCCTATCCTCACCTGTGCATATGAGTTTACCACACACATTTGTGTTAGCTCCACCAATTTTATTGGGATGCCCATTTCTAGCATTATCACCCAGACCCTGCTTCTTTTTATAGAGTCATATGCTTGCTGGAAATCAACGAAGATTTGGTGAACATCCAGGTTAAATTCCCAACTATTTTCTAATATTTGTCTGATCGTGAACATTTGATCTATCGCTCACCTTTCAGCACGACACCCGCATTGATATTCGTCGATAACGTCTTCCGCATAAGGGGTCAACCTTCTCAGTAGTATGGTTGCTAATACTTTTTATGTTTTGTTGATAAGTGATATTCCTCTATAATTTCTAAATTCTTCTTTGTTTCCTTTCTTATGTATAGGTATTATGATACTTCCGCTCCAATGTTTAGGCATTTTATGTTGTGCCCATATATTCAGGATCATTTCATATATTTGTCGGTGTAAAACATTTCCTCCCTTTTTCAACAACTCTGCATTTATACCATCATTGCCTGGTGCTTTATGATCTTTGAGATAGGTTGTCGCATTTTTTGCTTCTCGGAGTGTTGGTGGTGGTATTATTATATCCGCTTAGTGGAAGGTAATGTCTTTTCTTCTTCTGTCTTCCTTACATCATTCAGTAATTGTTTAAAGTACTCTTATCATCGTTCAACAATTTCCGTTCCGGTCATTATCAGTTCTTCGCTTTCATTTCTCTTGCCTTTTGTTCCTCCTATCACTACCCTGATATCATGCCTTGGAGCCGCCCTATACTCATGATCCAGTAGCTCATAAAATTCATCTTTTCTCATCCTCTACGTCCTCTGTTGGGGCATAAATCTAAAATATCGTGAGATTGAATCATTTACCCTTAATGAAATTGACTGTCTCGACCCTTACTTCGTGGAATATGCTCATATTAGTGTTTTTAAATGAAACTCAAGGTCTCTAGTTAATTCCACAATATAATACAAGTTATTGAAAATTCTAAAAAATTGACAATTGTTTCGATAAATCAATATCATCGTCAGAATGACAGAAGTTACATTTCATTTTTTGCCTACCTGATGTTTAGTAGTTAATTTTGGCTAGACCAAGAAGTAACCTAACTTGTGATTCGCTTAATATATGTTTATAGAAAAAATAAGAAGATGTGATATTACAAATATTGAAGCTTAGATATTATTAGCCCTATGGTGATATCCTGGATATCATTTTTCCAATTAAGATCACTATAACTGTGCAATGATATAGAAAACCAGGAAAACTATATCTGCTGATCTTTACACTTATCACTTAAGAAGACAGTTTATTAGTGGAGAATTCCCTAGATTTAACTGTTCATTGACAACTTCATATTGTGGGTTTCTTAAATGTCTTCTAATTTCCAGTTCTTCAAGGAAATCCAGTTCTTGTTTCTTTTCACAAATATGCAGTACTTCTAGTTCTGTGTTAGGTGTCAATGAATGATTGGTGTCAAGTAGATGTTTTGCGGCATATAATTCAATGATACATAGAGCTTTTTCAGTTCCTATGAACAAATGTAATTTTGATAGAGAGATTAATACAATTAGACCAGCGGTTCCCAAACTTTTTTGATGGCGTACCACCTAATATGAAGTCTTCCTTTCATGTACCACCAGTATAAAAATGATTAATCATCATTCCATTGCCAACATAGTAAAGTTTGTAAATAACAATTAAAGAATAACATTTAGCCTTTTAAGTACTTTACTTTAAAACAATGTTTATTTAGTTCTTTGCAGTTAGTTGTAAATAAATTAGTTAAAATTAAACTTTTCATAGTTATAACCAATGCTTATTTTGAAATAAAAATTAGGATGAAAGAATATAAATAAACTTTAAGGTGTAGAACAAAACTGTATTTGGAAAACAATACAACAAATTCAAACATAAGTACACACAAGTTAATGAGAAGGATGAGCTTGTAGCGATTTGCTTAAAGTTGCAATGTCTGGTTTTATTGGGCTTAGCTTCAAACGCAAGTCATTTTCAACACAAGCCAGCCTATTTCTGTATTTGTTTTTAAGGTAACAAAGAGAAGAAAACGCAGCTTCACATAAGTAGGATGTTGAAAATGGGAGTGAAAACTTGACTGCTCGGTTGGCGATTTCACCGTAGTCTTGGCGTCGTTGAATCCAAAACTCAATCAGGGTAGCTTTATCAAAAACTTCCTTCAAATCTGAGTCACAATTTAAGTCGAACAGTTGATCTTTTTCGGCTAATGAGAGATTCTCTGGGATTGTCATTTTCTTAATGTCACTAAACGGGGTTTTCATCCACAAAAGTTCTTTATAGTTTTCTGGGAAGTAAATGCTCAAGTTTTCCTTCAAAATGTTACAATGGTCACTGATATCACTAAGAACTGTCTTACTAAGTGAAAGCTCATTTTCTTCAACAAAAGTGCTGAGAGAAGGAAAAAACGAAACCTTGCTTTTCTTGGCTTCATCATCTGCAAAGGTGATTTTTTGTTTCAAGGCATTAATTTTGTCACACACTCGAAACGGGGTATTAGAAGTACCTTGAAAACTCATGTTTACATCATTGAGTTTTGAAAAAATGTCAGCTAAGTAAGCCAGTCGACACAGCCATAGTTCATCAGTAAAACGACTTCGTAGCTCAAAATCAGAATCTGTTAAAAAAATCAATATCTCGTGACGTAACTCAAAAACGCGAGTCAGCATCTTTCCTCTTGAAAGCCACCTAACTTCTGTGTGGAGCAGTAGTTGTTTATGAATACTGTCCATTTCTTGACATAAGTTGTGAAAAAGGCGTGAATTCAAGGCTCTGCTCTTAATAAAATTCACTGTCTTTACAGCCTCGTTCAAAACAGTTCTTAGTTGTGCTGGACAGCGTTTTGTTACAAGCGCTTCTCTGTGAAGGCTGCAGTGAATATGTTGTGCCTCCGGAGCTTCTTTTTTTATTTTAGTTACCAATCCACTATGAGCTCCTGTCATGGCTCTCGCACCATCCGTGCATATACCAACACATTTCTTCCAATCCACTTCATTCCTGAGCACAAATTCATTTACTTTATAAAATATGTCTTCTCCAGTAGTATGAGCTGAAAGAGTTTCACAAAATAACATATCTTCACCAACTGAGTATTTTTCTTCATAGCGAACATAACATAACAGTTGAGCCAAATTTGCGACATCTGTTGTTTCGTCCACTTGTATCGCAAAGTATTTACTACTGTTCACTTTCTTGAGTAAAATGTCTTTTACATTTAAAGCCATATTAGATATTCTTCTTGAAACAGTATTATCAGACAAGGAAACCACATCGAGCTGTTTTCCCTCTTTATCACCTATAATTGTGGAAACAAGGTCTTTAGCTGCTGGCAAAATTAGAGTCTCTCCAATAGTATGAGGTTTTGGTTCTTGTGCTATTCTCAGACTAACCTTGTATGAAGCTTCAACAGCCCTAGTGTTTAACCCCGTAAATGAAGTGATTGCTCCTTTATTCACTTTTAACTCAGACTCCTTCCGTTTAAAAAACTCTAATGGCTTGTTTATGAGATTGATATGCTTTGTATTAAAATGACGCAATAAAAGTGATGGTTTCATCGAATGATTTGACAAAGTTTCTAAACAAATGACACATTGTGGAACAGGTTCACTGAAATTTCCAGTATAAGTAAAACCAAACGATAAATACTTCTCATCATATTTACGTTTACCTGATTTCTTTTTGTTTTCACAAGTTCGTAACAAAGGCGTAGAAGTAGAGGAACAGCTTGGTTGCTCAGCATCTGTTCCTACTGCAATAGGCTTTTCTTGTTCCGGTGACAAAGTTCTTTGCTTTTTAGAACTACTACACGTAGATCTTACCAAAAACTTATCCATTTCAATTCGACAGCTAACACTTACCAACAATGTTATTCTCACTGACTGATAGACACAAACTCTATATAAACAACAACACGTCAAACTGCAGGTTAGGTTTTCTACGGAGCTACGTAGTAGATAGTGCTCGCTGAGATGACAGACAGGCGACTGGACTGGCTGACTGGCATCTGGCACAGCACAATAACAAAGCGCGCGGCCTTGAACGGCGCTACTCCCCTCCACGCCCTCACAATCTTTCCCACTCCGACTGTCACCCCTCCATCCGCTGCTCGCTCACCCTCACGCTACTAGTAGAGTATACCAATTTTCGAACTTCACTCGCGTACCACCAGCAACGTTCCCGCGTACCACCAGTGGTACGCGTACCACAGTTTGGGAACCGTTGAATTAGACAAATAGCAACATCTAACGGTTATCCATTAGATATGATAAATAGGCTTATTAGTAAAAAAGAGAAAAAAGTGGCATTACAACTAATATATCCTAAACAAGCTGATGAAATTAAAACTTATAAAACCATCACATATGCAGGAAATATTTCTAACAATATTTCAAAGATAATATATTCAGTAACAAATACAACAATTTCTTTCAAAACAGAAAGTAACTTTAGTACAAAATTGGTAAATGTAAAAACAAAAATACCACTATTAAAGAAGTCAGGTATATATAAACTCAAATGTCCAGAATGTAATGCTGTCTATTTGGGTCAGACCCTTAGGAATTTTGAAATACGATACAGTGAGCACTTACGAGTATACAGATTAAAACAACCAGATAAATCCCACTATGCAAAACATCTACTTGACACCAATCGTTCATTGACACCTAACACAAAACTAGAAGTACTGCATATTTGTGAAAAGAAACAAGAACTGGATTTCCTTGAAGAACTGGAAATTAGAAGACATTTAAGAAACCCACAATATGAAGTTGTCAATGAACAGTTAAATCTAGGGAATTCTCCACTAATAAACTGTCTTCTTAAGTGATAATTGTAAAGATCAGCAGATATAGTTTTCCTGGTTTTCTATATCATTGCACAGTTATACTGATCTTAATTGGAAAAATGATATCCAGGATATCACCATAGGGCTAATAATATCTAAGCTTCAATATTTGTAATATCACATCTTCTTCTTTTTTCTATTAACATATATTAACAAGTTAGGTTACTTCTTGGTCTAGCCAAAATTAACTACTAAACATCAGGTAGGCAAAAAATGAAATGTAACTTCTGTCATTCTGACGATGATATTGATTTATCGAAACAATTGTCAATTTTTTAGAATTTTCAATAACTTGTATTATATTGTGGAAATAACTAGAGACCTTGAGTTTCATTTAAAAACACTAATTTACCCTTAAGTCTGATATAACAAATTATCTCGCTTACTGGCTTAAAGTCTATTACTGCTGTTTTTAGCTTCTTTGCTATGACAAAGCCACATCCGTATTTATATCTGTCCTCACTACCTGACTAGAACACTACATCGTTTTCCTCCATATTTCCCGTTCCTGTCCATGTCACTTCCTGTATTGCAGTTATATCCATCGTATATTTTTGAAGCTCTTAAACCGTTGCTATACTAGGCCTGTACCAACTCAGCACATTCCATGTTCCCAAAAAAATATCCTTTGTCCGTTGCTTACGTCGTTTATTCCGTGTATCCGTCTGATTCCGAGGCAATAGTTTCTGTTTCGTGGCTTCAGGTATTTACGCGTATCGATTGCTGGTCGATAGCACAACACCCTTTTCGGTGGACCATTTCTCCCGTTCTCGTTAGCCCTGGCCCTGTTTCCCACTGGGATTGGTTAACACAGTCTTCCATAAGTTTACTCAGGTTACCAGGGTTCACCCCGCGGAGGTGAGAGTCGGAACTGAGTAGGAGAGACTACTTGACGCTAGGCGTCATATGTTGCGCTTCACTACCCCATCGAACCCCAAAAGAAATCTGGTATATATTAACTTGAATGTCCAGCATGTAATGCTGTCTAGTTGGTTCAAATCTTTAGAAATTTTGAAATCCGATACAGTGAACACTCACGCGCATACAGATTGAAACAACCATATAAATCTCACTACGTAAAACATCTAATTGACACCAATCATTCATTGACACATAACAGTACTAGAAGTACTACATATTTGTGATAAGAAACAAGAGCTGGATTTCCTTGAAAAATTGGAAATTAGAAGACACTTACAAAATCCCCAATATGAAGTCGTCAATGAACAGATACATCTAGGGAGTACTCCACTTTTAAACAGTCTTCTTAAGAATTAATTGTAAAGATCAACAGATATAGTTTTACTGGTTTTCTATATCAGTGCACAATTATACTGATCTTAAATGGGAAAAAAGATGTCCAGGATATCCGCATAGGGCTAATAATACCTAAGATTTGATATTTGTAATATCATATATTCTTTTTTTTCTATTAATATATTTTAAGTCAATCATAAGGTAGGTCACTTTTTGGTCTAGCCAAAAAAAATTATTAAACATCAGGTAGGCATCAAATAAAACGTAACTTCTGTCGTTCTGACGATGATATTTAGTATCGAAGCAATTGTCAAATTTCTTAGAATTTTTAACCTTTTATCAATATATTGTGGAATTACCTAGAACCGGTTAGTTTCAGTTACAACAGTGATATGAGTAGATTCCACAAAGTAAGCGTTGAGAGAGAAAATTTCATATGAAACACCATTTCTATACATTACAGCCAAGGTAAAATGACTGTGCTCCCGTTGGCTCACCTACCGCCGGTGCGCCAGTTGACGGTCACTGTGCTTTAGAGCACAACCAAATTCGGCATTCAACAAATTGTGGCCAGGATTAATATGACTGACAGAAAAATGCCACTGGCACCCGAACTTTTAAGAAATAGTAAAAACTGCACTAAGAAAAAATAATCATCCAGAAGAAAAGATAAATAATATATGTTCAACAGGGATGAACAAATATTATGATGAATCAAAAACCAAAACATCAAAATAAAAACACCCATCTTTACCTTATGTGCAGAGACAATCCTACCAATTATTATTACTTATTTAAAATAAGTCACAAAGGACATAACAATACAATATAAAAATATTTCGATAGCCCTAAATCAAGAAAACCGAAACACAAAAAAGTATTATATATGAAGCCCCTTGTAATACTTGTGTATCTGTTTACATAATAAAAACACATAGTATTTGGAAAATAGATTATAAAGCGATCAATATAATAAAGAAATGAAGCAACCTCAACCAATCAATTACTTAAATAAATACGAAAATTAGTGGAACAGAATCGAATTCAAAAAGAGAAATTTTTTTTGAAGTGGTTCATATACTTAAAAAGTAAATAATAAAACAGAATTGAACAATTCATCAAAATACAGTGCGAGTCCTTAAGTTGAAATAAATTCAGTGAATCAAAGAAATATGATCGGACAGGTCAGTATTTTGAATTGCTCATGTCCCAAATTTGAGATATCACGTCATCGAATATTTTTTGAATGAGAATCCTATTTTTTACATGACTATTCTTGAAATGTTTATCAAGTTACTCATGCGTACTAAGCATCAAATTTGTATTACTTGTCGGTTAAAATATATTCAACAAACACAAACCAATTCGAAAAATGAAGGAATCTGAATGAACTGAACTAATTCATGCAATTTAAAAATCGAATGTTAAGAGGTATTTGTTTATAACTTTTTGTTAAACTGGGTTGTTGTTGATAATGTTAAATTAAACAGTTAAATGATAACAAGTAAGGAGAGTAGCATCGAGCGTAGAAACTTATTTGTTTGGCGTTTCTTCAGAAACAACGTTTGTTGAAAAATATAACAAAATTCAGTACTTAACTGAAACCCAGAAGATAGAATTCTTAATGATGATTGGCAACGGAAATAGAACAATAACACAAAATGGAGTTATTCAGAGAGAAGTACCCTGATTTACCACCCATTTCGCAGAGACTCATAAGCAAGATTGAAAAACAGTTTCATCATGGTCAGAGTGCCCTCAATAAAGATGTCAAAATGAATTCACTCCTCTCTGTTCCCACTAGGTTAGTCTTCAGTGACGAGAATTCCTAAATTCCAGAAATGTCAACCTTATAGAATGACAATCCACTAGGGACCCACCAAAGATGGTTAGTATAGATGACTCCGGTTTTGGGAACAAATTTTGGATCTACTAGACAATCGGTTTTATTTGGGTGGCTTGAGACCCAATAAAGACTAATACTGGAACGCCAAAAACTCAGCAGCCCCAGTAGCAGTGTTTCCTTCTCACTCGGAATGAACGGTTGGGTTACACGACTACTACTGGAACACGAAAGTATTATTTCGAACTGTTTCGGTCGGGCACCTTCGGGTTTGGCGTTTCGGACTGCTGATACTTTGGCTTCGGGTCCTGGGTCGGTTGGAGATTGCGTGTTGATCGGAATGCTGGCACTCAATAACTAGCTCTCTTCTTCCGAATATGATATCCACTATCTACATCTCCCTTCTACCAATCTGCTGGAACTGTGCGGAACTCAGTTGGCACTTAGTAAAATAAATTTGTTTACAATAACGTACCTCTAACGTAAATCGTTCACTGGACGGATGCTGGCGTGGTGAGTTTGATGCAGGCGGCAAACAAAACTAAACTTGATTGGCTTAATGTCATATCATAATTTGAATACTGGCATTTCCCTCTCTCCATCGATGCGAATAGTGGTGTCAGTTTGTCTATGGTAGACTACATTTCAGAGCGCGGGGATGATACCACCCTATTATTTGATTGATTCGCGGATGGACTGATTGTTTTATTTACACGGGGCTATTCTTCTGATGATTCTCGAAAAAGAATGGGATTCCTACGTTGAGAGACAACAGAGTTAGAGTAGTTAGATTATGTCGTAAATAGTGATCTTGACCATACCTGCATGGAGCCTAAGTGGGAATTCGTTGAGCAATCTATAAGTGAAACCCAAAAATATTGGCTTAGGTCCAGGTACTTTAGTGCTGTAATTGAAAGTATGAAATGATTAGCGCGTTTCAACCCATTTACAGTTTAATTAATACGGAAGTAAATAACAAACCAGGTTCGATAGCTTTGAAATTTATCACAAGGAATATATTATATACATGAACAACAATTACTCATAACAAAGTTATCATATTATAATTTTAGTAAGAAAATAAATGGGTACTTAGAGAAAGAAAAAAAAAGCTTCGAAATATGTTTATATAATTTATAGGGAGTTTGACAAATAATCATAACAAAGAGTTACTAAACAGCTCTCTTCATCTGAAAATAAAAAGGAATCGGATTCACTGTCGTCCTGAAGTAAAATTACGAAATCATCCACTTCATCCATTATAGATTCTTTCTGACTATATTCTTTATCGACTCCTTCACCAGTGCTCATAATTGTCCAATAGTATTCAGCTCAGGATGATAGGGTGGTAATCGTAGAACTAGAATGTCCCGTTCTGCTAAAATTATATCGATGGCATAGTGTTTGTAAACTGGCTTGTTTATTTTGCAAGAAACCGCATTAAAAATCCAAAATCAAAATATCCAGAGATCGAAGGGGGCATCTTAGAGGTCCGTAAGCCTTTGAGAAAATTTATTGTCTAAAAACGGCTTCAAAAGGGCAGAGTTGTGGCTGGGAGCACCGTCAAGTTGAAAATAAACGGAACTATAAAGAGCCAATGGAACATATCGCATCAGTTCTGGAATAACATCCTTATGGATTTCTCGGTACCGACGTGCTGTGAGATCTAATCCATAAATTCTGTAGAGTATAATAAAACATGACAACCCAACTCCAAATCTACTGTGGCCTCTCAAAATTAAATGTCGATTTTCGGCTGACCAATGTCCTGTATTAAGGCGATTCAAAATTCCCGCACTGGAAAAATAAAATTCGTTGCACCATCTAACACTTCTTCCAAAAAATTTATCGGTACAGATCTGTTGTTAAAACCATTGGCAAAATAACATTTGGCGCACGGTATCGCTAACGTGTAAATGTTGGACTATATGGAATTTATATGGATGTCACTTATATTTTCGCAAAATACTCTGATTATCAGACTTGGATACACCTGTTGCTTCCTATAATTGTTTGCAAAAAGATGAAGGCCGTCGCATCTACATAACTCAATGCATTTATTTCTCTTCACTCTCTATCTTGTTTGATATATGCCTTAGGATAAATGGATAAATTATCCATATTCTACTAAATTTGATTTGAGACGGGCGTAAGAGTCTGTGAAGTGTTGCCTTCTTTCTGGATATCTGATATAAACTCCTTAGAAATTATCGTAAACATAGCGCTCAAAATATTGTTACCTTTATAAATATAATTCCGGAACAGCATGGGGATTTCCATTAAATTGTATAAAACAAACAACCATATCATACTCTCCATTATTTTCTTAAACCACCATTGTTGGAAAATAAATTAAATATTCAATATTGTCAATTATTAGGTAATACAGAAACAGCAGAAATATTTCACTAGTAATCAGAAACTGATCAGACCGCATGAAAATTTTACATTTTGGTTTTTGTTCCAAACATTTCAGCCAGATAATTAGAAACAATAGAAAATCTTTAATTCTGAGCTTGTTCTTGAAAATAATTAAATACAATTACATATTTTTGGACAGCCCACTTCATGCTAAATAAATGTAGAAAATAGTATACAGAGTGTTCCATTTATAAAAACACGTTTGCTTTCTAACTAAAAGAACAAAATGTGTTAGAAAAATACGTCACGTCACTATATTTTACGGAAAATATTCTATCAGAACAAGTTTCAATTTCTTTGATAAGTTTAACGATAACATATAGAAGGGGTACAAAAAGAGTAATATTTTTCAATTCCACCATGTTTCTCAAAAGCCAAACGGGCTATCCAAATTCTGCTTGCACCAATTTCAATTTCATAAATCAGTAGCAAAGTACCGCTAAAACCGCAATCATCTATCTTTTAAGATAAGGGAGATACCCCGCAAAAGTGACCAAAATGGGATACACTGTACAAGTACGCAAAACGTCACTTTTCCAACGAGCGCAGCAGTTTGTCTGAGGTAGGAACCGCAAATTCAGTGCAAATCCAGAGAGATAAAGAATAACTTATACTTCATTTCCACTTTTAACATAACGAATTTTAAAAATGAATATTGAATGCAGAAAAATCAGGCCAATTTTGAATTGTTATATCCGTTGTATATTTTTTGATAATCAGTTTTTCTTAATTGTAATATTAGTGTCTGTCAACAAAATTCAATATAAAGGTAACGTCACATTTTCAAATAAATTCTGACATTCACGTGCGGAAAAGTGATATAGAGTATATTTTTCCCACTATAGAGTATTACATTTCCAAATGGTATAAAAAAGTTGAGAAAAGAATGTTTTGCATAGTGGTTGTAGAAAGAATTATATTTTGCTTGCCACCTGTCTTTCGTCTCAATTATATCCGCAGGATTGCGGGGATTTTTGATCCTCCTTTCAATTTTTCGGAATTATTTTATTAGTCAATTGCGAAGCAATTTTGGACACAGAGGTTTGGTGAATACCAACATATTCGCCTGAAACCCATGTATATTAAAAGCATTTAAATTTTATCTTTGTTGCATACAGCACCACCACTTCTTTATCCAGACTTTTCACCAAAAAATAAAACGTGAAACGTTTTAAAGTTCCAATCTCATTTATTAATTTTAGCTTTGTAATATTTGTCCAAGCGCATGTTAGGATTGAAGAACTCAGCTATAGCTCTGCCTTCTACGGGTAAATTGGTACTGAAGTAACTGAAGAGGAAAGTCCTCTGCATAGCAGACTCCAACGATATGAAATAGATTCTCTTCCTGATGAGCATAAACAATTTTTTATACTGAATACAACATAAGAGTACCTACTCAAGCGGAATATCTACTCCTAGTTTTTAGTCAAATCATGTGGAGTATACTCCAAACCTAACTGATTTTTATTGATCATAATTGTAAGGTAGATTCAGATAGAAATTAATTTCTTTTCGCCGATCTTGAAATGTCAGTATTATCAATCAGTGAAGAAAATATTAAAAAAGTTTTCAATTTATTGTAGTTGGCAAGTTACAAAACTTTCCGTAAAAATATACGGCAATCAACAGATACAAAAATTGCAAATATATTCAAGGGTAACGGACCACGTTTAATCGATCCGTTTTTATAGTAATTGAAAGGAGTAATGTATGTGTTGTAGACCAAGTTTATTATTATTGCCTGTTTTTAGTAAAAATCATATTCATTTCTTATTCTGAAGTACTGATTTAGACAGAAAGCAGCATTATCGCAACTGGCGTAAGTTTCCATTGAAACGATGGTACTTTTTATATTCATTAACTTGAATAAATATTCTTTATTTTCGGTCTCTTTCAATAAAAAAATACATTTGGCTCCTACTATCACATTCGCATAATCCGTCGACCGGTTTCGATCTAGCCGCATCTCTCCAGGACTGAGTAATACCCTCTTGTTCGGAGTTGTTCTACTTTTGGAAAAAGAGACCGCATACGCCGTTTTGACCAGCAGAACAGATAGAGGTTGTTCGAGGACATGGATGAGTTTATAGAAGTTCTTAGAAAAGAATAATTACAGTCCATTTAGATCCCATTATTTCTAGCATTTTTTTCTAAACATTCTTCATCAAACATTATACTTTCTAGGTCAATCCATCACCCAGAATCGATTCAAAATTTTCTATCTCACTTAGAATTTGGAAAATGTGACTTTGATCCACGACCGAGACTTAATTAGGATATGTCTACTAGACGTGATTCTGACGTGGACAGTGAGTAGTGAATAACTAGAGAGATTGCTGATTCCTCTACTTTACATTGGCTCATTTATACGACCATTGTAGCGCCTCCCACATAGAACGAATATGAGCAGAGGTGAAGATCATATTCGGCAATACACCTCTGTTTCCTAATGCGTTCTCCAATCGCTATTAAATATTATAATTGAAGGTAACTTAACGAATTAATATGCTAAGTGGTAAATATCGAACATTCAAATTGGATGAATTCATTGTACTAATAACCATAGCACTCGACATGTTTGTAGGTATAGAGAAAAACCAAGTTATTATAAAAAATTTAAACATTCTTGTTCATATAGCAACTGTCTTTTGTATAATGCCTCCTACAACTTTCAAAAAACTCACACTTACAAGAAAACTAGTTTACACAGTATACTCGACGTTGTTGTTTATAAAGATGACCTCCATAATCAAAACTCATAAAAAGTTATGGGACATTGTTCAAGATATTAATGAGGTTTTTGGAATCCAAATAGTTTTAGGAATGCTGGAGAGCTGTGTGATAAGTCTGTGTTACATGAATTATGTTTTTATGAATTTGCATCGAGGAGATATAAAAGTTTGGTATTTATTATTAGTATTCGTTGAGATGGTAAGATTTTTTATTTTAACATAACGAGCTAAGAATTTGCAGGTAATATGCCAAGTTGACGAAAACTGTTATTGAGTATACTCTGGAAACAAAATAAATATTCAATTTCAATAGCTAATTGCATATTGAGTCATAGACGATTTGTCAAACCAAATATATGTGGCATATATCTGTATAATTGAATGCTTATAAATATAATTGAATTTGAATTAAAAAAGTGTGATTTTAATAATTTTGAGCAGTTATATAATATTTTTACTGGCTATAATATTAATTTATTTCAAAGGAATATGTATGAAAAAAATTCCCAGTCTTTTCTATATGAACTATTCAGTAAAATAAATTCAATGAAGAAGATATTATTAACTGATCATTGAATAGCAGGACTTAAAATTCAAATACCTTGACAAAGAGCTCTTCGAATTTGGTGACGTTCAATTTGAAGTGAGACAACAAACGAATATGGCCCACAGGATGGCTGGGTGCTTGAATGTCACTATATAGAAGAGAGAATCCCTACAAACTGAGACTTAATCATGGTAAAATGAACGGTTTTAAAGATTAGAATCCGGAGGCTGTAACGTAACATATTATCGAAATCTCTTCAGAAATGACCAAAAATTTGGTATATCTGGATTTTACACTGGCTTTGTTGGGTTTAAAATAAATAGGGCTCATCTGTGAGACACCCTGAACAATATCCAATCCTAGAATTGGTCAATTGTATTCACTCCGGAGACTGTATCGTGCTAACAAACCGAAATGTCTCCAAAAATATCCAGATATGTAGTATATCTAGATTTATAGGACCCCTTGTACTGGATCTGGGGAGCTAAAATTCATTAAGGTCCATATGTGAGATGCCCTCAACAATACCTAATAATAAAATTTGTGACTGTATGCAGTCCAGAGGCTGTAACGTTCTAACAAGAAAGTGTAGGAGAAGGGACCTTTCTCATCGAAAAGCGTGAAAATAGCTAAAAAAATGAGTAACTCCAACTTTTTTTGGGGTAAACCAAAACTTATCTCGCATCGTAGCCAGAGTTGGCGGAAAAGTAATAAAGCTACTATAAGACCTATAATCACCTACATAGCAGAAGCTAGGCCAGTCACGGCAAAAACTGAAAAGATACCAGAAAGCGGTGCGATGAAAGTGTTACAAACTATCATTGGGAGAACTCTACTACTCACCTTCAGCACGCGTCTTCAAGACGAGCCTTCCGGTTAATGCAATTGTAGCTTTTGCTGAATAGATATTCCATTGGTTTTTTATGAAACTATATAAATTAATTTCATGAAATTAACTGTCTCGACCCATAATTCGAGGAATCTACTCATTTTACTGTTTTAAATGAAACTTACCGTTTCTAGTTATTCCCACAATATATTGAAAAGATTTTAAAAATTCTAAGATAATTGATAAATCTAGGGAGTTCTCCACTTTTGAACTGTCTTCTTAAGTGATAATTGTGAGGATCAGGAGATATAGTTTTCCTGGTTTTCTATATCATTGCACAGTCATACTGATCTTAATTGGAAAAACGATATCCAGGATATCTCCATAGGGGTAACAATATCTGAGCTTTAATATTCGTAACATCACATCTTCTTCTATTTCTTCTTTTTTCTATTAACATATATTAAGTCAATCACTAGGTAGGTCACTACTTGGTCTAGCCAAAATAATTATTAAACATCATATAGGCTTCAAATGAAATGTAACTTGTTATTCTGACGATGATATTTAATATCGAAACAATTGTCAATTATCTTAGAATTTTCATAATCTTTCCAATATATTGTGGAATTAATTAGAGAGAGTAAGTTACTGTAACACTCCTGTTAGGAAAATGACCAGCTATTGCTCAGGGGGTGAGTGTCGTACCCTTGGGCAGGTCTGACAAAGAGTTCAGATAGGAAGAGTGCAGCTGTTGCGTCGCTGCCCTCCTGGTTTATTATCCAAATGACAAAATTAGCCGTATTAATTCGAGCTGAAACCAACATTAAAATTCCAAAACAATGGGCGCCACCTATCCAAACTCGATGCCTGTCGAATAGAGGTTGTAAAAAGAATAACGCAAGACTTATCAAAAATATCACAGCTTTTATTTCCTATTTCTCTTTTCAATGATTTGGTTTACAAAGTTTTGATTTTAGATTAGCTTGACAATATTGACAAGGTAAGAAAAGAAAATTATAAAATTAATTATAACATAAGTTGAAGTCGACAAACTTCGTTAATTCTTACAAAGTTAAAGTTTAATACAAAAGTTAAAGTTGACAATTGTTAAATATTACAAAAGTTAAAGTTCACAAATCTTGTCTATTCGCTTTATCAAATAAACTGACTATTAATCTTTTCTTTATTTGAAGAGAGACTCTAATTTGGTGACTACTTAAAACATTTTTACTTATCTTGGAGTCATGAGCCGCTCCTCCTTGGGTTCAGATTCGATACTGTGTTCTCGGTTTTGACCTTCGTTGCAATATTAAATAGATTATCCTAACCCCCCCCCCCCAAACGTATACATCAAACATGGAAATACGCCTTCTTATTTTTCATAATTGTATAGTCCCTGGCGAGGGAAAGCGTACACAAACTGACAGTGAATTCTCAATTCATAGATCCAAAGTCTACTCCGTTATGTAAAAATGTTTCCAAGAACCCTTCCGGATGTGTCTACCTTATCGGTGCTAGGTATTTTAACAGAAAGGAATTTTATCGAGCTTCAATTAGTCAATTAAAACTAGTAAGGAAAATTTCTCCTATATTTTATCATTGGGTTAAATGGTTGAAACTTTTATAAATAACTATTATAATTATAGTTTCAATAACCAATAAAATTTAATCAACTATTTAGATATAACTTTAATTCATTTATCATCTCCGTATGGTATTTTTTTTTTAGTTTTCCAGCATAGAAGTGATTTTCTCTCCTCAAAGTAGAATATGCATAATATTACTTTGATCTAGTAGGTGAAAAGCACATCTGTACTATCCAAAACATTCACACGTCGCAACCTAGTTTTCGCTCCATTCCCGAAACTGATTACGATATCAAATTTATGTGAAAATATGTATGACATATTATTTTATTCTAATTTATAATATAGCGATAGAAATTTAACATAACTCATTTTTTTGTTTTCAGTTATGGCCTGTACTCGTAATATTTGCGAGTGATTGGATGACTACAGAATCAGAAAAGCTATTAAGAATATGTTATGGATTTCAAACAAATTTCTCTTTCTTTTCTAAAGAGAATTTGGAATTACTCAGCCTTAAAAATCACGTTGATGTAGTGAAACCAAAAATAACTGCTTGTGGATTCTTCGATTTGAATAGAGGACTAATTTTCGCTCTTTTTGGCACTCTCATAACTTACTTTTTCATCATTATACAATTTAACAAACAATTTAGGAGACATAACAAAAATATCCGTGTTTTTAATTGTCAGTAGTGTGAAAGTAGAAATTTCACATTTCACAAATTATTGTATTTGCTTGTAATTTATATTCAGAACTAATAGCGAAAAATTTAGATTGATTGAAATTTTATCAGTGTACACCTATAAATTTTGCTAGTATTTTGAGGTTGCAGTCAATTTTCAGGAACTGATATTACTAGTTATACCTAAGCCATTTCTGGACCACTGCCGCGGTCAGGGAAGCTGTTTCGGATGGCGGGGGAACTGATCAAACATGTTTTGTGTTCTGGAAGAACTGGTCAAACTGGTTTGTTGGTGGTGATGTTGATGGTGGTGAAGGAAGTGGATGGTGGGGAACTGGTCAAACAGATTTTGGGCGATGAGTGGTCAAACTGGTCTGTTAGTGGTGGTGAAGCAAGTGGATGGTGCGAGAACTAGACGAACCGGTTGGTGGGGGATAAACCGGTTTGGGTGGTGGGTGGTGGGTGTTGTTTGGTCGAATCGATTTTGTATGGTCAATCGAGTTTGAGAGTGGTAGTGGATGGTGGAGGATCCTGTTTTGCGTGGCGTATGGTGAAACTGATAGGTTGTGACATTCAGTATGCAACTGATTATTTGAGTTGACGAGTATCGTAAATATGGGATATGAAATAATTATAATATTCAAATTGGTATCATAAACACAAGAAGCGTAAAACATTTGAGGTTGAAGGATAATTATTAAAAAATAGGTTCATAAAAGTCAACTTTAATTGCGAAAACACCCCCGACAGACCGTTTATTCTCAAGATGTTAGTTGGCTTGAAATAGAGCTATCGAAGGTGAAGATTGGTACTAAAACAACGTCCAGTTCAGTTGGTCCGCTACCCGGAATAGTGCATAGACTGTAATAAGTCGTTCTTGCATACTACATAAACAAAGTTCAAGGCGCAGTTCAGCCTAAAACACCGCCTCATTTACAATTTATTTCTCATAATATTGTCTATAACGGTTATCATTAAAGTTAACAAATCACTTTATAAGTAGTTTTCATTTCCTCCGTAAAGGGAACAAATTCGAGAACAAAACAAACCACTAAACTACCGAGTACGAGAAATGTATTAAACGTAATTCAATAAAACTTACAATGGTAATAAAACATATATTATAATATAATACTTTTTGCCTGATTTACTTAATCTGTAATTTCTTTAATATTATTAATTTTCTTATTCATCTTGAATTTTTTTTAGCGTTTGAAGACTTGAACGATTATTAACTTCTATTTTCTGACACTCGCGAGAGTTTTCAATTGGTTTGGCAGAGTATGTCAGAAATTTCTACAAACAAAAACAGGTTTGAGCGGAAAACTTGACAAACTAAAAGAAAATCACCCAGTAGTATTAATAGGAATAGCAAATTTCGAAAATACTAATTCTCCCCATTACAACGTACACAAATAGCAAATACATATAACATTTCAAATGAAGTACTTATATTGTATTCCTTGTAAACTTGTGACGATAAATATATCAGTCCAAAAACCACTTGACGAAGTAAAAATAGGTGACGCAAATATACCCCTAAAAAATAATGTGATATCACATCATACGATGTATAGGGTGACTTAATACTATATATAGTTATAATTTATTTAACCCTCCGGTGGGCGCGCCTTCCAGTGTTTCATGCGTGAATATTTCTAATTTGGACAACAAAATCTTACAAAACAGATGATTATATTTCTTATTTAATGTATCAAATGTTACATAAAACTAGAGTAGTTTATCAAATTATAATAAAATGTATTGAGGGACAAACAAGAAAATTATAAATTTAATCTATAATTACTTAGTTACAGCTTTTAGAAAATTTGAAAAATAACATTGTTGAACACTTAAGAAATGAAAATTGTTTACTCTACTTCCATCTCGTTCTGGTCACACTTTTCATCACACTCTAGACAATTTGTGGTTGTATGACTGTGCCTTTTGCAAACATTTTTTCTACGTGATTTACAGACGGATTTTGTTTTGTTATTTTTATGAGTGCCGCACAAGAAACGAATACCAGGCTTTACAAGATTTCTGACAGGCTCTTCTATATTTGGACAAAAAGTAAGAAATATCTCTAGGAAGTGTTTGAAATAGAGCTCTTTTTTGAAAATGTTCCTACATGAGTACCAAAGACAATTTTTTCAAAAAAACACGTCTTCTGTCTTTGTTTTCAAAATTATTAAATTTAAATATAACACGAGCATTTATTCCCGCTATATCCAGATGCCTATAAAAAACAGCAAGTGGCCACCTTCTTGTAATTCTAGAAGTACTGTATTCCGCACACATTTGGTCTACCGTGTCAACGTCTCCTCTCGTAGCATTGTAGTCTAAAGTTTTGTTAGAATTTCCATCTACTTCGGATGTGTCGTGCATAGTTGACAAGAGTAGCACGGCCTTATTTTTTTTGGGACTGTTGACACTAAACAATATTCTTCTTGGAAACCAAAAACATGCGTGTTTACTTTTAGTTTTGTTAGGTAGAAATTCGACGGGAATTTCCTTTTTATTTTTTTTCCATAGTTCCCAAAAAAGTAATTTTTTTAGTAAGCAAATATCCAGCTGAAGAACAGCTGCTATAATAATTGTGGGTAGTTAGATTTCTTTTCGTATTTTTGATTGGAGTGACTAATCTCTTCACAATATCATCAGGTTTATTAGATTTGACATATGGTCTTGGAACTTGTTTACCGCAATGAATTTCAAAATTTTGGGTGTAGAAAGTTTTTGCGTCGCAAAGTGCATACAGGTTTGTATCATATTTCGCTGGTATATTTGGTATGTAATGCACAAATGAACAACGACCTCTAAAAGGGTGAAGCATTTCGTCGATTTTCGTAAACTCACTTGGGTTATATTGGGCGATGCAATTATAAATGAATGTTTAGTGAAAATCACGTATTGGAGCAAGTTTGTCATGTTGCTTTCTTCCGTCACGGGTATGGATGTTATCAAATCTGATGCAACGAAGCAAAAACCGAAAGCGTTTTTAGCTGAACAGTGCCCGTGAGAGAATCATTCCTGAGCCATCTGCATCCCAGAGCTCCGAACAATTTGTGTGAAAACCCTTTTTTATTCCAATCAAAATTAGTGAACCTGAGAGAGCTTTGATTTCGATTTTTGGTGTGTTTTTACAATCTCTTTCTCTTGCGTATTGCACTGTATTTCTTTTATTGTCAATATAAATGTTGGTGTTACTAACAATATCATCAATCATGTGATACGTTATAAACAAATTAAATGCCTCAATTGGTTTTTTTTTTTGCATTCTTGGCACTTGTTTTTGGACCCGGAAAGATTTTAATAATATTCTTTGCTTTTATTTTGCCGGAAAAAAAAGGTTTACTAATCCAGAGCGTTTCGCCATTTTTTCCAATGAAGAAACGATAATCTTCCGAAACTTGGTCAACTAGGTCACTTACTTCAGGTTGTTCCAACTCGTCTCCGGATTGTTCGGAATTACTGGTATGGTCGTCTCTCTCAATTGTTTCTTCCTCGGTTTCTGACTCATCGCTATCAAATTCATCATCAGGGAAGTCACTAACGTCTTGCTGATCTGCTGCAACCAATGATTTTTCTTCTTCTAATTGCTGAACAATTTGTTCTACTGCTCGCTCCAATTCCTCGGAGGATAATTTTTTGAGCGACCTACAAAAAAAATATATTATACTGTAGCTGCAGGCATAAAAGCATACAAACACATAATAAAACATTTTGAACGTAATAATTCTCACAAAACTGATAATTTATAAAAAAAATTACAAAGCAGAAAATATACTTACATGACAAGGCACGTAGCGGCAACGGCACCGGAAACTAGACACTCTTCTAAATAAACGCCAATTATGACTGCATCCTGTTAGCGAGGTACGGTAGCTATATGGGGAGTGGGTGGTGGATAGTTTCGAGAACGAATAGCTAGACGCATAAGCTTATAAGTTGAAAAGTATGAAAAGTAGAATTAAAAAAAGTTGATTTGCGGCATTTTACCGCAGGCGCGCCCACCGGAGGGTTAAAATGGAGGTAAGCTATGGTTACGTATTCACCCTTTATTTCTTATTAATTTGAAAATGTCAATCAATTGATACACTTGCGTTCAACCCTGTTTAAATAATGTTAGTGTTAGTTTGTGTTCTTTCCAGTTTCATTTCAATGCATTTTCCATTTCAACCGGTCTTATTTTAGTATAGATAAAAAAAGCTTTTTGTTTGTTTTGTAGTTCTGACAACTCAAGTGAAACAGATGTGGCATTTTCTTTGTAATGCGCTTCGATAGTATAATTCGGATTAAGCCATTTCTTTCTAATTTGTTTTAAAAGTATAAATCGGATGTGGCCCTTTCTTTGTTATGTGTTTTGATAGTGTAATTCGTATGAGAACAAAACAAATAATAACATAATACAACGAGAACATGATAAAAGAGTGTATATGTATAATAAAAAATTAACATAGGTTGACACTACCGTAGGCTTTGAGGTTTGGGTTTAGGTCAAGGTCAAGTTAGAGGTCGTGGATCAGGGTCAAGGTCAAGCTGTATTTCAGAGAAAAAGATGCTGGTTTTACGACCGTGTGTGTGGTATAGGAGGGCAGTGGTAATTATATAAATTTACTACCTATTGACCATGCCATATACCTGCAATGTCCTACATTGACTTCCATACAATCATAAATTCTCTCGAACTAAAAAATAAAAACATTTGCTTATCTTGCTCTAATTTTTTGTTCTTAAAAGGTGTTTATCACGTTTCTCCGATCATTTCATGTATTAAAAATCAATCTGTCGAGTTACTTGTTATGGATAGTTACTTAACTGGTTGGGATTAATTATTTATGGACTGATATATTTATTTAAAGTATAAACAAGTAACATATGTGTTAACGTTTGGGTTTACAACACAGAACTGCTCATTCTCGCTTGCGGCGTTGCCGATATGAATGTTTATTCCCTAACATACCGCCCGCCTTGAACAGATAAAGTTCATAAAAACAACAACTATATAACATAGGCTAATAAAGCATATATTGTCAATACATAACTGGAGAATCTTGAAATTTTTAGTCTGGTAATGCACAGATTTTTGTCACTGGTCTTCGAAAAATTCCATCCAGAGTCTGTACATCCACAACACGGGTTACTCCGTCAGGTCCGGGATGAAGCTTATTTATTCTGGCTAACTGCCAGTTGTTGACGAATTTAGTGTCTCCTTGAACCAACACTAATGCTCCTACCTGCTACTGCTCTGGACACTTCGTCTTCCACTTGCATCTAGTCTGCATCTCCGAAAGGTACTCTCTTTGCCACCGATTCCAGAAGTGTTGGACTACACGTTGGAGACATTGGTATCGTTTTAATCGATTCTCGGGCACCTCTACATAAGATTTCTCGGGTATGGTGCTGAATGGTCTTCCAATGAGGAAATGTCGGGAGTCAGTGGGTTTAGGTCAGTAGGATCAGAACTTAAAGGCAAAATAGGACGGGAGTTTAGTACACTCTCTACTTGCACAATTATGGTCAGAAAGTCCTCATACGTGTACAGATTTTCCCCAACCACCCTCTTTAAATGAAATTCAGTCGATTTAATGGCAGCTTCCCAAATACCCCCAAAATTAGGGCTTCGCGCTGGGATGAAATGCCATTGAATTTGGTCAGCCGATAAATAGTCTGCGATATTAGCACTACATTTTTTAAGATAATTATATAACTCTGTTAATTCCTTATTAGCTCCCTTAAAATTGGAGCCATTATCAGAGAAAATATTAGCCGGTTTTCCCCGACGACTAACAAATCTTTTTAGTGTAGCCAGAAAGGCTCCAGATGAGAGCTCTGTCACAAGATCCAAGTGTACCGCCTTAGTACTTAAGCAAACAAATAAACAAAGATAAGCTTTGATCATTTTGGCCCCACGAGTTTTCTTATCTTTGATCATGAATGGGCCGCCATAATCCACGCCCACATTCAAGAAGGGAGCGTAAGTATTAACTCTGCTTTCTGGCAGATCACCCATCAGGTAGGTACAACCTTTCGGCTTACATTTTATACAAGTAATACAATTTTTAATAACTTTTTTACAGATATTCCTCGCGCCCATGGGCCAGAACCTTTCCCGTACACTGGACAGAAGCTGCTGCAGGCTACAATGGTTTAATTTAATATGTTTTATTATAAGATTTTTAATTTCATGTGATTTAGGTAATATAATTGGAAAACGTGTGTCAAAATTTAGATCCGCATTTTTTAACCTTTCCCCTACTCTAATTAATCCATCTAGTAAAAAGGGGTTTAACGATAAAATGCAACTTTTTTTTGATAAGGCTTCTTTACTTTGCAAAGCTAAATATTCCTCAGGAAATGCACCCTTTTGTATTTCGTTGAATATATATGATTCAGCACTATTTATCTCTTGTACTGTCAATACGGGTGAGTTGATCAACTCATTATACATATTTTTCGATTTTAATCGTCCTTTAAATTGCTCAACCGCTTTTAAAATGAATGCTGCACCTCTAGGCACTTTTATGTATACCGAAAATTTGCTAAGTAAATATTCAACTAAAACATTTTTATAATTTTCGCGATTCACTAATGCAATCACTTTAGCTTCGGGTATTCCAGAAATAGTAACAAGTTCTTCAGGTTTTCATGTGGTGGAATCCAAACAAAACCACGATGGGCCATGCCACCATAAGTCCGCAGATATGAGGGTTTGAGGGTAACAACCTCGTGATAATAAATCTGCTGGATTATATTCTGATGCTACATGATGCCAATGTTCAATTTTTGTGAGTGACTGAATCTCACTGGTTCTATTTGCAACAAAGGTATGCCATCGTGCACTATCACCACGAATCCAACATAATGTAATGGCCGAATCGGTCCATAAATAAATATTGTCAAACTCTATACCAAAATTGGTATGTACTTTGTGAAATAGCTGGGTCAATAACAGTGCTCCGCATAATTCTAATCTCGGCAGATTGACCTTTTTTAACGGCGCGATTCGCGATTTGGCGCATAATAAATTACATGTTGCGTTGCCCTTTGATTCAACACATCTAATAAAAATACATGCCCCGTAAGCCTTCTCTGAGGCGTCAGCGAAACCATGTATTTCAATTTTCTCATAAGGATGCAGCGCGACTGGCCTCGGTATTTGTAAATTATTAATTCTGGCTAACTCAGTTACAAAATGTAGCCAGCGGTCAGCTATTTCCTTCGGTACTTCCGTGTCCCATTCTAATATTCTACACCATAGCTCTTGCATAATGAGCTTAGCGATAATCACTATGGGTCCTAACAACCCAAGTGGATCGAACATCTGACATATAACAGCTAAAATTTTACGTTTTGTAATAATATCATCGATTTTAATGTTCATTGAATATTTTAGACAATCATTTAACGAATCCCAATAAACACCTAGAGTTTTACATGCTTCATTCTCCCCTATCGGTTGGAGATTTAATTCAAGGTCTTGCTCCAATTGAAACTTAGCCGTTAATTTTTTATTATCAGACATCCATTTCCTTAATATGAACCCCGCCCCCTGTAAGATGCTAAATACATCTTTCTGAATTTTTAATAAGTCTTCTTCAGAATTAGAGCCGGTTAATAAATCGTACATGTAGAAATACTGTTGGATTACATGGCTAGCAGTGGGATATTTCAATTCATTTTCTGTTGCCAATTGCATAAGATATTTGACCGCGAGATACGGTGCCGACGCAGTTCCGTAACTCACCGTATTTAATTGAAAGCACTCTAGTTCCTCGTCGGGGTCATGACGCCAAAATATTTTTAAATATTTTTTCTGAGAGTCATTAATTAAAATCTGCCGGTACATCTTTGATATGTCCGCTGTCATGACAAATTTATGTTTTCTAAATCTCATTAAAATAATAAGTACATCTTGTTGTAAGGTGGGCCCTACAAATTGGACGTCGTTCAGAGACAACCCTGTAGAAGTCTTCGCGGACGCGTCAAATACCACCCTACAATGAGTTGTTAAGCTTCCAGGCTTAATAATAGCGTGATGCGGTATATAATAACCATCTTCATTGTGTTCCCTGTCGTTAATTTTTGACATATGCCCTAGCTCACAATACTCTTCCATAAATTTACTATATTCTATTTTCAAGTTTTTGTCATTACTAAGTTTTTTCTCCATTAAAAAAAATCTCTTTTTAGCCATCTCTTTGGAAGAACCTAAATCATTCGAATTATTTTTAAATGGCATTTTCACAATAAACCTGCCCGACTTATCGCGTTTAGTTGTCTTTTCAAAATGGTGTTCACAATATTTTTCCGTTTCAGACAATATCCTACCCTTTGGAGTAATCTCTTCCATCTCCCAAAAATTTTTAATTAAATTGTCCGATAATTCAAGTTTATTTTCATCAATAATACTGTGACAAGTAAGTGACATATTTGAGAGTTTAACATTTAAATTCCCTGCTATGATCCATCCGAAATGACTATTTTGCAAGATTGGCAAATTATCCCCCAACCGCTCTTGACCCTGACATAGACAAGACCAAAAAACATTGGACCCTAATAAAGTCTATCTCACTAGATATATTAAAATTCGGATCGGCTAACTTTAGCTGTTTAGGTATATTTAAAAACTCTTTTTTAAATGAACGCATCGGTAATCGGTCTGTAATTTTTGGCAAAATTAAACAATTTATATTTTTATTAAAATGATTATGACACGATTTTACAATAATACTAGCCTGTCTTTGAATATTTGTTAAAGTTCTAGCTACTCCTTTAACAACGTGATTTATTTTGGTAGACTGAATATTTAGTTTTTTCATTAATCCTTCAGACATGAAGTTGCTTTGTGACCCACTATCCAGTATTGCGCGGCAATAAATGTAATCCGAGCCGTTCTGTACGTAAACAATCGCTGTTGATAGCAAAATTTCAACTTCCGACTGTTCATAAAAACTATTATTTTTCAATGTTGTGTGGCTAACTGTTTCGGTTTCGCCTGAGTTCAACGTTGCCGCGTTCGATGTGTTCGCTAACGATGAAGGTTGAATCTGTGATGCTTCTCTTGAATCAGTGCTGTGCGCATGGGTACCGTTGTGATAAGATCCCCTTTCTAAATGTAATAAAACATTGTGGGATTTAGAGCATTTTAAACATCGTTTCCCTTTACACTTCCAAAATGGGTGACTTGCCTTTAAACAATTACCGCACAACTTTAACTCTTTGACCCTTTAAGTTTTAAAAATGTTTCGCAATTATATATTTTGTGATCATTGTGACATAACACACATTCTTTCTCTGATGATGTTAGAAAGGTTGCAGATTGTCTCTTTATATTATTTGAATGTTTATCGACAGCAAGCTTTTCTAACGTCTCACACTTTTCCCTTAAAAACTTTTCTATGATTCTGAGAGTAGGACGTTTTTCGTCATATTTATACGATTCCCATTCTCTTTTTGTTATTGAATCATATTTAGAAGTTGAGATATATATTATTAGCCTATCCCAAGTATCCACCCTTTCTCCCAATGCAGTCAAAGAAGCTAAATTATTCGATACTTGTCCAAATAAGTTTCTCAATGCTGCAGACGACTCTTTATAAACAGGTGGGCACTCAAAAATGTTTTGAATATGGCTGTGGATTATCATACCTTCATTTTCATAACGATCTTTCATTTTCTGCCAAGCAACTTTATAATTGTCAGCCGTAACTTGTAAAGATTTTATAGTTTTTAATGCTTCTGGAGTTAAGGCCTGCTTTAAGTAGTAGAATTTTTGATAATCATTCATGTTCTCATTATTATCCACTAGACCACAAAAGGCATTCCTAAACTCCAGCCACGAACTATACTGACCATCGAACTTTGGAAGTTGGATAGGAGGCAGTTTAAAATTATCAGTGTTTCGTACATTGTTACCTGTGACAGAACTCTCCCTGACATTTAAAACATCTGCTACCGACTGACTTTCAAATTTTTTAATTATAGATTTAACTTCTTCTACTATATCAAAATACGAATCCTCAAAATCAGAAACTTCTTGTTGTTCTACCGGAGATAATACTTTTTTTAGTTCAATTTCGGTTTCAATATCCACAAATTCCTGAACCTATACTATCTAATCTTTCACTTAAAGCTTTGATTTTTGAATCGTTTAAATTTTCTTTATCTAGTTTATCAAAATAGCTTATAAAATTAGTTAATCTGCCTTTTAAAATGCCTCGTTTGAGGATAAGGATTCTTATTTCCTCTTCCAATTCTGCCATATTGAACAATTAGTAAGTGTAAATACAATGGAATGGAAATAAAGTGAAATATTAATATAAAAGGAACAGACTCACTTTGAATTTATCTTGGTTTCTCTACGCCTCTGGTACTGTGCTGGTGGAATGGACGGTTGCTAACTGTGTTCGCCTTGGCGGCAATCGACTTCCTAACCTCAAACTTTTTCACTGTTTCACACTTTTAACTACTTTTAAACTTTATCCGGCTTTCGAATTGGCCAAAATGTTATGGTTAGTTACTTAACTGGTTGGGATTAATTATTTATGGACTGTATAACTCTGACTTATTTATTTAAAGTATAAACAAGTAACATATGTGTTAACGTTTGGGTTTACAACACAGAACTGCTCATTCTCGCTTGCGGCGTTGCCGATATGAATGTTTATTCCCTAACATTACTACTTTGCTGATTTGTTTACAATTTTAACAATAATGATGGTGTACACATTGCAAGAACGTGTTGAGCCTGTATTACCAAAATCAAAATGGTGCCCGAGCGGCTGCAAGGATATTTAACCGAAACCATCCTGAATGTAGCGTTCGCCATAAGTACGTAATGGAATTAATTCCAAAATTTGTTGAGATGGGTTCAGTAATGGATAATAAAAGGGCACCCATTGGAATTGTGAATGATGAAGGAGCAGCTGTGGCGGTATTGGGCCATGTCCAGCTTATGCCAAATACGCAATCTGTTCGACAACTTTCTGCGGTTTCCGGTATAAGCCAATCTAACGTTTTCAGAATTTTACTGTATTTTATAAAAATAAAGAAAATGGTTGTTAATTGGGAAAGAGAAAATGCTCTAATAATAATAATAAAACTTACCGAGTACACCACTTAATATGCTCCTTCACAATATAACGAGGAAAACCTACTAACCCTCTCAGTGCTCGTTATAGGTATGCGGGATGTCTCACGTGGTACAACCCGTGCTCGCCAGTCGACTAGCTTCGAGTCGAAGAAGTGGTGGATTCTTCAAAAAAAAATTATTAAGTTTACAAAGGGCGCCAGAGAAGTTTTGGCAAGCACCCAAGACTTCTTAAGTTAGCCCACAACTCCTCAGTGGGTTAACAACACTCACTACACACTCCAAAGGTTAAACTAATAGGTAAATTGTCATAAGTAAATAAAAGTCAGCACGTATCCCCTGATTGAAGATTTAATTAGTCTTTGTGGACCAAAGGTCGCTTTTCAAAATATTTATTACAATGTCACTACAAAATGTAACAAATAATGTCTGAGCTCAGCTGAAGGCTGTAATCTCAGAACGTAGATGGGCTGAAGGCCGAAATCTACATAAATCCAAAAATTTCTAACTAATTTATCAGTTACAACTCAAGTAAATAACTGTCAAGCAGATTCTATAAACTCTGAGCAGAGCTGAAAGCCCCAAACTACACCGATGTCTCAATTCTAAAATTCTAGAGGAACGACCAAATTGTTCATGTACAATAGCTCAAAAATACAACGATAATATATATATATATATCAAAATCAACAATGTACAGTTACAAGGGTTCACACTTCCGCAATTTATACTAATATCAATATAAATATAAATAATTACATCAGCCAAAAATTTAAATAGCAACGAGTTTAGCGTTGTTAGAGAAAATACAACTCAAAATTATGTACGGTGCAAGTTATATACATAAAATCATCAGAAATAGGCAAAAAAAACCGATAAATAACGCAATACCAGGTACGTACTGTAGTGTCTTAGCGTATCTTAAACTATGAGCAAAGATTTCAAATTTGTTAAATATCAAGTACAAGTGTAAGCGAAATTATAGTAATTGCCGCAAAAAAAGAAATAAAACTTTATATGAAAAACGGTAATATGTGAAGCATAAATGTGAGTTTACTAATGAAGTTGAAGAATAAAGGAAAGGAAAACTGAACACTTATCCTTTTCCGGAACCAGAACAGGAACTGAAGTTGCTCCAGAATATTCCAGCTCTCCTGTAACTGGTCTCACTGACACATTAAATTCCAATCAGTGATTTTTTTTGAATGTCCATATACAAAAACCCCCCTAAAATAGAGAAACGAATTAGCCTCTACATAGGGTTTACATTTTACCCCGGTCAAACTTTCGACGTACCCCCCGTAATATCCTATCATACTGACTATATTAACAACACCCGAAATTCGCAAATAATCATACATCATGACTTTTAACTGTATAAAAGCCACCTACACTGAGGATAAAAACTATATGACTGGTTTTTTTCCGCTTAGCAAAAAAAACTACGATACCATCAAAACCCACAATATAAAAACTGTGTCGTTGGACACATCCCTGAATATTTATACAACCCGCGTGATATATTCTTATTTCAACAAAATATAAAGCAATGAAGAATATGAACTAATAAGAATTTATGAAATGCATCGAAACTATCTCGTGAAATCCAGATTACATACTCCAATAATCTACGAATCAAAGCTGAAATTTCTACGTTATAATACCTATAAAACTGTTAATTCCGAGAAAGTATTTTCAACCATTTACCTTTATAATGAATCCTTCTAACTAACGCCGTCTACGGAAATTTACCTCAAAAACGCAATTCCTCTAAATTCTTATGGTACCCACAGTCATCGACCGATTTTGGACCAGAGACCTATCGGGTCAGAGCCGCCAGTTGTTGGTTTCAGCCGTATTTCTCTTCCCCTATGTCGGAATTGTCGGTTTTTCCAATAAAACACTTATGGCTCCCAGAGCACATGCGAAAATTTTAAGTTGAACGATATGTGTTTACACCTTGACGGCAAATGGAGGACTGGCTTTTAACTTCGTACCGACAGCTCTGTGACTTCTCTCAGTCGACAGGTTAGCCAATATTAAGTCTCCGACGGCTCGGCAAATTTTCGCGTTACAACAATAAACTTTGATATTGTGTTTTTAATTAATAACAATAAAATAATATTAAAGCGAAGAAACAACGAATAAGTATTACATTATAGCAATTAAAAAATAGACCAAAATACCGAAACCACATAATCACCTCCAAACTTGAACTAACAAACGATACTTAACAGATAACCCGAAAAGATCACAACAGGATAAACGAAAATTATTGGACGAGCATACGCAGTTATTAAAATCAATAATATTTTATTACTAACGACGTTACAGTTATCGTGAATTTTTTGGAATTTCATGAAATCTACCGATTTTAGTAACTCGGCAGGCTTTATAGATGGCACGGACAGCAGTGTCTCTAGCCTGACTCGAACAACGTGACCTCGATATCATAATCGAGAACTCCAAAAACCCCAGTACAAAAATTTCAGTCGGATTGCAGCAACGGAGTTTAACTCGCATTCGTATTCTCAGCAAGTCCTTTCATTTAGTAATAATATTGTAAGAAATCATAAAAACTTAGTCCGCTATCTTAAAAAATCCACTATATTGGATTTACAGTGACGTCACTTCATTTTTCGAGTTATTCTCAGCAAGGTCTTTCATTTGATACCTACATTGTAGGAGTGCATTAAAAATAACTAGTCTGCCATCTTGGGTGTTCCGTCATGTTGGATTGAGAATGACGTCACACAGCTAACCGTGCATTATCAACCGAAATAACGTTTATACAAAATTTTCAACTCAGTTGGTTGAAGATATCTGCTTCAGAATTGAGTACAAACATACATACATTGTAAGTTAAATAAAAGTTTTGAAAAAAAAAGTATTTCAACTTTTTTTAGGTAAACCAATACTTTTCTCGCATCTTAGATAGGGTTGTGTGGAAAAGTGAAATTACATTCGATGAATATGTGAATAGTCTGAAGTACAGTGATACTATGTGTGTTTATGAAAATATACGTTCAATTGCATATACAATTTTTAGCGTAAATCAATCAAAAATTGGCCCACGTCCTTATGACGATAAGAAATATATCATTCAAACCGAGACTGTACCTTGGGAAAATTATAAACCAAAATAATGAATAATACAAGTATATGTTGAATAAATGTGAAAAGAAGTATATTTAATAAATGTTCATTGAACTATTGCTTTTTATTGACAAATTGGTTAATAATTAACACTCTGGTATGGTATATCTATGCTGGTCGACATCGTTTTAGCAAACGGCCACTGTGAACTGTACCTACTTGATGTAGTTAACGATGGGAACGTCATCCGGTTGCCCGCGATATATTTCCACAAAACGTTTACAACAACTAACTATGTCTTGACTGTTGATGTAATAAAGGCCAGCTAGTGCGATACAACTTTACTTCAGTTTTCGCCTTTCTTTCCTTTTTTCTCCAGTTTCGTATTTTTCATCCACTAGTTCTTTAAAATATTGTCGACACCTTTTCATGATTTGGTCCTCCTCTATAATTAGTGTACCGTTTAGGAATTGAGATTATTTCGAAAGAAATATGATAGGTATTATTAAATAAACAAATATTTTTTAAGCTTAATTTATGTTTCGTAATATAAGTGTATTTGAACCACAGCATATTATTAAATGTTCACACTCTACTCTACCAAGATAATATCCATGAATTTAACACAAATCTAGTATCATCATAATTGAGGTACGTGGTATCATACTTCTCTTTACGTTCTCTCTCTAGGCTTTTTAAGTCTATGTCGACGGCCCGTTACAAATGCCGAGAGTGGGATTACCGGATTTAAGTTTTTGCGATTCTGTGAAATATAGAAAATGTTTTTAGATAGTTTGCGGTAGTTCAGTTTGTTTCCGTGAGGTTTTGAGGGGTTTATCCCGCCTTGATATAACCGACAAAACTTTATAATTGTATTTCTTGTGATTGCAGCTGTGTGTCTGTATTTTGTGTCCTTACAATTCATTTACAGACTTATAGAAATCAGTGTGATTTAAAATGTAGGGTGCCACTTAAAACAGATTAAAAGGTAAGAATATTTTTTCCGTCAAACATCATATAAGTGATAACTTATGTGACGTTTCTCAATGACATTAATTGTCATTTATATGACTAGGAATATATAAGTACTTATAGTCCTAAGCATATAAACACATTACAGTACTACGATTTTTTTTCGTTTTGTTTATTGGCTCTGTGTATTTCTCATTTAGTCATTTAACGGACGAACATTTACACAATACACAATGATTTTTTATTGGTATTTATTATTTATATGTAATATTTATCGTGAAAGTACAATTATGAATATTTGCATCATTTAAGAATATACAGTGAAATAAGTTAAAGACTCAATCTTGTTATCTCTATCAAAAAAATCGTTTCCTTATATTGTTTTACGTCAAATAAAATTATGCACGTTTGAAGAAAAAATAATATTATATTCTATTCGGAAAATGAGATACTTTATGTATTCAAGGTTACAAAATCTTGAATTTTATTGTCTACGATGCTTTTAAAATATGTAAGATATTTGTATGTTTCTTATTTTCGTCATTGTATATATTTGAAGCGTAAATTCATTTTAGTTGCTAGCGTTGTAAAAATATGTTTCAGAATTGATAATATCTTCCGTATTGTTGTAAATTCAAAGCGTAGTTACAATTTATTTTCCGCTTAGGTTAAATACCTTTAAGATATCACGTTTTGCAACAATAATTGTAAATAGTTTTATTTGGGCATTAAAATAGCACATTTTTGGAAGTCGAGATATTGTCGCATTGTGTTTGAAATCCCATAGTTAAGAAGTTAGGAAAATGTCACGTTTCACACTATTATCTATTTTCTTGTAAAAACCCTAAATTTAGTGTCACTTCTGCGTGAATTTTATGGTCGACGATCGGATGATTTGTAAGAAATATTTGAATAACCTTTCTGAGTAAAAAGGTGAAAATTGCTATTGGAGTATTCAATAGAAATTTAATTATCTATTGACGGCACCCATTGTTGATTCTTGTCGATGGACCCGATGAGTCAAATGATACTGGCCAATAGGAAATATTTATTTTCGTTCGGTCAACCCTATCCACGTGTAACCACGCCCCTTGCAGATTTCTATTTAACACGTCTCACAACGTGAAGAAATCAGTTTTACACTCATCGAAGCGAGTTCAATACTCTCGATAACAAAGTTAGTTTTATACTCATCGAAACGAGTTCAATACTCAACAACAAAGTCAGTTTTTACAATCATCAGTTCTACTACTCATCGACGCGAGTTTTTAAACTCATCGAATCGAGCTCAACGCTCAAGAACAAAGTCAGTTTTACACTCATCGAAGCGAGTTCAATACTCTCGATAACAAAGTTAGTTTTACACTCATCGAAGCGAGTTCAATAAATACTCTCGATAACAAAGTTAGTTTTACACTCATCGAATCGAGCTCAACGCTCAATGACAAAGTCAGTTTTAAAACTCATCGAAGCGAGCTTAAACTCGAAAACGAAATCAGTTCAACACTCAATCGAGTTAATCGAGTCGTCGTTACATATCGAAGTAATTTCACTCCAAGTCAAATAATCAGAGATACTAAGCCTAACACATCGTTACTTAGTTTCTATACGAGCCAAGTGAATATTCATCAAATCGAAACATAAAAGTGTCTTTCGATCTGAAACCACCGAAGTTCAGCATTCATAACTTTGTACCATTTTGTAAATTTGTACATAATTAATTATTAAGTTCGACATTATTATTTTCTACAACTACTATGCAAAACACGCTTTTCTACACAAATTTTTATGCGCAAAGCAAGCCTTTTCTTAATTAGTTTGATATCCCTTAGAAAAGTAATAATGTAGAGTGTGGGAAAAGTACACGTTATGGTACTTTTCCGCACGGAAATGTCACTTTGCCCACGGAAATGTCAATGTCAAATTTTTTTGACAATATTTTATAGTGGACTTCTGGGTGTTCAAATTTTAAATTTAATCTAAAAATTCTGTAAGTAAACTATTTTTTAGATCATGTATTTCAGTTTATTGATTATAGATTATAAACAAACTCATTTATTACCCATTATTTTAGGAACTATGAACCGAGATCATAATTTATTTTTCGAGTTGTCGAATTCCGATATTGAGAATACTCCTCCAGATCTCGTATTATCGAAAAGGCTCAAAATGCAATCGAAAATTTGTTACCTGAAGTTTCAAAAAACAAATATCAGAAACAATACAGCGAATTTATGAACTGGAGGGAAATAAACAATATTGAATCATTCTCAGAAAATGTTTTGTTGGCTTATTTTTAAGAAATGTCTGCAAACTTTGAACCGTCTACACTGTGGTCTATATATTCAATGATAAGGAGCCTCATAAGTATCAAACATAACATAGATATTTCAAAGTATCCAAATTTTTGAGCATATTTAAAAAAGCAAAACGAAAATAGCTGTGACAAAAAAAATCCCTTATATTGACATCTGCTGAAATCCATAAATTTTTAGAAGAAGCGCCAGATAACATCTATCTACTCGTCAAAGTAGGTCATAATTTTAAAGATTATATTTAGTTATTCAATCTATTATTATTTAGTAACAAATGTACTTCATAATATAGAAAAATCGAAATAAAATAAAGCAGCGGAAAGACCTAAATACAATATTTCATAATTGTTGCCGCTATAGCTTAGTGGAAAACACATCATCATTGGAACGAAGAGGCCCGGGTTCAAATCCTGTCGACTTTAATTTTAATTTCAATCACAAATTTACTAGTAGGTTGTCATGGCTTTTGGATTAGCCGGAGCATGTCGAAGGGAAGAATTATGGAAATTAACTATTGATAACGTAAAAGATTTACAAGAAGCCTTATTGGTTACTGTTCCAATAACTAAGACAAAAATACCACGTACATTTACTGTAGTTGGAAAATTCCATGATTTATACAAAAAATATGCACGTCTGCGTCCACCAAATACAAATGAGAAGAGGTTATTTTTTAATTACCAACACGGAAAATGCACGCGGCAAGTAGTGGGCATAAATAAATTCGGAAATATGCCCAAACAAATAGCAGAATATTTGAAATTACCTAACTCTAAATTGTACACGGGTCATTGCTTTAGACGATCTTCAGCTACAATTTTAGCAAATTTAGGCAGAGACTTATTAACATTGAAGCGACATGGTGGATGGCGCTCAAATACAGTGGCGGAAGGATATATTGAAGACTCGATTTCAAACAAAATTGGTATTGCCAACAAACTTGAAAAATCTATTATACCTGGGGCTTCGACTTCATATAATATTATTCCTAATGAAAACCAAGCATAAACATCTTCGTTGACAAACATTAACGACAACTTATCATGAAAAATAGATAATGTACCAGGCATAACAATTCGAAATTGTTCCAATTTTTCTATCAACTTTTAACTAATTTTTCTATATTTTGTGTTCATTTCTTAAATTCGTTCTGTTTAAGTTAAATAAAATACATATATAAGTTACTTTTTTCTTTAATGAATAAACGTAGTTGTAGAAAAAATATTGTGTACAACTCGTACGCAAAGCACTTTTCCCACTCGCTGGATTTGCGGCACCCGCCTTACGGCTCGTGCCACAATCTTCTGCGCTCGTGGGAAAAGTAACGCTTTGCGCACTTGTTGTACAAACTACTATTGTTTTCTCTTTGGTTATTGATAACAAACAAACATCTAACATTCAATCTTCAAACTTCATTAGAAATGAATAATTGTTATGAAACAAATCGCCTCGTACCTCAATGTAAACATTTGTACGATTTATCATTGAATCACACAACAAGAAAAGCCTAAATGGAATAAGATGGGGATGGGGCTACATGAGAGTGGAATAAACTAGTAAGTGAAGATGAAACAGGAGAAAGAAAATAATGAACGATTACTATGATTGAACAAGAAAATGAGGGAATATTAACTAAAATAAGCACAGAAAAAAATAAAGAAAGGGAACAAAAAAATAAACAAATAATAAAACATTGTATAGTAGATGCTCTGTTTCAAATTATAATCTTACTCATTTCCTCGTAAAACAGAAACTATTTCTGCGTATTTTTAAAGCTCGTTTTGTTACGACTTTTCGGCGTTTCAATAAAAACAATATTATTTCAGACAATTTCCACTAGATGATACCATTTATAAAATTTTCACGTATGCTCGGCGCCAAGCTACTTATGTAAGTGTCTAGAATGGAGAGAGTGGGAGGGTGGGGTATATAGCCGGTGCTCTGTTTCAAATTACAAACTTTCTCATTTCCTCGTAAAGCAGAAACTATTTTCGCCTGCTAAAAGTCAGCTTCGTTAAGTATTTTCGGCTTTTCAATAAAAAAAAATATTCGTTCAAACAATCTATTATTTCCTACATATCCTCAACATTTGATCGTTGTGATATGTTTCTAAAATCTCTTATTTCCGCTGTACCGCCTTTGGTACTTCGCAGATACATACTTGTATGTTTTTCAACCTTTTATTCCCTTCTTCTATAAATTCTTCTATTGTCCACTGTTTGAATATACCATCATTTGCGTATATCTTCATTCTTTTCACTTAAAATTTGACCGAAAGCTGATCAAGCCTTTCCAACGTTCCTCCTAAGTCGAAGTTGTGTATTCCGGTAGGTAAGGCATCACTAAATTTCAATTTGTTTTTGATCCGCATGCTCATCCTTAACGCGATGCGGTTATTTTCAAAATATAAAATAATTTATTCACCTCTTAGTTGTTTAAAACTTTTATCATTGAAGGTTGTATTAAAAGTTTTGCGATTAGTTTCGTTATTTTCCCTAAATGTTGATTTATTCCATCTTGTATGTATTTCTCACTGATTCTTCCTTTCTTCTAGTTCTTCAAGACTATATACGTTATCATTTATCAGTAATGTATCATCGATTATCTTAGCTTTGGCTCCACTTTCTCTCGCTTGTTTTATATATCTTATTAGCTCTTTTCCAGTATGTCTTTTGGGTGATCTTCATCAGTATATATCTTTGTTCCTTTTAATTTATTCGTTTCGTTCAAAGTTTCTACTTTCTTATTCACGTCTTTCATAATTATTAGTACTGGCCTATTTTTGTTACTGTTTTTATTTCCTATTGTTCTACATTTAAAAATATCTGATTTAACATCTACTGTGTTATTAACCTTCTCCATTACATCTTCTAATTTATTTTCTTGTTGTTCCTCATCTTCTCCGTTGCCTGCTTCTATACCATATATTATCAAATTCTTCTCTCTAAAATTTTTCTGGCTCTGTGTGTTTCCTTGCAAAAATTCTGTTTTTTCCTTTAGGTCTATATTTTCCATTAATAATTCGTAGTTTTATTTCTTTAACTGTGCTATATGTCTGCTCATTTCTTCAATTTTATGCTCTATTTCGCATACTCTTACGTTATTATTAGTATGATTGTTGTAATTGATATGTCTGTTGAATTTCTTGTCTTTGTTGTGGTCTTTGTATATGTTATCCCCGTTTCCTTGGTTGTATTGTCTGAATGTTCTTCCTTGAGAATTGCCGTTATACATGCTGCTGTTGTTTCCTCTTCTTTGAATGTTCCTATAGTTAAAATCTGGTTGTCTGAAGAAATTCCTATTGTCTTTGAAATGCAATACTTGTTGATGACTTACTATACCTTCTACTGATACCAGCTTAGATAGTACTTTCTTGTGTGTTTTCGAAGCTTCCTGCTGCTATAACTGTTTTCGGCGCGTCTGTTATGGCATTCATCGTTACTGCGTTAATCGTTGCCTCTTTGGTACATTTTTCTGCTAAATTCTCTGGCATACCTTCCGACACGTATGCTGCCTGTAGTTTCTCCGCCACCTTCTCTATTTCCGACGCGTACTCCTTTTCATTTTGTCTTACTTTGTTCAGTTTCGCCAAGAGAATACTTATGTTATCTCCTCTTATTCCAGATGGAAGCTTGTTCCTGATTTCTGTGATAGAATTTACCGTCGTTACCAGACCTCTTGCTTTCCCTGTCAGTCTAGATTTAATTAAAAGAACTGCATTTTCCTCGTTACCTGTTGCGTTTATTTGTAATAAACCTAACGAATCCAAAAATGACTGTAACTTACTTGCTTCGCCATTAAATTAAGTAGGTAAATTAAAAAAAACATTCATACTCGTAGCCATTTTCACCTGTTTGCTTATTGTTTGTAATACGACCGTATCGATCTCCTCAAATATAGATGTAGGTTTTTTAATAGTACAGTTTAGCGCTTGAAATGACCTAAAAGTTCTATCTCTAATCCTATCAGAATAATTGCTGTACCATACTCAAGTTTTTCCAATGTTTACCTATTAATTTTGTAAAATTATTGTAAATAATTATTATACTATTAACTACTTCAGTATGTATATCTGGATTTTTAGGAGCTTCCTTTTTTTAAAACCCTATTTTCCTGTTTATTTACTTCTATAATTTATTTTAGCTTAGCATAAGAATAGAGTGCATATGTACTTACAATTTTATACCGTTAAAGTTCCCGTCGTCTTCTGAACCACTATGTCTGTTGATGTCTCCTTTAAGTTCTCTTCGGTGTGTCTTCCATAGGGACCACACGAATTTTAAAATGAACGCTACCGTTATTATGTACAATAAAGTCGTTATTTGTGTTGCAAAGCTCTCTTGCTGCACTATAAAATTGTTGTTTACCATACCAGTTTCTTGTACCTCTTGTTTTGTAGCTGTATCACCCATAATTCTGCTCCGCCAAGGTCCAAAATTCAGATAAAAGACCATATGGTTTGCTCGTTCGGATGCGTCTTTATCACTTACTTGCTCCAATTATTACCATTTAATTTCACTATCATCGATTCGAAGAGTCCATTTATCTTAGTTCGCGGGATCTATTTACCATTTGAATGTTACCATTAGTTGTCAGGATCCATTTATTTTCGTCGAATATTATTATTTATTCGCAGGATCGCCATGTGGTGAATAAAACGGAAAGTGGTCCTCATGTTAAGTCCTCAGTCCATTATACCATTATCAAAAATCACTGGGATAATATATTGAATATTATTTCTAACAAAGTTATTGACCACAGATAACTTACAAAATGCATTACTAACATGACACTAGTTAACAATGAACTCTCCTTTTCAACGTAAGGAATTTCTATATATATATTATTAAAAACTAAACATAAACAGTCGATGATCTCCGTCGACCTTACTATACTTAAATTATTTTTATCGTTGAATCGCGTTTATTATTATATTTACAAACAGTCGTGATTCCGTTTAGAACAATAACCTTCCTACAACTTGTTAACGATCTTCAAGTTCACTGGCCGCTAACCATACTTAAAATTAAACTAACTAAATCTAATAGTGACTTTTTGCATCGCGTCAGCGCTATAAGAGCTATACAAAATGGGGAGTCGAAAAACTCAACTTCAAAGCAGTATAAAATACCACGAAGGAGTTTTAATCGTTATATGAGCAAAAACACCACCGTGAAACAATCACTTGGCAAAAAAAGTATTTTGAATGAAGACCAAGAAACAGAATTAGCGTCCCGAATTATTAGACTGGCCCAGGTGGGTTATCCTCTTACGAAACGAATGCTTCGCAGATCTGTTTTTAATTATTGTCAGTCAAATGATATATCTAACATCTTTTCTCGAGAAAGACGCCTAGCGGGCCGTCATTAGTTTCTAAAGAGACACACAGAGATTACTGCTAGAATATGAACCCGGCGAGAGCGCAAAAGCTCAACAAACATATTGTATCTGATTATTTTTAAAAGCTTCAAAAAGTGCTTTTAGAACTTGACCTAATGGATAAACCTGAAAGAATTTTTAATATGGATGAAAAGGGGTGCAGGTTAACGTTGCATCACCAGCACACTATACTTGCTAAAAAGGGAGCCAAAAAGGACCAACTAGTGGCACCAGAACATGCGGAGAATGTTACTGTTGTTGCTTGTGGTAACGCCAGCGGAGGAAGGATTCCCCCCGCAGGCACTCTGACGCTTATGACGAAGAAAGCAAGCATGACAATTCAAATATTCAACGAATGGATTAAGCACTTTGGAAAATATAAATTTCCAGAAAATTGTCTTTTGATTTTTGATGGCGCATCTTACCATTTGGATACTTCTATTTTTGAAACTGCCGATTCTTATGGTATTACCCTTTTATGCTTACCGAGTAATACCACACGAGCTCCGGCCAATGGACAAGGCTGTATTCGGTACTAAATAATACATTATTGCCATTACTTCGTTTATTTGCAATCAATATATTGCGGACTGTATTTTAACCACAATGTTTAGTTATGAATGGTTGGAGAAACGATTTATGTAACAGAATCGTATTCAGGTTACCCATTTTGATAATTTTTTAGAAAACTCCGAATCAAATTATGCTCCACATCGCACTTATTATTTACAGACTCCGTCAACAATAGGTCTTCGCACATTTTTGTTAAAATCCAATTCCACGATAATAGGTGGTTTGTGTAAAACCTGAATTCAAATTCGGGGTACATACTCTAGAGAGTCTAGAGCATGAGCATGAGCATGAAGTCTGAACATATACTCCATTTCGTAAGAATATAAAAGATGAGTATATATTCCAAGTACATAAAGTAAATGCTCAATATTTAATTTTTCCTATTTGCCTAATTAGTTTTTTTTAATTCCGACTTATTTTGAGGAAGAACAATAATGGTTTCTGCTATTGCAGATCGCTTTTGTTATCCGATTTGTCTAATATTAACGACCTCCTTTTGTGATGGAACCGAAACTGGAATGTCTTTTAATGGGGGCTCCAAGGGTTTCAGTTGATCCCTTAGATACTTTGATACGTATTGTCCTTAAGGGCACTCGTACACTATATTGAAGCATAGGAAATCGTTGTTTTAATTGACCAAAGCACCTTTCAGTTATTACACGCTCTCCGTAAACAAATTATTATAAGCATGCTCTTGTCGTCTGTTAGGGTTTCTAAAAGGCACCATTGGACCGGTGCTAAGCCATATCTTTGATCTACTAAAATACAGCGTTAAATCTTTGAGAATCTTCCCTTGCGATTAAAAATATTACAGATACCGGAATCATGGAAAAATCCTGACCATTATGCGTGCACGCTTGTAAATCATTCATTTGCATTGCACGCTGCTTGTACATTATTGGTGAAATATCCTTCACAATTTACATTCTCGTCACCATGCATAGGTGTTTTTTTTTAATTTTTATGGGTGTACCATCAACTACGTCCACTGCCCTCATAGTAGTTCTTCAAAAGTAGAGGTAGCCGGTCTTTGCGATATCATGCTACTTTTTTATTGAATTAGAAATGGCGCAGGCAGAACTTTGATAACCCTTTTGGTTTTTGAGATGCAGGGTGGAATTGAAAAGTATTACTTTCCAGGCACCCCTCGTACCTCAGATATCTTTAAACTTGTCCAAAAAGTTAGAACTGATAGAATATTTCTCATAGAATAGTAGTTAGTTTCTCCCTAACACCATTTGTATGCAGCCAATATTATAAGATTATTTTCTATATTTGCAACTTCTGTGATCGTATCATTTTATGAATATTCATCGGTTCTGTAGGATAATAAGAAAACAGATTTTCCACTATGCCGACGTTTCGAATTTATTTGAATCCTTTATCAAGTCTAGTGAGGCTTTTTCCGTCGAGCAGAAATGATTTATTTCCTTGTCAAATTAAAAAAATTCCAATGGCACAGGACCAAGGCTTATTTCAGTAATATTTTTGCATAAAACCCAAAATAGAAAATTAGATACAAAAGTAATAGAATGTTTTGAGATGTACAAAAAACCAATGTAACATTTTGGCATCAAATCAAAAACAAAAAAAATGTCTGGTAAATTTTTGAATTTTTTAAATAAATGTTTTAATGTACGATTTAGAGAAAACTGTTAAAAAAAAGTTATATAACGTGTTAAGGTCTATGAAAAAGCTCAGTAACTTTTTTGCGTCAAATGAAAAACAAAGGAAATACGATTTTTTTCAACTTTGACAGGCCGCCATTTTGTTTTTACTTGGCCAATTTGGCTCATTAACGAACTCTTCCAGTAATCAAACTATACGAAGAATGTGTGGACTATTTTATTGAAGTCAACATTTCGAAACAGTTCGTTTCTTTTTCAAGACAACTGAAATAATATTATGTAAATTAATTCACAACTAATATAATATATATAATATGGGTTACTTACTAATAGTGAGATTGTTTAAAACAGCATTAGAAACATCAGAAATATTCAACATTTGGATACTAAGAAGTCTATTTTGAGTTTCATCTACATTATTAAAATTTTTGATTTTCTTTCCCAAGACCAGGAAAGGCCAACTTGACTCTTCAGCGAAGATTTAAGGGAAATTAACAGATTTCATAGAGAGTTGAATTCGACTTAGTTGTTGTTTTTGTAGGTAATAAAATATTCCTGGAGTAAACGAGTGTAGAACTGTGTTTACACTTGGACAAGGGCGTAACATGTTAGGATTTATCAATGGACTAAATTTGAGAAAAATTTTAGTTTATTAAATTTTCATCTTTATGAACAAATATTTTATGAAAGCTAGTGATAATAGAAAAATTATTGAAAGATCGGAATAAATCGATTGAAATTATGAACGTGAAAGCGTATAAAGCATTAAGTTTTGATGGATGAATAAGTTATACAAAAATTGGTTTAGATTAAGTGTAACTAATAAAACGTTAAAATTATATTATTGAGATATTAAAAGCAAAAATTTATTGAAAATGTAACATTTTTATCAAGAAAATGATTTTTCAAAAGTACGAGTATATAGATAAAAGGTGAAACTAAATGTGAGTTAACTTAATTGTTATTCGAATATATATATATATATATATATATATATATATATATATATATATATATATATATATATATATATATATGAATGTATATATTGGAATATATCGGTAACACTGAATCCCACGGAGTAAACTAAATCCAGTGTGTTTTTTGGATTTACTTGTTGAAAAAGTAAATATCACACACTACCGAGTCAGTCCATTCTATTAATAGCTTAATCTCAAGAAAGTTTTATGAATCATGAAAATGCAGTTAAGGAGAATAAAATAGAGTTAAATATCTTTTAGAAGACCTTGAAAATAACAAAGAATATTCACATACAAGTAATGGGTTTCTACAAATTTGGGTACATAATGTATTCTTAATGTTAATCCTTCTTATCACTAAACTCATTACTTTTAAATATCCTTAGAAGTTCTTAATATTTCTGGGGAGTACCGTTAATTTCTACCTGTCATTGATGCCTTTTCTTGTTATTGTAATTGAAATATTAGAAATAGGGAGTATCATTACATCCTGAACTTAGTTTAAAGTGAGACTTCTTACTGTTCAAGTTTGTTCGATTTAGTACCAATTGGTAGTTTAAGTGCGTATTATATTAAAAAATCTTTTTTTAAAGTCCTTCTTTTGAAAATGAATACGTATATTAAAGAATCGTTTTCTCTGCGGAACGGCGATGTTGCACATTTTTCCGAACTTTCCATGCATATGGATGCTTTATTCTTAAGCCAAGAACATTTTGATGTTACATTCATAGTTGAAGGAGACAGAGTAACGGCGCATAAGGTGAGTTATATTTCAAACAATAAATTTCTTTTCTTTCCTGAATTTAACTTCAGTCTATGTTTCTATGAATATCATTGGAAATTGTTCGATTAAACCCATTCCATAAATGATATATTTAGGTACTAATAGTTATAGAATAAGCATATCTTTAGCATGGATATATCTCCATTATATTTATAAACTTCTGCTAATTTTCATTTCAAATATTGTCAAATAATGGTAATATAATTATTCCGAGATTGTTCAATCGATGTGAAAATAAAGAGGAAATTAGTTCTGAGTATCAAAATTAACTTCTCTCCCACAGGGGACTGAAGACAATGCGATATTCCTCATTTATAATGTACTGTTAGTAAAAAGCAGTTCCAAATTTGATTAAATATTTTCCATCTAGTTAGAACCAAACATTCTTTACTGTCGACGTTTCGAAAAAACGATGTTAACTTTTTAATCAATGTAACAACACTCCGAGGACACTAATTATTGGATATTATCGAAATTGATATGTTTGCCAATTGTTAGGTTTATTATAGAATGAAATAGGCCTATTGTAGAGAGTAGCATGACGCGACTGTGGAAAAATTTTAATTAGGTTATTCGTTTTGATGTTCCCTGATACTAAAACAACCCACTATTCCAGTTTATATAGTTTCGTTTTTTTTGGTTCTTGGTGTTTTTTTAATTATATATTGTTCATTTTGTATTGTTGGGCTTACGCACCATTTTTAAAGACATTTAACTTGTAGTTAATACATTTATATTCAAAGTTTCGGTCCTTCTATGACTTTCATCAGAAATATAATTTGATAAAACTGAAAGAAATGGTACAAGTTACAATAGGAATTGTAAAAGCAAAACCAATAAATCTTACATTCAACAGAACATTCATTTGATTATTTAACACATTTTATAGATATTTAGGACACATCACATAACATAATAAAACACACGCCTAAACATAACGAGCATTTTAAAAACATTACAGTCATTGATGAAAATTTGGATTCAAATATTTGTTCTATATAATGAAAGCAGACGTAAAGAGGTAATAATTTGTCTTTTGTATTTTGACTGGTATTGGTATTTCATATTTATAGGGAGTGGTAAGAAATTTATTATATTTGGAATCTGCCTTGTGTTTTTCTATTTTTTAAGATTTTTAAAATATCATTAGAAATTTTACTAAGATTTTTTGTCTCAGTCTTCAAATCTACTGAACTGGTTTTTCTTTGCATTTCTATCTTTTTTAGAACTTCTTGTTTTTTTGTGGGGTTTTCACTTCGATATTTGTGTTTTCGGAATCAAATTCGTGTTGGTTTTCTGAAATATGGATAGTGAGTGTCGTTTTGTTTCGTTTGTCATATTTGTGACTATTTATTCTGTTCTTCGAATATTGACTTGTTTGTCCGATATTGACCCTTTCACAGTTTTTACATGGTATTTCATAAACTGTATTGCTCTTTCATTCCTTTGAGATTGAACTTTTTAGATAGGTGTAATTGATTTTTAGTAGGTTGTACCATTTATTTGCAACATGTATGTTGTGGTCTGAAAATGTTTTTTTTACTTTTTCTGATAATCTTGGTATGTATGGTGAAGTGAAAAATTAGTTTGTTTTGTTGTCTATCTTAGTTTCTGTATTATAATGGTTATAAAATATATGTGAACGCTTTTTAAATATCTTGTTATTGAGTATAAGGGCACCTTTAGTTTTAATTATTGCATTCTCTCTGAATTCGGGGTCGGACAGAATTATTGACCGATCTGCAAGTCCTATAATAACAGATTTTTTTGTGTTAGAGGGTATCTTTCGTGTGCCAATAACCTTGCCGTTACCTCAATATTACCTAATTAGTCGGCAACTACAATCCTCTATAGAGGGACAAAGAGAGAAAACAGTCTCCCCGATATTAGGCAGTATTCATTAGATTTTAAGGAAATGTTGAAACAGGTCGATTTTTGTTCGTAGGGCGACATATTTTAACGATAAAGACATCTGTCATGTATCAACCCACTCCCTCTCACTTCCAGCACCCCTTATGTTGAAATAGGGAATATAGCATGTGTAGCTCATAATTAGAAAGGCATTTAGATGGAGTATTCAGACAATGAACATCAACATTTTTTTTTCGATATTCACACCGTCTTTATAAAGAAAATTTAATTGATTTAAAGTGTAAAACCTCTTAAAAATTAAACGCAACGCCTATGGTTTGCTAATGCGTCATTATTTCTGTCACATCAAAAGTAAATTCAAGGATTTTACAAAAACTTAGTAATTTGATGCTATGACTGGTTGATAAATATTGTTAATAGTTATGAAATTTAAGTATTTTTTGAATTCTACCAAAATGGTATATTCTATTGCGGAATGAGTTGAGATTATTTCCACATTTATAGAAAACGGGAAGTGCGCAAGAAGTACAGCGAATTTATTTAATAAGGCTTTGAGCTTCATTTTTAAGAGGTGTTGTACTTTAAACTAATTAAGACTTTTTTGCAAAGACGGTGATAACATCAAAAAAATCGTTGACGGTCATTAGTTCTGAACACTCCATATAAATTATTGTGCTACACATGGTATATTCCCTATTTAAAAATAAGGGGATGGGGAAGTGGAAGGGAGGTCATTGACAAATGCCTGTATCATCAAAAGGTGCTAGAATAAAAATCGACCTGATTCTGCATTTCCTTAAAATCTAATGAAAACTGCCTAATATCGGAATAGACTGTTTTCTGTGGCCTACTGTGTAGATGTATACGTGTATATAGGTATGTGTTATAAGCGAATTTGAAAGCATCATAGTGGGCGCATTTTTGACAGATCAAAAATAACGTCGCTACAAAAATCGGTTAGGCCAATATCCGGAACGAGTTCGTTAACGGGCCAAATGGGCCTAGTATAAACAAAATGGCGGCCTTTCAAAGGTGAAGAAAATCGTATTTCCTTTGTTTTTGATCTGATGCAAAAAAGTTGCTTAGATTGTTTATAGACCTTAACACGTTCTCCAACTTTTCTACTCAATCTTTTTTTCTAAAACGTACATGAAAACATTCGTATTTTTTTGTTTTTGATTAGATGCAATAATGTTACTAGAAATAAGCCTGTCCAAATGGTCTTGTGCCATTGAGATTTTTTTTCATAAAATTAACTTCGCTTTCAAGCAGGCAGAATAACGATGTATGTATATATTATTCATAACTTTAATTGAAATGTTATTTAGAGACTTTTAGCAAAATTTTGGCAAAAAGCAATTTGCTTTCGCATAAATATTGAAAAAATTATTTCCAATATCTTGTTCTCATTTCTATTAACCCTTTCAGGTGTCGGTCCCTCTTGTACCCAATTCTTCCACTGTCATCAGTATTTTGTCATCATCCTCATTTCCTCCCATCTCTTTATGCCTCCAGTTCGTGTATTTGATCTCTTAATTTCTTCTTTGGTCTTCTCCTTCGTTTCTTAATAGTATTTCCTGCCTCCATTATTTTTCATGTGAATCTATCTGCCTTCATTTTTACGATGTGTATTTCCAATATAAAACTCTTTACCTACAACTTATACATTTGATAGGCTCACATTTTTGTGATGAAATCAAATAATTGTTATATTTTGACTCTTATTACAGCTATATCTAATAATTGAATTATAAGTAGTTGGAGACTGCCACTTACTCGATTTCTCATATTCCTTGCCATTTTATCTTTCGATATAAAAAACTTCTATAAAGATTATATACAAAATAAATATCTATCCATATTTTCTTTAGTAACTTTAATCACATGTTAATTATATCTGCATCCAGTAGAGTACTCAAAAATAGAAACTTTTATACTTAACGAAAAATATTTCAGCTTATAACATAAATGATTTATTGTTTTATTTCCAAAATTTAACTACATAGGTCACTAATAGTATCAAATAATTCAAATGAGAGAAATGATAACTAGTGAATCCAATAAGTGATGTAATGTAGTTTGCACTATCCATATGTCCACATCTTCAACAAATGTATACTTTCTAAAACGTAGAGTTCAGGGCAGGATTCTTCATAAGAGATTCTAAAGATTATCTAGAACTCTATCTTGATAACATGAAGGAGCCAGTTATTAGCAAACAACTAATGTCTTGTTGATTTTAAGTTCGAGTGGTCTGGCCGTTTAATCCGGCCGATTTCCTTCAATTTTTTTAATGAAAGGTATTTAGACGTAGATATGTCATTGATTATTGAAATTTACTCAACTCCTACCTTACTCAAGTTATACTTAAACGTGATGTACATTTCTTATGGGACACATTCACTCAAGAAATGCAAATTCTCATAGCTCCTCTTCTTAGTAATGGATTTTGATCTCTTCATTCTCAAAACACTCAGTAGATCAAACTATTTCTTTTGAGCTATCATATGTTTGAATTCGTTGAGTTTGAGGAAAGTTATGTGCGCACAATTAAGATTTTCCTTCATTCAAACGCCTATAACTAGAGTTGTAATCAACGTAGGCTATTGACACAAAGTCTAAGAACCCTCAGTAGATCAAGATCTTTCTTTTGAGCTATTAACTGTTTAAATTCGTTAAGTTATGTGTGCACAATCAACTTTAGTTTGAATTGTTTCCAAATACTGCGGCCGACGCACAGCTAATATTGTCTGGAAGGAAGTACTGTAAAATGATTTTATGTAATAATTACACCCTCTCATAGATAGTATATCCTAATGCTACGGAGCAACACGGGTCCTCTATTAAGTATTATTACATAGGGTCCTGGGTGGTACATTCTATTTGAACAAATATATATCAATTCGCCAGCAAACACCCCATTGCACATAATTATAAAATACATTTTTTATGGAAGTGCTTTATTAACTGAAAAAAGTATTCTTAGAACGTAACTATTAGAAAATAAATAATTTCTTAACAGCATTGAGATAAACCTACTTTTAAAAAGCTTTAAAATACCTTCGTAGTACTTGGGGGGTCAATAGGGTTTTCTTGAAACCTACCTACCTATCACGAGAGAATTCTGCTCCGTCACCAAATACATGCATAATAATATAATTAGCTTTAGTCTCAAATATTGAAGATGAGTGGAGTGACATAGATTCAAATTAGTTGTCTTTTTTGGATAGGAATCGCTAGGTATTGTACATGTCTATATTTATAAGTGAAGATTCAAAAAAGTTTGTAATTAGTTTTGGCCAACCCGATACCTACTATCAAGCAAAATCACAAACTATATTAATATTAGGAGCTTTAGCTGCAGAGAATATAGATGTCTTGGAACAACGAATTAGGAACGTAAATAGTTTTCAATAGATGAGATTCCAGCAATTTTTAGACAATTGTGTGAAAAAATTTGAACTATTCAATAGTGTAAAGCTAATCGCGTAAGAAAAAGTCGTAAATGCCTAAAAAAATGTGTGGCGTGAATCCAAAATATACTTCCGCCAAGTGAAGCCTCATAAAATAATTCAACACAAATGATTTCACCGGGTAGTCCTAGCAATACTGAGGATAAGAAACACTTAATTGACTCACCAGAATTTAGTGTTTTAAATGAAACTAACGGTTTCTAGTTAATTCCACCGTGAGTTTCATTTAAAACACTAATATGAGTAGATTCCACGAAGTAAGGGTCGAGACAGTTAATTTCACCAGAATTTACTTGCTGAGCCCCAAACATCATAATAAACTACATGTTTCGTAAAAATGTCAGTACAGTGCCCCTCTCGTCAAGAAGTATGGTCACGATCATAGGTATATGACTTGACAAATGAACCTTAGTTCTTTGTTGTAGATAAGCGGGATGATATTTGTGTTACATATTCCCTTTCGTACAAAATATATTAAATCTAAGCTCATTTTAGAATTTGTGAGTATGGAAGAAGCTAGATTATAATGAATAATAACTAGTACAGTGATAGTAGTAAATTTGAACGAAATAAGGTGGAATATTTGCCATATTTTTGTAGGCCATCAATTCGTTGGACAAACCTTAAGACAGATAAACTGAAAACTGATGTGACTCAAAATAGTAGATTGAGTCTGAAACTACGTTTCTGTGTCTCACGAATCAATTGGTCCGTTTTGAATGTCGCATTATCCTAATGGTAAATATGCTTTCCAAACCTATCAATTTACCTCCATCATTTCCTGATATGATTCCGGTCGACCATTATTTTGATCGAAAGCTCAGATTACCTGATAATGGTACTAGTTTTCAGTAGATAGCAGAACTAAAAGAGAATTTACTGAAATAGGTTTCTGAAAATACATTTGAGAATGTTTTGTTAAATGGATGTTTCGTTGATGTCTTACATTTCTATATTATTAAGCCGATGCAATGGATTTGGATGAATAATATAGTGATACAAGTTTTGTATACAAACTAAATACAGTGAATATACTATCCTCTTAATTTGCCAGAAACTGAAATTCAACTTTGTCCTTCAGTTGATCAATTCTTACTCATCATCATGTGTGTTTCTATCTTATAATTTATTATTTCAGGATTCAATAAAGACTTATGCAGGAGTTTCGCATGTTTATGTTTCTCACTTAAATCTCGAGTTAGACAGAAGATATAGTTACGACTTCAAAATAGTAATGTGGTGTTACGATAATAGTATATTATTCAACGAGTGAGAAATTTGGCGATTTCCAAGAGGATAAAAATTAACAACACGAGTCGAAGGCGGCAACACTTTATTCGAGTGGAGATGGCCATTTCTCGCGAGTTCAATACTTTTTCTAATCAAATTATTGCGATAAGTAATAATTGTAAAATATGTATGTCTCTTTCTCATTATCAACATATACATTACCCGTACGGTATTTATTTCTCGCTTTAGTGGCATTAGGTTAAATGTTGTAAGTTTGATGGCATCTTGCAAATCTGGCGGCGTACAATTCTCTATATCATCCACAATTTTCATTTTTTTTTATATATTGTAGAGGTGGAATAAACACAGATTTGATCACAAAAGTCAATGTCTATCAGTTTTTATGAAAATAATGTACCGTCCTATAATTGTCATAATTACGATAAATACTACCCGTGGAGGAAAGTAAAATCTCGTCGTCACATTGGTCAGTAACCCAAGGAGAAAGTGTTCAATTTTCACCATAGTTGAAGAGTGAACAAGTTTCTCAATTAAAGAAATATCAGAAATGCACGAATTCTCTATTATGATTAGAAAAAGTACATTGCAGTATAAACAAAATGTATTTTTCTCTTTGTTTATTAGTTCCAATTTGATGTTATTGAAATTGTTTTATAATTGCTGTGATTGGCTCTCTCGAATCTAATTAAAGCTGGTCGACCCAATTCAAATAATCATAGTTTATATTCGTTAGATTGAAATTTTTGTAAACAATACTTTTTTCTTTTTCAGGTGGTATTGGCGGCCAGAAGCGAATATTTTAGAGCACTTTTTTACGGAGGCCTTGAAGAATCCACCCAAAGCGAAATAACTTTATCTCATGTACCTGTTGCAGCATTCAGACAGCTTATAAATTATATCTATACAGGTAGATTCTAACTATTTTTTACATAGTATTTTTTCATAATACTTCTATGATTTTTTTAGGTTTTATGCCCTTATCGGAGCTAAAAGTAGAGGTTATGCTGGATATTATAGGATTGGCAGACCAATATGGCTTTCCAAATTTAGTCACTTCCATATCGAATCATTTGAAAAAATCGATAACATTAGATAACGCTTGTAGTATTCTAAGTATGGCACTACTATACGATTTAGAAGAACTAGTTTCAGAGAGTATAGATTTTTTGGATAAAAATGCATCAGCAATTGTACTCCACGAGTCGTTCCACCATCTGTCAAAGGTACACTATTTTTTATTATAGATATAAAAATTAATGAAATAGGAAAATTCTCGAATTAGCTCGTTTCAAATGCAATATGTTTCTTATGTTCGATTTAATTACTCTACGAGGGATATTGCTAAACTTCTCTATGTTTCTGAATTTTAAAAATAGTGACTGACTGCTACAATAGATCCTTGTGATAAATTAGTTTTATAATTTTACAATTATTACAGGCTTCACTCGTGGAACTACTCCAAAGGGATTCATTTTTTGCTCCGGAAATTGTTATCTTTAAGGCAGTTTGTTCTTGGAGCCAATTTTACGAAGAGGGCATCGACACCATGTTGCAGAACATAAGGTTAACATTGATTGATGAGACAGATTTATCAACTACAGTGAAAGCATCAGGACTGGTTGAACCTTCCAAACTGCAAGAAGTTATAAGTGAGAGAACAAAATCTAAATTACCCTACAGAGGCCAACTAAGTAAGTTTATATTTTATACTGCACTTCTCATGTCTCAACATTATTTAAAATTTAACTTCATCGTGGAGTTCTACGTAGTTTTCTGTAAACTATATATTTTTTAGTTGAAAATGAGAATGTGGCTTCACGTCGATTAGGCGCAGAAGTAATCTCTGAACCACTAGAAATGTTTTTGTTGGATGATTATTATGACGAGAAAAGATTTTGTACGAGACATAATGTCACAAAAAACAATTATGAAGGCGTTGTTATTAAACTACGAGAACCCTCAATAATCAACCACATTGAAATGTTACTATGGGATGGACATATAGGGTAAGTTTCCCATTATAAAGTCACACCCTTAAAATATTGTCAATAGCAAACGATATTTTGATAAAAGTTAAGATCGCAACAACCAGTTATAGCGTTTAATTGATATTTGATTGACTCTAAATTTTGGTGATTTGAAAAGGTCGGCAAGAGGACTATTCGTACCTATTAACATTTCACTAATGTCAGTAGCGTACCTTTTTAGGGGGCTTCAAAACGTCGATTTTTCAAAAAAAGTTATTAGCGATTTTTTTATTGGATTTTCGGTTACCACACTATAGAGATTATCCCTCGAAACCCCTAAATTCAAATTTTAAGTAATGTCACTTCCCCGGTGTCTGAGATGTAATTCGTCAAATTTTTTATTTTATTTTTGAACGGCCCTGTACACACGGTAGTCGACGTTTTATGAACTCCACATTTTGGTGTTCAGTAAATAACAATTAGCTGAGTGGTTGCCCCTGTCAATATTTGGTTTCGTGTCAGTAGCGTACGTCTATAGGGGACTTCAAAAATTCGTGTTTTAAAAAATAGTAGTTGTAACTTTTTCTTACATTTTGACCCCATCGTAAAAAGCACTCTTTAAAACCACTTACATAATCTCCTGATGATGCTGACAAGATCACAGTGTGAACTGTTTTTTATTTGATCACATTATTTCGATACTGCCCTTTTTATTCCAAAGTACCTACCGCGTTTTATTGTAAAACGAGCTTTGTAGCTAAATAAACATTTTCCTATGATTGGTATTCACTCTTATTTTTATGTAGGTAATTTAAACCAAATTAAGAAGCAGAATTTGATTATGGTTCCTGTGCAAATGTCAGTTTATGGAAATATCATAATAGTTTGAGTTTCCATCATTGAACTCTTTATTGAAATAATAATTATTTCTCTGAAACAAAATGGTTGAAAAATTGTCGGTACCAGAAAACATTGAAATTACACGTCTTTGTGGAGACAATGACCGAAGCGTTAGAGAAGTATGCTGAATATTTAACGAGAGACATCAAGATCGTCTCCCTATTAACATTAGCTCTGTACTCAGAATTAAAAATGTATTTAATGCAACTGTAGCTATAAGTAAGCACATTTTAAAAAATAATGTAAGAAAAAAGAATGTTCAACATGACAGGATTGTGTTAGACCAACAGATAAGTAATGCAGTGCAGGACATAAGGAAACGATATGACCAATGGATTTAACTTAATGGAGGTTTGGTAGAAGCCACCGCTATTTAAGTTAATTTTTAAACTGGTGTAGTTGAAATTTCACAAAAATTTTGTTTATTCACTTAATCCAAAATAAATGTATTTGGTCGTACAGAATTTGTTTAAACACTATTTTTTGAAGTCCCCTATAGACGTACGCTACTGACATAAAATCGAAAAATTGATACAGGAAACTACTCAACTAATTGTTTTTCACTGAACACCAAAATGCGGAGGTCATAAAATGTCGACTACCGTGTATATAGGGCCGTTTTAAATCAAAAAAACAATTTTTGACGACTTACATCTCAGATACCGGTGAAGTGACATTACTCAAAATTGGGATTTAGGGGTTTCAAGGGATATTATTTATAGTGTGGTTACCGAAAATCCAATAAAAAATCGCTAATACCTTTATATATATATATATATATATATATATATATACGTATATATATGTATAATGGATATTTTTGTGGGGATGTGGCAATAAAACTCCAGAAAAAATTCTCTCAGATATTTATTCCCGAGCTTTCGAATAATTTTTATTCATTATCAAGGGCTATAAATAATTGTTCAATGTTATCATTATTAATAATTGAATGAAATAATAAATACTTAAATAAAATCTAGCGAATTTTGGAAAAGTTGTAAATGTTTATAATAAATTCTTTTAAACATAAATCAATGAAAAACTTAAAAAACAATATGACAATAAACAAAATATTTGATCTTGAACTACTACAATTTTTATTTTTTCTTCATAAAATTAAAGATTGTTATGAATCTTCTGTTCTTTTTTCATAATTTAAAAGATATGCATAGGTAACACTAAGATTATTTAAATAACATAGTCTAAAATAATATTTCTGTTTTACCCTTTAATTTGTTCTTCATCAAAAAATATGTAGATATAATATTATCTCTTCCATGTGATGAAATAAATAGTAAACTCTTTTACTTCAATAGCTTCGATCCGCATATACAATTTACAATGGAAAGGGAAAATACAGAACAATCTTTACCTTTTCTTGACGCCAAATTTATTAGAAATAATGATAATAGAATTTTAATTGACTGGTATAGGAAACCTATCAATTCTGAGAGATTTATAAATTACCATTCATATCATCGACGTAGTACAAAAATTTACTTGATTAAACAGATGAAAACCAGAGTCCTAAAAATTTCCAATCCAATATTTCACAATAAAAATCTAAAAATACTCTACAAACTTTCCTATAATAACTCATATCCTTCATATCTTTTGAAACTTATTTCATATAATACTTCTGACAATAGAAATGACATTACTGTTGACATAATACGAAACGAAGAAAACAGTGACATTTTAACTACTAATATTACATCTCGAACTTATATTTCTTTTTCATATATAAAATCTATCACACCTAAAATTTTCTGGAGTATTTAAACCACATAATATGAGAATCGCGAATAAACAATGTGTTACAATAAAATCAATTTTCAGTAAGATCAATGACAAGACTCCTACTAACAAATTAACTAATATAGTTTATGAGATTCCTTGCAATATCTGTAATAAGAAATACATTGGTCACAGTAAAAGATCGCTAAACAATCGAATCGCCTCTCATAAAAGTGACAGTAGATTATATCCTGATAGATGTGCTTTAGCGGAACACGTGTTTTATGAAGGCCATTCTATGGATTATCAATATGCCAAAGTTTTAGCAATAGAAAGTAATTATGAAAAACGCCTTCTTTGGAAACAATATATATTGCAGAACAAAATTATGTAATAAATAAAAAAACAGATTTAAATAACCTTAGTGTTATCTATGCATATCTTTTAGATTATGAAAAAAAAGCAGAAGATTCATAACGATATTTAATTTTATGGTAAAAAAAAATAAAAATTGTAGTAGTTCAAGATCAAATATTTTGTTTATTGTCATATTGTTTTTTGCGTTTTTCATTGATTTATGTTTAAAAGAATTTATTATAAAAATTTACAACTTTTCCAAAATTCGCTATAGATTTTATGTAAGTATTTATTATTTCATTTAAATATTAATAATGATAACATTGACCAATTATTTATAGCCCTTGATAATGAATAAAAATTATTCAAAAGCTCGGGAATAAATATCTGAGAGAATTTACTCTGGAGTCTCTTTGCCACATCCCCACAAAAATATTCATTACAAATAAGATGGCAAATATCTTTCTTCAAATTATATATATATATATATATATATATATATATATATATATATATATATATAGGTTTAGGTTATACCCTTAACTCAAGAAAATAGAATTAAAAATTATACCACAGGAAACAGTCCACCGCAATATTTGGCTGTATTCATTAGATTTTAGGGAAATGCTGAAGCACCACGATTATAGTTCTAAGAGAGAGACATTTTTATGATACAGTCGTCTGTTATTCGTCAACCCCGTCCCTTCCACTTCCTCAACCTCTTACCACTAAATAGGAAATATAAAACGTGTAGGACATCATTAGAAACAAATTGCCAATGGAAAATTAATGTGTTGCAGGAGAAAGAATTCATACATAAATAATTATTTTCACAGGGTGATTAAAATGCCTCTCCCACATATCTGGCAAATTAGAATTACTGAAATAATTAAGTTTCAGCTTAGTTGTATCTATAACAGCCAAAAGGCTACAATATTGTCATAAACTCTTATTTTAAATGATCTGACAAATGTATCGAGTAGATTGAGGTCCGGATACACGAGTATTCGACCCATCTTGCATCCAAATCATGGCATTAGTATGATAATGAAATTTATTATTTTCCAGTTTCCTTTCGGAAATTTCACTTTTAGATTTGCTCTCATCGTTCTATGTGTTTATCTTTATATTTTCTTGACTACAAGAATTCTCTTGAAACTCTTCTTTATTCGTACATTTATTGAAATGAGAAGAGAAAGTTTTTTGAGAAGAAGTAATTAATTTCAAAGTCGGCACCGAACACTTAAAGAGAATCTTTAATATAACTACATGAAACTAGATATTGTTCCCTTGTAACGTGATACCTTGTAATGCGGATCATAACTGCACTAATTTCTGTTTTTGATTTCTTCCAATAAAAATGGCCAATTATATTTATAGAAAGTAAGATTCATTTGAATTGTTTCAGGTATTCCTATTCCTATTACATTGAAGTATCAATGGATCGAATACATTGGGAACGAGTTGTCGATTACTCCCGCTATGATTGCCGTTCTTGGCAACATTTATTCTTTGAACGACAAGTTGTTCAATATATCAGAATAGTCGGTACAAGTGGTATGGATGATATTTTCCATTTATGTGGTGTGGAAGCTACGTACAAATCAATCGTGCCGTCAATGGTGGAGGATATTATTTTTCCAAAGCATAACGTGGCAACATTGGCCAAAAATGCATTCGTTATTGAGGGTTCAAGTCACAGGACAAATTCACTCATTGATGGTTACAGTATAAGAGACTGTGGGAATTTTTCGTACACATCTCACGACATCCGATCTGGAGCAATCGTCATCCAACTAGGTGAGTTTCAATTTTGTATTTTCAATATTGAGATATAGTGTTATCTAAACATAGGTAGAAATGCAAAATTCATTTCGTTAGTGGCATGAAATATATGTGCCATTTATAGAGGAATAATTCGTGACATGACCTCTATTGTTAAATGGTCTGACAAGACGCAATTTTTTATGTTATCTACAATACAGTTTTGTGTGATGTTAACAGTTTATCTAATGTTTCCAGGCCTTCCGGTCTCTGAATAGCTCGTTGATTTGTGTTTCGCATGTCATTCACTCTCCCTTCTCTTATATCTTTTCGCATCAAATACTCTGCTTACTATGCCTTGTGAATGACTCCTCTCATAGGAAGTGCCCATACCAACTCAAGCATCTTTTGTCTATCTTTGTTTCCATTGATTGTTGGTTTTGCGTTCTTCCCCATTTCCAACTATATTCAACTTAGTTTTTGCTACTATTTTCCTAAATTGTCTCGATTGGATTCATTTTGCGACAACTTTGAGTTTCTCTACCGTCAATTGAGTTGGTACTCATATAGAGCTATATACTTTCATTTTAATCACTTTACTCACCTCATTTTCTCGAATGATTTTTAATGAAGCGTTTAGTTTCCTATTCTGTATCTATATCTATTTTTTTCATCTAACGTGCATAGTATTTCCAAGTACCTATTAGCTTTTAGATACCTCCTCTATCTATTTTTTTCTGTGAGTATTTCCACTTTATCCTCCTTTTTTTTTAATTGTCGACAAATTACCATAGTTCTACGTTTGAAATGTTTACTAGAGAAAATTTGAAATCAGCTTACGAATATCTCATTACTTTGAACACAGCAGTGGAAATGATAAATACTATATTAACGTTTAATTCAAATATTTTCTTCGCGAATGCTTGTTTAGCCTTGAATCAAAATATCTGATTGTAGTAACACAATAGTTTATAACAAATTCTTTCTTCATATAAAAGTGGAAAGGAGTTGAATATGTTCATGAGAAGTTGTTAATGATAATCAGGACTAATTTTTCCGTACTTTTTCTTTGTCATTAGCTCAGCCCTACGTGATCTCCAGCATGAGGTTACAGCTATGGGATTTGGATGATGATACCTATAGTAAATACTACATCGAGTCTTCCGTCAATTATGAAGATTGGCAGATGTTGGTCGACAACACAAAGGAGCAATGCAAATCTTGGCAGGAGATTGCTTTTCCTCAAACAGCAGTAGTGTATATAAGGATTGTTGGGACATCCAATACCGTAAATGAGGTAAGTCAATTATAAGTTTTAAACCGGACAGTTTGATCAGTAATTGTTTCTTCAAATTCCTTCCGCATCGCCAGTTGTTTACTGGCTATTGTCAAATATCGAGCAAGTTTCGTCATTTAATCTGTGACATTATGTGTGTGGAAAGAATCAACGAATTTGGCCCCATAAGTTCCATTTCGGTGACTTGAAGAAAACCTATTATTCAGAAGACATATAAAATCTAAAAAACGGTAGACTAATTGTATCGAGCTAAAAAACATTTTATTGGGAGAAAAATACTTATTTGTCGGTAAAAATATGTTAGAGAATTATCAAACTGCTCATGTAAGTACGTATTGATCATTTGAGAAGATCTACCAATGACGATTGAAGAGAAAATATAATTAAAAGGTATAAAAGATATATTCTATCATCAAAAAGCTTCGAGATATTCACAGTGGATCGTTTTGAAATGAACGCGGTATCTCGAAACTGAAACTTCCCATTTTATATTTGGCCTCTCGGTCGATTGTAGTTTCTGCGAGTACAATTTCATAATTACTTGCAATTACTTCTTTATTCTCTCTATCCAATTCTCCTCATGACAGCATATTAAACACCTCTAATTTGATTATATTTATGTTTGTGAAACATATTATTGTCTCTGAAGGTTCTACCGCTGATTTTTAAACTATTGTTTATGTATTCTGGCGTATAGATATCTTAATAAAAGGTTAGTTGAAAGTTACGTACCCCTATTTTACTGACATATAATGATTATCAAATAATTTGTCTTCTTTTGGTCTATTTCCAATCCTCGTTTCATCCTCCATCTATTACTTCTATTTCTACTTCCAACGTTTCCGTTTCTACTGCTGCCACTCCTGTTACAGCTACAGCTCTTCACTGTAGATTCTTATGTTTCACATTTTCTTATAACAGATTTTAGTGCTATATTGAATAAGAATTATTTATTTTCAGTAGCGCAAAGTTGTTACAAATTGTAAACGTTGTTATATTTTCAGAAATTTTACTGTGGACATTTTGAATGCCCTTCTATAAAGGAAATTGAGTCTGCTGGAAACAACAAATGAAATCAATTGAACTGGAGTGGAGGCATCTGTGAACTACGTGTAATTAGGTGGCTGTGTGTGTACTGACCTGACAAATATAAAATATATGATTTAAGCTGTATATAATTTTGTAATAGAGATATTTATATTCATTACATTTTTTGTTTTATTAGTTTTGGCACTGATACTATATAAACCAACAGGCTGATATTTTCCTAAATATAGTATTTTGAGTAGGCTATGCTTCGATTTCTTAGGTGCAACTCACGAATAAAAGCTAATAGTAAGGTAGTAAGGATTCTTAATTTGGTCATTGGAATAATGGTTAATCAAATGATCTCTTATATTGATTTGTATCTTGAAGGGATTATAAGACTTATTATGAATAGAACGAGAAATGCACTCCTAAGTGGAACTCGGTATTAGTGCTTGATGTGTGGTAATATGTGGCTTATTAGTGTTTTCAAATGAAACTCACGGTATCTAGTTAATTCCACGATATAAAACAAGTTATTGAAAATTCTAAAAAATTGACAATTGTTTCGATAATATTGATTTATCGAAACAATTGTCAATTTTTTAGAATTTTCAATAACTTGTATTATATTGTGGAATTAACTAGAGACCGTGAGTTTCATTTAAAAACACTAATATGAGCATATTCCACGAAGCAAGGGTCGAAACAGTCAATTTCAATATGTGGCGTCACGATCGAAGCATTGGGTGAACATTTTTTCGAAAACGTCCAGCAAAACTAGCGTCTACCCATTTGAATTAACTTGTGACATATTTTTGGAATCAGCTCAGTAAGGGAAATACCCAAATTGAAAAAATGGAGGATATTCATATAAAAAAAATTTGCAGAGATATCTTCACTCAAAGATTATTCACCCTATATAATAGATTTTTATACTACATTTTTTTTAAATTGAATGGCAGTATCTGTATATATAAATAGTTCTCACTGCGTATTTGTAGCAGGATGATGAAAAGTAGTACACCGTGAAGAAACAAACTGTTTCGAGTTTTTGTGGATGGACTATTCTTTAGAAGTAAGTTCAAGAATATTGCCTCAATAACTGTAAATTGTTTTGATATGGAATTATAATAGGTTAAAGAGAATTCTAAATTAATTTGTCTATATCATTAAAGAGCCCTAAAGGACCGCCCCAGCTGAAAGGAAACTAGATTTATAATATAGCAAATCATTACAAATGAGGCGCCCAACGTGGGATGCTTTCTAAAAAAAATCATTTTTTAATTCGGGATTCTGAAAATAAAACTATAGAAACATAAATTTTCCATTAAACGAATGAAACTAAGCAATATTTCGATATATACATAAAAAATCAATTTTGTCCATAATACAAACAAAATCAAGCGGATTTTAATATTTTTACAAAAATACGATTTTTCTCACATTTTATCCCTTAAAAGAATAAAACTAAATGAACTTTTGTTATTTATATCAAATAGTATATTGTGAAACAAGTGTTCACAATGACTTATTTTGTAGTACGAGTACTACAGAATGTCATTGTGATAAGACACTTCCATACTATTTTTTATAATGAACGTGCAATAGCTATTTGTATAACAAGGGAGGAAAGTGCTACTTTTCCTTTCGAGGATGAAGTTCACTGCCCGACGCATAGCGGAGGGCAGTAATCATTCGAGGGAGGAAAAGGCACTTTACACTCATGTTATACATATGATTTTTCCGCCTCCCTCAAATAACAATACATTTTCAATAATTTATTTACGAACCTAACAAACAAAATTAATAAATACTACTTACGATGGACGTCACTTTTAGTTTTCGTCTCTAGGGAAGAAAAATACGACTTTGCTCCCTACAATGAGGCCGGGAAATGTATACTTTGGATAGAGGTAGGCGGAAATAGCTATTTGTATAAGAAGGGAGGAAAATGCTACTTTTCCTCCCGCGTAGCGGAGAGCAGTAATCATCCTAGGGAGGAAAAGGCACTTTAGACCCATGTTAAACATATGATTTTTCCGCCTCTCTCACATAACAAGACATTTTCAATAATTTATTTATGAAACTAACAAACAAAATTAATAAATACTACTTCTTTTACAAAACTTGGCTGGGCATCCAGGATCGACTTCTAAAATGCTTGGCTAGGTATCGGGGGTGTACGTTTTTATTTGTACTTCAACTCCCTTGGGATTTTAACTGTCCCTTTATATCCCTTGGGTCTAGCATAGTTTTGCTCCCTACAATGAGGCCAGGATAGAGGTGGACAACAAAATTATTTTTCATGAAAACATAATTGCAATATTAGGGACTTTTGTGCTTCCTTATTTATGTTGGTAAACCCTCACATATACAAGGGACAGTTGACAGAAGTTTTAAATTCAAAATATAAATGTGCATTAAGGTACTAATACATAGTTCGGAATTTATGAATATGGAACTAACAAGCGAATCATTATGCATTTACGTTCATAATTCTGTCATTTATTCTGCACATGACAACATTTTAATGCTGAAAAATTAGAAATTGAAATACATACGATTGACATTACAAATCATGGCTTACCTTACAATTATATATTGTTTATATTTAATGTTATTGTTTTTATTCGAATTATTCAAATTCTTCGAAATTTATAGAAAATTTATAAAGTCAAGTGGCCACCGTCCAATGCCAGTTTGTCTGCCATAAGTTAAACAGTGTTTCCAACTGTATGAAAATTTACTAAATACGATGCTGAAATGGTTATTTTGTGATACTGTTTTCGATTTCAAAATAGTATATTGTAAAACAAGCGTCACAGTGACTCATTTTGTAACACAAGTACTACAAAATGTTAGTGTGATAAGAGTTTCACATACTAGTTTTTATAATGAACGAGCGAAAATCTTTCTCATGAAAATATAATTGCAATATTAGGGAGTTTTGTGCTTCTTCATTTATGTTGGTAAACCTCACATATACAAGTGACAGTTGACACAAGTTTTAAATTTGAATATTCATTAAGTTACTAATACATAGTTCGGAATTTTTGAATATGATACTGTAATGTTTTTGTTATTTATTTAAATAATAATTGGGTGGGAAACACACGGTATGGCTACATACTAATTTATTTAAACACTAACTTACTAACACTTAATTTATATGTACTTAACTAATCACTTAAATTTAATTTATATGCACACATATTAAATTATATCAACACTTTCATATTCACTTATTTACTGTTTATTTGTCAAGATCACTTCATCAACTAACTAACTCTTCCTGATCAGTCCCTTATATATTAAAGCATTTTTTACTAGTAAATTCCGGACTGCGGCTTACACAAAAACAATTGGTTCTGGCCCTTTCTAGATAAATCTGGTCACAGAAACAATGATCAGATAATATAGTTGTAGACAGTTGAAAAACAGTGCGTTTTCGCCATAATTTAAACTTTCATACCGGGCTTAGACAGGGTCGGATTTAGGGACTATACCAGTGTGCTGTTTCGTAACATTACCCCCTTCTTAAATGGAAGTTTCTCCTGGAACTTTTGTGTAGCCGAGACTGGATGTTTGAATCGGCAACTGGCCCCATTTCTACACTTTCCGATCTTATGGAAATAGCAGGGAACCGTCTTCATCGGCAATCCAACTGGTTACTCGCTATCTTAGGCATAGCCAATTTATTCACGCTGGATTCTAACACATGGTCTCGGAGGTGTCGAAGTACTTCCCACACATCGCGGTAGGTAGATCGATCTTGAAATTCGTTTTTAGTTACCACGTAGAAGACGTACCGCGAATTATGTTTCAGTTTTAGTGTCTTGCCAGGGGCTGGAATTTGGTCTTCAAGTTTTTCTAATTGCCCGAATTTCTTTCGAAAGACGGTTGCCAACCCTCGTGCGTTCTTGATACGGGCTGGGATGTTGTATGCCAGTGAATAATCTTCCGGGAGAGTGAACAAATCTTGTTGTTGTTCCGAAGTGACTCCATATCTAGCTTTCCCGGTACCTCCATACGCGCCCATAAATTCATCGCAGGTGGGGTCAGACACATCTCGAATAAGGTTTACTCCTTCCTCCAGGTCATGGTCACCTTCGAATGGCGCTTGTCGTTTTTGGTGAACTACTTTTGGTTTTCCGTTGGGGATCCTGCTTATGCGATATATAACATCATTGATCCTTTTCTTGATTAAGTATGGACCTTCCCAGGATTTTTGTTATTTTGGAGAAAATCCTTTTCTCCTCGTCGGGTTGAGTAACCATACTTTGTCCCCTTCTTTAAAACCGCCTTCTGTGGCCTGCGTGTCGTACCGACTTTTCATTCTGTCGCTGGCAACTTGAAGATTTGTTCGAACTAATTCATGAATATCATCCAGCTTTCTTCTCGATTGGATTGTGTAGTCTTCGCCTGCTAGATCTTCTCCAGGACGGCAGCCAAATTCCAGATCACAAAAAAGCCTCATTTCACGTCCAAACAGGATTTTCGCCGGTGTTTCACCCGTGGACTCATTGACGCTAAGCCAATGCGAATAGGGAGAGATACTGGTCCCAATCTCTCTGATGGCTGGAAACTACTTTGGCCAGGTATTTTCCAATAGTCCTGTTCATTCTCTCGACCAATCCATCTGACTGTGGATGTAAAGCTGTTGTCCTGGTCTTCTTCATTCCCAGCTTGTCGCAAATCTCCTGGAATAGATGGCTTTGGAAATTTCTTCCCTGGTCACTGTGGACTTCCATGGGCACTCCATATCGGCTGATGAATTCTTTTACCAATACATCCGCGACAGTTGTGGCTTCTTGGTTCGAGATAGCGTAAATTTCCACCCACTTTGTGAAATAATCCATTACAACCAGTATGTGTTTGCCACCATTTTCTGTCGTTGGAAATGGCTCAGCGATATCTGGAGCAATCCTTTCGAAAGGGCTTCCAACATTCTAGGTGCCTTTCTCTTGCGATGTAGTCCATTACTCGTAGCACAAGTCCTACATTTCTTACACCAGTCCTTCACATCGTCGGAGCTGTTCATCCAATAAAATCTTTCACGGACTCGCTAAAGGGTTTTCTTCACTCCCAGATGACCTCCTGATGGACTGTCGTATAACTTCTTCAGTACCTCAGCTACTCTTGTTCTCGGGATAACTAGCTGTCTCCTCATCTCAGAACCATCATCGTTTTCAAGGACTCTTTTCAACAGCCCTTCTTCCAGAACAAGGGAGTCCCACTGAGCCCAATACGCCTTGAGTTTTGGTGAAAATCTTGACACTTCTTGCCAGGTAGATCGCCGATTTTCTTCCTTCCATTGCCAGATCGTCTTCAGGTGAGGATCATTCTCCTAATCTTCTCTGATCCTGTTGGGTGACCATTCTTCATTGACTACTGTAATTCTTGAAACTGCAACTTCCTTAGATTTCGACTTGTTGCATTGTGAATACTCTACAGGGCATCACCGTCTAGGCAAAGAGTTGGCTTTTCGGTCATTCACATCAGCCGGATGTTCACCCCTGTCTGATTTCCCCTGTGACTGGAGCTCTTGGGTTACAGGAGTATTGGGGCGCTTAGACGGACTGCGTACGTGCTGTAGCTCGCCACACTTCCGGCATTTGATCTTCTTCGGCTTCATGTTTGCCATACCTTTTAACAAATTGACTATCTGGTAAAGTTTGTCATCGTCATCTTCTTCCTGCATGTGTCCGACCTTTGTTGTACCGCGAGCCCTCGGTCGCTGCTTTGCATTTAAGAGGTTTTTGGTTTGCAGGAGTCGTAGGACGCTTACATGAACTGCGTGCATGCTCTAGCTTGCCACAATTACAGCACCTGATTTTCTTCGGCTTCTTGTCTACCATACCTTTCAACAAGTTGGCGATCTGGTCAAGTCTGTCATCGTCACCTTCTTCCTGTATGGTCCTATCTTTGTTGTATTCCGAAGCCATCGTGGCTGCTTCATATTCAAGAGCAGCAGTCAATGCATCGACCAATGTTTTAGGATGGGCTAAACGAAGCGTCCTCTGCAGATCGGAGTCACGTAAGCCATCAATAAAGGCCTGGATGCCCAGACATTCCATCATGTTCTCTGGTGCTGACGGATAAGCAAATCGAACTAGTCGGCAATGTCCACTCCATATTCTTGAACGGATTCATCCCGTTTCTGCCTTCGGTTCTTCAGTTGAGATTGGTACAAGTGTTCTAGATGTTCATGACCATATCGCATGTCCAACCTCTTCTTCAGCTGCTCGAAGTCATCCGTTTCTTCCAAGGGTATCGTCTGGAGTACATCTAAGGCATCTCCGCGAAGCGTGATGGTTAAGTTCACTGCCTACTCTCTATCGGACCAATTATTCACTGTAGCCGCTGCCTCGAATTGTTTCACATAATTGGTCCACGACATTTTTCCATCGAACATTGGGGCCTTGACTCCGGTAAAACTGCCAATATCTTCAAACTTAGATACTGCTTCTGGCTTGCAAGATTTCGTTTGCTCGGTCTTCTTTTCTTCCTCTGGCGTGCCTCGCGTTCTTGAATCGGCACTCTTTTCCTCCAGCTCCTTGATTTTCTCGTCTATCGTTGTAATCTTATTCTCGATTTTCTCGTCCATCGTTGACATTTTATCCTCGATTTCAGATTTTAGAGACGAAATTTCATTTTCAACGTCAGCGGCAATGTCGTTGTTCATTAATAAGATATCGGCAGATATATCGTTCTTCAAAGTAGAAATCTTCTCGTCCATATTAACAGAAATGTCGATCTTCATAGCAGAAATATCGTTCTTTATAGCCGAAATATCGCTTTTCACATTCGTAGAAATCTTCTCTTTCATGCCAGAAATATCGTTCTTCAAAGCAGAAATCTTCTCGTCCATGTTAGCAGAAATATTCTCTTCCATGGCAGAAATCTTCTCGTCCATGTTAGCAGAAATTGACGAGATTAAGGTGGAAGCCTCGTCATTAAATAAAACTGTTTCTGGATCAAAGCCGTTATTTTCCAGTGCCACTTTAAGTCTTTCTACTAATTCACATTTCTTACCGGACGTTTCCAACTCACGATCTTGCAATTCTGCTCTTAATTCCGCCACTTTCAGATCCCTTAATCTCTTGGCCATTTTTACGTAGCAATTTATTTATATTATCCCACTTCTGACACCAATGTAATGTTTTTGTTATTTATTTAAATAATAAACGGGTGGGATGAATTTTAAACACACGGTATGGCTACTTACTAATTTATTTAAACACTAACTCACTAACACTTAATTTATATGTACTTAACTTATCACTTAAATTTAATTTATATGCACACAAACTTAATTATTAATTTATATCAACACTTTTATATTCACTTATTTACTGTTTATTTGTCAAGATCACTTTATCAACTAACTAACTCTTCCTGATCATTCTCTTATATATTGAAGCCTTTTTTACTAGTAAATTCCGGACTGCGGCTTACACAAAAACAATTGGTTCTGGCCTTTTCTAGATAAGTCTGGTCACAAAAACAATGTTCAGATAATATAGTTGTAAACAGTTAAAAAACAGTGCGTGTCCGCCATAATTTCAACTTTTATACCTGGCTTAGACAGGGTCGGATTTAGGGACTATACCAGTATGCTGTTTCATAACAATAACAAAGAGCCAATTATCATGCACTTCATCAGAACTTCACAATATTACTGATAATGCAGACATGATTCACTACCTGCAAAATCTAAACAGAAATATGTCTATGGTATTTATGTTTTGATTTGCTCCCGTTTACGTTCATAAGTCTGTCTTTTATTCTGCACGTGACAAGATTCCAATGCTGAAAAACTAGAAATTGAAATACATACGATTGACATTACAAATCGTGTCTTACCTTATAATTATATATTGTTTATATTTAATATTATTGTTTTTATTTAAATTCTTCAAAATTTATAAAAAAATTTATCAAGTCAAGTGTCCACCGTCCAATGCCCAGCTATCAATGTCAGTTTGTCTGCCATAAGTTGAACAGTGCCTCCAACTGTTTAAAAAGTTATCAAAAAAGATGCTGAAGTGGATATTTTGTGACGCTGTTTTCGATGTCACAAAGTAAATTTTGTATACGTGAATCATAAAAAATCACGTTTTGTCCAAGAAACGTCGAATTTCAATATTTTCACAAAAAATTGATTTTTCTCTCATCTTGTTCATGAAACTAATGAAATTAAGTGAAATTTAAATATTTTTATCAAAAATTAGTTTCTCACACGTTTCTTTCATGAAAGCAGCAAGGTTTAGTAAAACTTTGGTATTTTTTGAAATAAACTCAATTTTTATGATGGCCTCTGAAATCCACTTATTTCCATTTAAAATAGCTGAGAATGCATTAAAAATCACAAAACCGAAACTTTTTTATTAAGGATCTATTCCATTGAGATGGCCGTTACACCTGTAATGTACACCAGAAACTTGGAAAAATCTTTGCCGTTAGAAATATATTGAATAGAGCGACAAAAAATATATCGGTTGTCTTTTATCTATCTCATCATCACTTAGCGCTACAACCCTGGGTGGGTCTTGGCTGACTGCACAACTTTATTCCAGGAGGCCCTGTCTTCCATTAACCTGTAATCGAGTGGGATGTTCATTTTCTGGAGGTATGGTCTTATGTTGTCTCTGAAACGCATACTGGGGCGTCCGAGTGGTCTTTTGCCTGTCAGAGTCTCTTCCCATATCAGTTTTAAAAGTCTTTCGTCGTGTAGCCTATGTATGTGTCCTGCCCATCTTGAACGCTGGGATTCAATCTCCTGGATAATATCGCTATCTTTGTATAGTTCTTGGACCTCTGCCTTAGTTCTAATGCGATATTGGTTGGTCGTCGGATCGTGGTAGGGTCCAAATATCTATCTCAGAATCTTTTGTTCGAATCATCTGAGTTTATCTTCGTTTGCTTTGGTCATTGCCCACGTTTCGCTACCATATGTTATTATGGGTCTGATGATAGTTCTATATATCTCAATTTTTGAAGCCCTTGTTAGACTCTTTGATTTCATAAGGCTATTGAGTGCAAAAATACAGCGGGTTGCGGACTGGATTCTGCCTTTGATTTCTTCAGTGACGTTGTGGTCTGCTGTAATTGCGGCACCCAGGTATTTGAAGTGTCTACTCTTTCGAAGTTGAAATTGTTTATTGTGACGTTTTGTCCTAATCTATATCTCCGTGCCGTTCTATTTACGCACATTTATTTCGTCTTTTCCTCGGTAATTCTTAGTCCTACTCCGCTTGTTGTTTTCTCGATCTTGTTAAAAATGTCCTTTATTGTTACGACAGAATCCCCGATGATGTCGATGTCGTCTGCGTATACTAACAGCAATTTGGTACCTTTCGTTGTTAGCAGTTCAGTCTTTATCTCAGCTGTTCTCACGGCTTTCTCTAGGACGAGGTTGAACAGTAGTGGCGAGAGGGAATCGCCTTGTTTTAGTCCGCTATCTATTGCAAATCTGCTGGATAGGTTATTGTTTACCCGTACCTCTATGCAAATTTTAGTTATCTGGATCAGCTTTATTGAAATTGAAAACTCCGCCATTGTGTTCCATACTTGGCTTTTCTATATGTTATCATAAACCTGTCGGAAATCTATGAAGAGGTTATGTACTGGTCTATAATATTCCGAAGCCTTTTCTAGAATTTGCCTTAGTGTGAAAAGTTGGTCTATAGTTGACCTATATTTTCTGAAGCCGGCTTGATATCCACCTACGATGTTTTCTGCATATGGGGTTAATCTATATAGCAGAATGTTTGAGAGTGTTTTGTATGCGGTGTTTATTAGTGTGATTCCCTGTAAATGGCGCATGTTGGTTTATCTTCCTTTTTATGGGTGCGATAATAATTCCTTTCCATTTTGTAGATATTTTTACTTCTCGCCATATGAGAGTTATTAATTCTCTATCAGTGGTTGAAAATAAGCTGAATCGGAAAAACTTGAAGAAAAGAAAATAAAATCAAAGAGTGGACCATTTATTTTGGCTATAACTCCACAAGTCTAACAGGAAAATCTCAAATATTACACTTAGAAAGGTCTTGATTAGGTCAACAAAAAACATTTAGGGTGTTTTCTTTTCTCTATCTCAGGTCAAAAACTTAAAATACCCACATTTCGAAATTTTAGATGGTCATTAGGACCCCTTAATTATTTTTTAAGGGATCATAGTATGGTGTGATCGTAATAGCTTTTCGAGCTCTATCATCCTGCAAAGTTTCATCGAAATCGTTAGATCCGTTACAAAGCTGCCAGAAATATATATACCGACAAACTATATAAATTTTCCAGAAAAATAATTTCATTACACAAAAATAAAAATGCCTAATACAAAACGAAAGAAAGTTCAGAAAAATCATGAGGAAGAAGAAGTAACAGTACAGGAGACTAGAATACAAAGAACAGAAAGAGGACACTCTGAAGTTTGAAGTACAATAATGGAAACGACTCAACCAGAACAAATAATAAGTGACGTGAGAATATTATAAAATATGATCAAATAAATGATGGAAAATGTAGTAAAAACAATCAGACAGATAAAATAAAGTAATAAAAACATAAATAAGAAGATAGAAATGTTAATTTTTCAAATGATCCATTGGAAAATAATTGAGTGGACGGTAACAGGAAGCTACATCGTTTTGCATATACAGATATCTTGGAAAGACATATACCTTCAATATAAATTTATAAATACCGTAGCTACTGAAGATGATTTGGACGATTTGATAATGGTAATTTCAAAATTTGATGGAAACTTAGTGTTTGTATTAATTTTCTTTTGTTTTAAGATCTTCCTTCCAGCTTACCCGAATACAGTTTCATGAATCAAGGATCTCTTCATCAAGATTCGTCAGAATTGGATGAAACTGATCGAATATTATTAACTGATAATCCAGATAATTATCTTACCGCTTCTGGGAAATTAGTAGAATGGTTGAATCAGTCCAAAAACCTCTTGACTAGGTGAAAATTGGTGACGCAAGTACACCCCTTATAAAATTATAAAAGATGCGATATCAAATCATACGATGTATACGGTGACACAAGTAGTACATCTACTTGTAATCTTTTTGAAATTAAGGTTAGCTATGGCAACATATTCACACTTTTTTCCTTATTTATTTGAAAGTTTCAGATAATAATTGATTTACTTGAGTTTGGCCCTGATTAAATAATGTTAGTGTTTGTGTGTGTTCTTCCCAGTTTCAATTTATTGCATTTTGATTTCTATTCGAGAGCTGGAGTTTATTTGCCCACTCCCCTTTAGTCTCTCGGGGAATGTGGTGCAAAGAAAATCATTCATGGAGCATATCGGTGCATTTGGAGTGCATTACGACCATATATGTTTTTGTTGAAAATTTCTATTGGGAGAGGGGCAACTTAACTGAGCTAACATTCAGATCACTTATGCGTTTCTGGTAACATTATTGTTATTCATTTGTAGTACTCGATGGTTGCCATATACACCATTTTCGGTGTTGATGGCTTCATCGCTTGCATTTGTTCTAAATACTTTCCATTTCATTAACCTAATCTGCTATTACAGATTCAAATTTAAATTGTAGCAAAGATTGAAGTCACTAATAAAATAGCTTTTTATCAATCACATTTTTTAGTATTAAATTATTATGTAAAGTAGTAAAAAAAATTTTTTTCTGTATTTGATTACAAATAACTTTATTAAACAACAAAATTTACTAAACTGAAATAATACATCTTTAAATTTCTCACAAACTAACCTTTGTAATTAGTGTTTTTCTAAATTTTGAGAACAAAGATAATTTATGTACACTTAATAACCTAAGCCTACTTTCAAATTATCGAAATCTGAAAAACCAAGAACATTTCCAATTTAGTGCAATTAGAAAATAGCCATTAGTTTATTACTTATGTGCGGAATACTAGATTGTAAAGGGCACTTATTTTATAGAACTACCACCGAGCTGTAGCTTCCAAACTCCAAGAAACGTATTCATCAACCACGAAGATGTCATCCCAGGTCAACCTTTACTACTTCCTGAAATAAAGATCAGAAACGAAGGAAGAATTTACTCTGGAAAAATCAAAATTAAGACATTTCCTTAGACAAAGTTCACCAACTCATAGAAGAAGAAAATCGAATGGAAGAAGTTAGTTTGTGAAACATTCCACACAACTACGCCTATGCTTGGTCTACACCCCTCTACATCGTAATTGCGATCGCACTTCATGTTGGTGTTTTCAAATGGAAGTCGAGATGTAAACGCCAATCCACAACAAAAATAGTCAATGGAGTCACAGCTGATCCAAAACCAAAACCGAGAATTTTCCAAGAAGAAGAAGATGAGTAATCGATACATACTCTGTATGAATCTATCTGGGGATGGAAGCATTACATCCTGTATATTGCCGACGTATCCTCTGGTTTCCGGTACTGCAACGACCTTTGGTGCAACCTCAGCACATTCAACATATAAATACGATTGAAAATTCATTGCATTCAGTCTGCATATTATTTTTTGTCTACATATCCTGTTTGTACAATTTGTATATTCGAAAGTTAATATTTTGTATTTTAAGCATAATAAAAGTTTTTAAAAACAAAGTTCGTTTAACGACATATATATTTTGGGCCACCAGTTGAACATACACAACTGATCAATGCACATTTAAATAATAAATTTCCCGGACGATAGATAGGTAGAGGAGGGACCCATAATTGTCTACCTCAATCACGAGAACTTACAAAAATGGATTTTTATTGGTGGGGTTACGTCAAAGAACAAGTATACAAAATACCCGCGACAACCAAGAAAGACAGGAAGAAAAGAATTAGAGGTTTTCCGAATTATTGATGTCGATATGTTACATCGTGCTAGTAGAGCTTTTAAAGATCGCATACATTACTGTACGGAAGTAAATGGTGGTCATTTAATAAAATAATTATCTCACGTTTTTAGTTCTTTCTTTTCTGTTGTTAGTTATTTCTCTTTAACTTGTTTTTTTAAAGTTTTGTTGATACCCTATTTAGTTTATTACATTTTTTGAAGGTAACGGGTAGAATCTGTTTGGTTTGATTTTGTCACATAAAATTAACGAAAATAGAAGTATTTTAAACTTTACATTCAGAGCAAACTTGTCAAAAACATGATTGTTTTTAAATCATATACTAAAAATGCAATTTTCCTCAAAACATTCAATTTTAGAGAGTACATTATATAGATATAATTTGAAGGGATGAAATAGTTTTACAAGATGGTAGAATAATATACTGGGTATTCCATTTATAGAAATGAAGTTTTTGCCATTTGAAATTAATGCTTATCTAAAAAATACCCCGAACCCCAAACGAAACGTCTACTCTGTTCAAACATTTCAGACATCTTTTACCTTCGTACCTACCAAATACGTTTACTTGCTTATATCACTGATTACGTTTACTAGGCAGTATTTATAGTGCACCAATTTTCGTCAAATCTTCATATTTTTCGCTACAACGTGGCAACGTCCTAGTTCATGAGAAATTGAAATATATGGCTAGATGCATATTTTTACGGTGAATTTGATGGCGAATAAAAATATAGGGTGTCCTATTAAAAAAAGTAATCTTCATGTTGCCTTGCTTAGGCTGAACACCCAGTTATTGTACTACACACTAATGGGCCACCCATATTTATAATTTCAGCAACGATTTTATGAAATAATCAGTTATACTTGTCTCCTTCAATGCTTTTATCATTTATTAATACCTCTACAAAAACTATTTTGAAATACTTTATTTGTGATTTCAATTATTCTGAATTTAAATATAGAAATATGGTACGCCCCTCTACTTTCTACGTGCAGTTGAAATGGCTTTGTCGGATCGCTCAGTTAACGCATCCATTTTATAGAGATTAATTTATTAATAAATCTTCACTGACCTGATAAACCGATATTCAAGTTCGTTTCACAAAATGTCTGCCCCACCATATCGCTGGAATACCGTCTAGGGAATCTTCAAATCTTGATTATTCTCCACAGAAGAATCACTTTCCCGAAAGCTTCGCTTTGGTATGTATTTTTGTTATTTTTAATGTTTATTTAACTATTTAGTGGAATTTAATAATTTTTCTGGCTTTTAATAACTTTTTAAAATTTATTCCACCAACACCTCTCGTCTGCATCAGTACCAACTCTCCGACTGTCTTTGGTTTTATCAACAAACTTTTTCTGACTTCCATTTCACGTGTCACTAGATTTGTTTTATATGTATTGTTATTCAATATTTATTTGGGAAACATAAATCTATACTTTCACTTAATTAACTTCAGTCTGTCAAATTGCTAATTTCCTTGTTATTTACTAATATAATTCATGTAACTCTTAGAATATACTTATTTTATTACTATTTATTTTGAATTAACTGTATTTAATAATTTAACATCTGTGATTCCTATAGTTTCTAGATTATGTTCCCTCTTTGTGGTAACTATCATTTACAGTTATGTCATTGATATTCAACTCCAAAAATTGAATATGTCTCACTGAAAACCCATTCAGCTTTAAATCTGAAATATATTCTGCCTATTACTCATAATTTCTCTATTTTAGATAAAGAGTATATCTACTATGAATACATTAAGGAACAATTATCATGATATAACTATTTTTGTACAACTATGTCCAAATTTATGAAAAATGTCGAAATAGATTAAAGCTATATAAGAGGAATACAGGTAAATTCTTGAATCCTTTGTTATTAATTTAAACCTTTTTCTCTTCATTTTTAAATTCATATAGTGGTAAGGTAGCTGATGGTAATATGCTCATGGTAAGAGGAATTCCTAATAAACAAATAAAAAACGGCTTCTTATATTAATTTTTCATAATTGAATATACTCGGAGACCGCTAGTAAGTATTTTGGAAATCAATTTTGCAATAATATAATTTCTTCACTTTTAAACAATTTATTTTTTAAAAAAACCTACTGGGCATATTAGCAACATATGGTGGTAATACGCCCACCTAATATGGGCATATTACCTTTATGATATGACCAGTCGATGAAGTAAGGAACTGAAATAAAATTTTGACTTTCGGTTTTTATTTAAGACAAACAGAATACGAAACAAACAGAACACTTACAATAAAAAATAACTGAAAAATTAAGAAAATCCGTAATTTAAAACTCGTATAAATTCCACTATAGTGATATTTCTCTATATTCGTTGATGATTTAAATTTTTTTGAATATACCATAATGTTTTTCTTATTTGTTCAAATACACAACTGGTGGGATAAATTTATACACACGGTATATCTACTTACGTAATTTATTTATATACTTATCTATTCACTTTTACTTCATTTATATACACTTAATTTCTAATTTCTATTAAATATAGTATATATTAACTTCCAACATCATATTGTTTCATTGATCCCGTTCTCTTGAAATGTGGCCTATTACTCGTAGCGCAAGTAGTACATATCTTACACCAGTCCTTCACACCGTCGGAGCTGTTCCACCCAATAAAACCTTTCACGGGCCCTCTGAAGGGTTCTCTTTACTCCCAGGTGACCTCCCGGTGGACTGTCGTGTAACTTCCTTAGTACCTCATCCACTCTCGTGCTCGGAATAACTAGCCGTCTTCTCATCTGGAACCATCATCGTTTTCAAGGACTCTTTTCAACAGCCCTACTTCTAGGACAAGGGAGTCCCACTGAGCCAAATATGCCGTGAGTGTCGGTAAAATCACGAAACTTCTTGCCAGGTAGATCGCCGATTTTCTACCTTCGATTTCCGAATCATCTTTAGGTGAGGATCATTCTCCGTATCTTCTCTGATCCTGGTGAGCGACGATTCGTCATTTACTACTGTAGTGTAGTGGAAAGTCTACTAAGCACAGCCGTCTAGATAGGGAGTAGGCATTTCGGTGACTCACACCAGCTCGATGTTCGCCCCTATCTAGTTTTCCCTGTGACTGGAGTTCTTGGGTTGCAGGAGTCCTAGGGCGCTTAGACGAACTGCGTACATGCCATAGCTCACCACACTTCCGGCATTTGATTTTCTTTGACTATTTGTCTACCATAATCTTTATCAGGTTGACGATCTGGTTCAGTCTATCTTCGTCACATTCTTCTTGCGTGGTCCTAACTTCGTTGTACCCCCAATCCTTCATGGCTACTTAATCTTCAACAGGTTCTTGGTTTGCAAGAGTAATGGGGCGCTTACGCGCACTACGTACATACTCTAGCTCGCCACAATTACAGCATCTGATCTTCTTCGGCTTCTTGTTCACTATACCTTCATCAAGTTGACGATCTAGTCAAGTCTATCATCGTCACCTTCTTCACGCACCTATTGGCTCTATCTTACATTTTCTTCTTTTCTCCATGAATTAGAAACTCGGTTGTCACCTATTCTTGTTTCTTGTTTTGTTTTGGAAGCCTACTCAATTACTCAATATATTGTACCGGGTGTCCATATTCATTTTCCCTCATTTTAACTGTCCATAACTTCTAAACTGTTTGAAATAGCAACATGCGGTTTTCACTAAAATGTTCCATTTTTGCACAAGATTTGTTTAAAAAAGTTAAGTTTTTTTATTCGTCTTACATGCGTCACAACAAAAAATGGCGGATGTTTCACAATTTTTTTGTTGACTTTTTGTAATGGAACACCTGGTAAAATTTTTTGTAGTTTGCTAGAACCAACCTTTACCTATCGATTAGAGTAAAAATTTTAAAACTCGGTTAACGAGTGACGGAGCAATTAATTTTTAAAATCAGAGATGCTTAACTTAGTACTTTTAATCATTGTAAGCTTTGGAAGTTTTATGTCAATTTCATCAACTTTGCGAATTGTCAGTCATTGTCATTGTCTGTTTTTATGTGAAAATGGTATTTTCAGACGTAGAAAAAGCTAAAACAAAATCTGTGATTTTAACTCAAAGACGTTTTTTCAGAGATTTTAATAAACAACCACAACAATTGGTTACGCACTTATAAATAAACTGGATTATAAACTCAAAAGAAAAGAATACCAATTAACAATTATTTAGATACGCCATAGCTATATAATATGACTTTGTTAGGAGATATCCAAAATCGTCGTTAAGAAAAGTTGCTTCCCATTTCAACATTAGTAAGTCTAAAGTTCATAACATTTTGTAAGCAATAAAACAGGAACCTTATAAAATTCAAATTCAGCAAAAATTGGATAAGAAGGACTTCGAAGAGAGAGCTTGTTTTTATTTGTGAAATGTTAATGGATCTCAGAAGGAGTGCACCAAACGTCAATCTAATAATGTCTGTTTAAGCTACATTTCATTTAACTGGAGCAGTTAATAAACATAATTGCAGAATTTGGTCTGAAGTTAATCCGCACGAGTTTGAGCAATATGAAAGAGATTCACCTGAGGTAAATGTGTGGTGTGCTGTCAACAGCAATACATTACATGGACCATTTTTTTTTCGCAGAAAAACAAAAAATTATTTTTTTATTTACATTTGGATCAAGACGTGCAATTTAATGGTAATTGGAATGAAATCTATTTCCAGCAGGATGGGGCATCCCCCTCCCCATTTTTCTTTAATAGCTAGAATTTCTATTTTCAATAAATTTGGTGACAACTGAATTGGCAGAAGTGGTCCAGTAGAATGGGCACCTAATTCACGTGACTTAACAGTTCCTAATTTTTTTGTATGGGAATTTGTAGAATTTTTAGCGTATAATTCTGCACCACGAAATTTGGATGAATTAAAGATTAATATTGGTCATGCATTTAAGAGCATTACCCAAGATATGTTATTTTTGTCTCTTACAAATTTATATGTAAGGTTAAACAAGTGTATTTATCATGAAGGGCGGCACATTGAACATTTAATTAATTGAAACTATCACATTTTTCTTTGTGTCTTGTTTTGAATAGAATTGAATTTTATTTTTGTTACGTTTTCTGATTAAATACTACTTTGGATCTCTCAATTTGAAAGTTCTCAGTTACACGTTAACCGATTTAAAAAAAATTTGCACTGCAGAGTAGGTGATGGTCGGTTCTTTCAAACTACAAAAAATATCCTGGGTGTTCCATAAACAAAAGTCAACAAAAACATTGTCAAACGTCCGCCGTTTTTGTTGTGACGTAGGCTAAACGAATAAAAAAAACTTAACTCTTTTAAACAAAACTTGTGCTAAAATGAAAAATTTTATTGAAAACCGCATGTTTCTATCTCAAGCTGTTTAGAAATTATGGGCACTTAAAATCAGGGAAAATAAAGATGGACACCCGGTATATAAAATTTGACAGTTTATAAAATAGAAAATCCTGAAATGTCCATAGGATACACACACAGGTTTCTTCATTATATGTCTGAAAGAGGCTTCAGAATAAATGGTATTATCTATGACACACCTTTTATGACAACCTGTATATAATTAATTTTTTAGACCTCCACCGAACTTATTCAAAGAGCGCGCTTATGTTTTTCTTGCAGTAAAAACAATATATATTTCTCTTGTAAAGCCAAAACATAAATATCATTCTGACATAGAGAGACTGAAAAATTCTTTTATACCAAAAACAAAAAATTCAAGCTTTCACCTTCTGTATTTGACAGCGCCCTATTCTACTTTAAAATATATACAGTCATTTACATTCGAGCAGTTTCTTTTTAAGGATTTTCGCCACTGTAAAATGGCATTTGAGAAAAACTCTGAAAAGATAGATGGTTACCATAACTATCGGCTTATCCCGGGGCTAAATGTAAATTTGAGCAATCATTCTGGAGAACTCGGATAGATGAGAAGCACTTCTATGCTGCGACAGGAAATATATGCTGGGGGATTATTTTTATATCCTCGGAGGATTTTGACACTTTCATGCGATCTGATATAATTATAAATAATGTGTTTATAGTAAAACAATATCTATGGAAATACTTCTCAAGGTAACACTTTAGAATGTAAAGTAGTAACATCAGTCTTATAGTAGATGGAGAGTATTAAATTATTGAATATTGTCAGAATGGGGAAATGATGGTTTCGAAAAACAAATATGATTATATAATATACATAAACTATGAAAAAACTAGACATGACCTGCAAAATTATAATTGGGAATATTACTCTAATATAAAGGAAGTAAGCTGAAGAATTGCTAAATATCTTAAGTATTTTTATAGGAAAACATACAAAAGAAGTAAAAATTAAAAAAAATTATATAAAGCGTCAAAAGTGGATTGCGGCAGGACTTGTGAGAGCAATTAATACTAAAAATAATCTCTACAGGGAAATTCAGCAAGATCTGAATAATGTGGAGAAACGAGAAATATATATCACTCAACGCAAACGCGTGAATAACCTAATTAAAATAATGAAACAAAACTACTACCGAACCGAAATACAAAAAAATGGGAGTTGGGAGTGATAAAAAATATATGTGGAACCTAGTTAACAACAAAAATAAAACAAAAAATGATATTAATTATATAAATAATCAAAAAGATGGAAAAATAACATACAAATCAGATATGGCAGACGAATTTAACAGTTACTTTGTAACAGAGGGAAAAAACTTGGCACAAAAAATAACCGTACCGACTAAACCCCCTCCTTGGCGATCTAAAAATTTTGAAACCTTTTATTGGATGCCTGTAACTGCGGAAGAGATAAGATACTTAACAGTATCTCTGAAAGCAAACAATGCTCCAGGCATAGACAATCTGCGAGCATAAATATTTAACAAATTAGGTGAACAATTGACTAAACCTATAGCCGACTTAATAAACTTGATCTTTACAGAAGGCGTAAGTCCCACTATTTTTGAAAAAGCTGTAGTAACCCCAATCTACAAAAAATAGAACAAGGCAAAGATGTGCAACTCTCGGACCATATCACTTATTACGACATTGACAAAGCTAATGGGAAAAGCTGTAAAAAAAAGATTAACTAAATTCAACCACAAATTATTATCAAGAAGGACGTTCTACTAATGATACAATTGAGACATTGCTTTCTTCTGCGTACAGTTCTGTTGATGAAACTAAACCAACGGCAGTTGTATTTCTGGATATGGCGAAGGCGTTTGACACTGTGAGCCATGAACAGCTGTTGGACGTCCTGGGGGATGCAGGAATACGTGGACTGCCTCATAAATTCTTTGAAAGCTTTCTAAAAAATAGGACACAAATAGTAAGGATAAACGATAAGGTCAGTGCGGAAAAAAATATATTGTTCGGGTTCCCCAGGGAACTGTGCTGAGACCAATACTGTTTAATATGTATATCAATGATTTATTCTCTTATAATTCTACAGATAAAATAATAGGATTCGCGGAAGATACTGCTATAATATATACAGACAGTACGTGGGAAAGCCTCAAACAAAAAATAGAAACTGATCTAAGACATTTATTTGATATCTTGAGACATAAGATTTTAACAGTCAACTATTCGAAAACATTTATTGTACCTCTCACTAGTTACAAACACAAACTGCCTCCTAACGAAAAAATGACTGTTACTATTAACAACTTACATATTGATATTTCTCTGAAATACGAAATAAAGTATCTCGGACTAACAATAGACTCACATCTACGATGGACATCTCACTTACGTGATGTAGCTAAGACACTGAGATGTTTATTGTACAAATTCAAATATATAAGGAGAGTACTGAACTTACAGCATCTTAGAATCATATATCATGCTCTTGTAGAATCACGTCTTAGATATGGCATATTAGGTTGGGGAGGAACTGGGCCTACTCTAGAGCAGGTTGCAATCTCCTGGTCACCATTATCATACTAGAAATAAAACAAAAGATTTCGTCCAAACCAATACAGCGAAAAAAACGGTAGGAACTATGTACTTCTAATTCATAGCACCACGTTTGTTTAACTCTCTTCCAAAAACGTATAAGACTCATATAAGAAGATAAAATTCTATCAGTTTGCTAAAAAAATATTTTAAAAATATGTAAAATCCTTAGAAACTAAGGATATTAATAAAATCACTGATTGCTAAGATAATAAGGTATATATGTGTATAAGGAAAGTTGAATTAACATTATGTTAAGGAAAACAAAACTGGCAATTAAGTGCCTATGTTCAACCTCATAGGTCTTAATAGGTTACAGTGATCCAAAATAAGCCACAATAGGTAATTAGCCTCCACTGTTTATTCACATTTTTGTAAAGAAATACTTTCTACCTTTTCTATCTGTGTTAATTTATTGTAATGTATTTTTTCTCGCTGTTTATACATTGATTGTATTAGTTTAATATATTATCTTTTTGGTGATTTGTAATTATTTGTGAATAAACATATATAATAATAATAAATTGACTATTACAATCCAAGGAATGCTGGCTAATTTTTCTTATTGCATCACTAAATTATTGGTTCAGATTAAAATTCACATAGCATAAAATGTCCCATAATATTATTTTCGGACCAGTATTAAAAACAAGATATTTCTCAATACCCTACTACTCACATCCGTTTTTTAAGAACAATGTTTGGTAATATGCTAAAGAAATCAGATTGCAATGTTCATTTCATTGTAGGAGGAACTACTTGTTGCTAACATCGGTTATTAGGTACCCAGTCTTAAAAAAAACATACTCTCCGCCAAGAGCAATACAATAATTCCAATAACCATCTAATGTTTCGATACATTTCTGGAAAAAAGATAAAAATAGGAATCTGCTTCTAAAACCTAAGAGGGGTCACTTTTCGGGGATCATTTTTTCAGATCTACGAATGGATAAAAGCGCTGGGGGTGAAATCTGGGGACTACAATGCATTCAAAGAGATGCAAAGTGCAACATTTATCAAGCCCAGCTCTAGTTTCAAACGTCTTTTTCCTAACAAAAAACCACTATAACTTGTAAACAGACATAAGATCGTCATAAAAATTTTCACTGTTACCTTTTGAAAGTTGATACTGACTAACGCTAACGCTATAATGGTGTCAAAACTTATCAGTGGATATCACAGTTTTCGTTTAACTATCCTTTCAACCGATTTATGTTTTCATTGTACGTGGTCAATTCTCTCCTATACTCAAAGTTGTTATCTCTCGTTACTCCAATCTCGAGTTGGTCCTAGAGTAATGTCAAATGGTTTGTGTATAAGTGAAAACTTGGGAACTCATCTCCTACAATACCACTTCAAATTGAATCCACAACATATTTTTACTCAAACCTGAATAAACGCGATGAAGATTCCTCATGTCACTTATTCTAAAAGTTCCAAAACAATAAGGCTGAGGAGAGTGGGAAGGTGAAAGATATGTACTCAGTGAACTCAAAAACACGGTGAATCCAAATTTCGCGGACTGTTATTTTGTTACACGGTATGAACTTTTCTCGATATTATCAGCCATTTTAAAGTGTCAGTTCGTTTACTGGCATATATGAAGCCTAGACGTGTTCTCTGAGAAATAGATCAGAAAATCTGTGCTAAATATAATTAGGAGCTCCTATCCACAACTTTGGAATTGGTAGGCATTTGACAACCGACATGCGTAATCAATTTGGTCAAGGACAATAGATTGCGAATATTGTGGAAGTCCAGAGCTTTCCACTAAATTATAATATCAGTACGTCTGATGTAACTGTTAAGTTTTAAGTAGTACAATTGTTGAATATCAACGTTTTTATGTCGATTATTGCCAATTTCAACAGTCCTTGGAGCTCAGGAGTATTCTATTGATTCATGTTTCCACTAAAACTTGATGTTGGCTACTGTAATTGTTAATTATTATAGTTATTGTAATAATTATATCCAATTTTGAAGGTCTTCGAGCACAGGAATATTTTGAAAATCCAATACTTTATGAAGAAAAAGTCTCACAAAGTAGGGACAAAGCAATAACGTCCTGTAAATTCAGAAATGTATTAATCGTCTTATGAAAAAATAGGAATTTATCGGATGGGCGACTTATAGTGGCACAAACACGAAATTAAATTTTTTTCAGTAAAAACTAACGCTCAAAAAGTAGCACCAAAATTTTTTTCCTACTCTCATCTCTGAACTAGAAGTTTATACATCGATAAAAATCCGTGAAGTTTAAGTTTTGTTACCGGCGCGTAAAGTGCAATGGTATTCTTATGGGATATATTTTACGCATCTATGCCATAAGAGCTAACTAATAGACAGCTGTGCTTTAAAAATAAAATTATATGACGTTTAAGAAAGTCAAACTAATTCGCGTCTTTTTTTATGTGTTGTGCGCGCTAATAATCATGGAATCGAGTACAGAAAGACCGTTTCCTCCATCAAATATAACTGAAGCAGCAAACGCAGCAAGTACATCGTTATTGCCGCTAATATCTCTGCAGATTTATGAGAACACGTATAAAAAATTTATGTTATGGCGCACAGAGCAAAATATTCATTCGTTTTCGGAAAATGTTATGTTAACATACTTGTCAGAACTGGCGAAAAACTTTCAATCATCAACACTTTGGAGTCACTGTTCTACGTTGACGATGACCATCAGCATCAAACATATTATTGATATTGGTGATTATATGGAAGTCCGTGCATTTTTGAAAAGAAAGAATGATGGATACGTTCCCAAAACTCACATCTCTTAGAAAAACAACATATTCTCAAGTTCATAAAGGAAGCGAGCGATGCTACATTTTAATTAAACAAGGTAAGAAAACATTTGCGAATTGAAGACAGTTTCAAGTTCTTCAATTACAGGTTATTTTACTCTTCGGACTGGCACTAAGAATAGATGCAACTTACAAATTTACAACATACGATATCGATGATTTAGGAGAAACTTTTCTGGTGGTCCGTAACACTAAAACTAAAGTTACAAGAAAATTCGCTCTCTGAACATCTAGAGCTCTACAGAACATATGTAGCTCTTCGTCCTTAAAATAATGCTGAAAAGATATTTTTAATGAATTACCTACTATGAAAATGTACCTACTCGTAAAGTCATAGGCATTAATATAATTGGAAGAGTACCATCCGACGTTGCGAAATTTTTAAAACTGCCTGATCCAGAGCAGTACACAGGTCACTGCTTTAGACGCTCCTCTGCCTGCTTACTGATGGAAACTGGGGCAGATTTATTGACGCTCAAACAGCACGGAGGCTAAAAGAGTTTCTCTGTGGCGGAGGGATATACAGGATGCTCTGGAGCACCCTGTATAGAGAACTCCTTGAATAAAAAAATATCTTTCTAAGAGAATTTTGTCCATCGATAATTCGAAAAACAGTACTGTTGTGATTGGAACTTCATCATCTGATGCTGCTGGTGTGAGATGCGAGCAGCATTACTATAAATAATAATTATTATAATAAAGAAAGTTAAATAGTTTATTTCAATCGATTTTTGTTTTTTAAATTTGCTCATTCGTACGGTCGTACAAAAAGTATAGTGTGCAACTCTTGCGTGAAGAATTTTTTACACTCGCGTGGCTGCTCCACTCACTTCGCTCGTTTCGTAAACACCACGCTTGTGTAAAAAAGTCTACTTCACGCACTTTATACACAATATACGATATGACGATCTAATGGTGCTTTTTGATATAAATTGAACGAACCGAAATTTCTCAAAAAATGACCACAAACGACGAAAAATACCAAAAACTACCAAAAATTGCCAAAATTGCCAAAAATTACAAAAAATTACCAAAAATTACCAAAAATTACGAAACACTAGCAAACATTACCAAAAATTACCAAACATTACCAAAAACTAACAAAAACAAACAAAAATTAACCAAAACTACCAAAAATTACCAAAAATTAGCAAAAAGTAACAAAAACTAACAAAAATCAACAAAAAGTAACAAGTACTAACAAAAATTAACCAAAACCAATAAAAATTAACAAAAATGAACAAAAACTGATAAAAATTAACAAAAATTGACGAAAAATAACAAAAATTAATAAAAAGCAACAAAAATCAACAAAAATGAACAAAAATGAACAAAAACTAACAAAAATTAACAAGAATTAACAAAAACTAACAAAGATTGACAAAAATTAACAAAAACTAACAAAAATTAACAAAAATTAACGAAAATTATCAAAAAATTGACAAATTGTAACAAAAATCCTCTACAATGAAAAAAATTAATGAAAACTAACAAAAATAAACGAAAATTAACAAAAATTACCAAAAATTATCATAATTACAAAATATATGGATTTATGGAACCCATTATGCTGTCTCTGGTGAGCTGAAGATAAATAGAGATGATCTGTCAGACACCCTGAACATTATCCAATCATAACATCGGTCACTTGTATATACTCCGGAATCTGTATCGTCCTAACAAACTGAAATTCCTCCAAAATGACCAAAAATGTAGTATATCTGGATTTATAGATCCAGTTGTACTGACTTTGGTGAGCTGAAAATCGATAAGGTTCATCTGTGAGACGCCCTCTAATAAGAAAATTTTCAAACGTGATTAAAAATTTTTTTGTATGTGTTTGGAGGATACATTACGTAACTATCAAGGAAAAATGAGAAGAGAGAAAAACAACAAGGCGTTTCCCCCTTTCCGACCCTGAAAATTTTGGAGAGAAGAAACCCACCAAGACGGAACCAAGTGCTAAGAATCTAGCGATAACACACACATAAGATACTCAAAACCAAAATAGGAAGATATAAAGAAGAGCCTCATATTATAAATCGGAAACATTTTCGCTACGGTAGGTCACGAAATTATTAATTGCGGTATTCCAAACCAAAGTTACTTTTCAAATGAAACTAACTGTTTCTGAATAATTCCACAAAATATTGTGAAATTATTTAGAAACGGTTAGTTTCAGTTAAAAATATATATGAATATAATCCACAGAGTAAGTGTCGAAACAGTAAATTAAATAGAAAGTTATCTAAAGAAAAATAGTTTTGTCAACAACGAGAAAAACCAAAATATGCCGCAACAACATACTACCAGTATGTATCAGTATAATTTGTCATGAAATAAAAAGAACGTATTTTACTCGTATCAATATATAGGGAAGATAAAAATAAATCGTATACTAAGAACGAAAGCGCTACAAAGCAAAAAAATAGTTTCTCAATACACACACAATAATAGAGATAAGGGACTACTTCAAAGTTAACTTATTACAAAATTTGCCTAGAGCAAAGAATTCCAGAAAATATTTCACCATAAGGTTTGTACTAAACTAAACTGATTTCTAAAAGTGCCTAAAGGAAGAAAATTTGAAACATTCGCGGAAGTTTGTTCTCAACAGGACAGAGGTTTTAGCGTATAAAAAACCCAAGAGCGATTCTACTAGATAAAGATACAAAATGTATTTATGACTTAGTGGTTGACAATAAAACATATGAAGTAGGTACTAAAGATATACATATTTTGATACTAAATCAAAATTAAGATAAAAAAATAGTCGCATGAGGAAAACTAATCAAAGATCTGTATATAGAAATACGAGATAAACTACCAAACTAATCAGAATCACTATTATACATCTGATTCGCTAATAATTATGGTCACATAAATTCGTATCACCAGAATGTTGATACGAAAACTAATCATCGGGAAGATTTTCATCTACGAAATAAAATATACTGTTCCGACCCTCACTCTGTGGAATCTATTCATACAATTTTTTAAAGTGAAACTAACTGTTTCTAAATAATCTCACAATATATTGAAAACATGGCTATTCATAGAAATTGACAATTGTTTCGATGTTACTACCGTTATTTTTGCGGCTCGGAGTTCACTAAGAACAATATTGACTTGCATCATGGGAAATGAATCAGAAACTACCTTGTTCAATTCTCGACCATCAAAACAAACACGATATTCTCCAGACTTCTTAGGGACAAACCAAGGAGGCCACTGCAAGAGGAATCCGAAGACTCAATAACTTTGAGATTTAACATCTCATCTACTTCATTAACAAGAAGTTATTGCATGGCCGGAGACGAAGGATATTGACGTTGCGCAATTTACTTTGCATCGCCAGTGCCGATAACATGCCAATGTAATTAGTTCGATCAAGTCGGTCTGAAGTCTAGAAAACAACTCAATGACAATGTCTAGTTCGTCTTTTTCAAGAGAAGTGATACTAGAAACTGACTAAACTGTATTTATAACACAAGTGAAGGACAAAGAGAGTACGAATAATTATGAAAATTAGAGATTAATGAAAGCTATAATTTACAGTAACGGTAAAAATCTATAAATTGCTGTGGTACACCATCAGCGTTCGTTATATTTATTGACAAATCTACATGTGAAGAATTAATAAGCGAAAACCATTGTAACATCAGTATTTAAACCCTTGACAATCATTTGAGGATGATTATCTTTCGGTTTCCTAACAAAGAACAGCTGTCGGTTTTAACAGCATTACAATATTTTTAGACAGAGAATTAACCACAGGAATAGGTAAAACAAATAAAACAGGCACATCAAAATTAATGATACAAGCATCCTTATGTAATTCAACATCCGCCACAGGATTGACCAGTGAAACGGTACTAGGAGATAATTGTTTGCCAAGATTCACAGACCGATAAAATGAGGAAGGTAATAAATCTCTGACAAAACTGAGATACACTTGCTATTCAATAGTCGAAGGGAAAAAGTTTGAACTTCATTTTGACTTGTTAATGGTTTGCATTGATTTGCGTTTTGAGCTTTCTGACTTTACTTCCGAAGTGGTTTTTGTTTGACTGGAGACCGTCTCCAGATTTATAGGACCAGACCTAACCTCGTTTTTATGATTGCAATGACTACAATTTTTTTTTGTAGTGTTTTTAGCACCACAACCATAAGAAAATAGACTAAGGAAAACATTTCGAAGAAATATGACCAGTTTCACCACAAATCAAACATACACTAGAAGATGAAACGGAAACGTTAACGGAACTTTTTCTATTCGTAGAAGAATTAATGAAACATAAGGACAAGCCAGATCAGGTTCAAGTAGACGAGAGTTTTTTTAAAGAAGGTGGTCTATAACCATTAGACTAAACCCTAGATTCTTCAATTTATTTACAAAGCACGGTAAGTTCGTCGACAGTATTCTGAGTGTGTAATGCCAAATCAGCAACGAAAAATGGTGAAAAATTTCTACGAATCGTGGCAAGACTGGGTTTTTCATCTACGGCACTTGTTAAACGATTAAAAGACCTGTCAGAAGAAATATAAACAGCAATGGTCTCATTTCCACCCATAGATTGGTTTAAAATATCTAACTCTAAATCTGTTCCATTGCTGTAAAAGAGCAAATCTGCTTTTAATTTAGCAAGGACTGATTTTATTACGATTATTCAGATACCACGTTAAAGCACTGCCTCGAAACAATTCACTAGTCTCTTAAAATAATTTAGTATCAGCAATACCTCTAGAGACTTTAAGTAACTCAACATTATCTAAATTAAGATGTAGTGATTCATTTTTTCCAGAGAAAGGAATATTAAATTTGTATACTGGGTCATATATGTACTGTGAAACTGATGAGGAAGATAAAGATTACGAAGCAAGAGGAACATGATTCTGTGACTGTTCACTATCACCGGAAGAAATGGAGTAGTCTTGGTATCTAAACAGATTCAAGTAAAAAAACTTCCCCATTCAAAAAATTTTTAACTTGAACTTTTTCTTCATCATCTGTTGAATCTATTAGTTCAATGAGTTAATCTGGAATTCATTCTGAAAAAAAGTGTGTTATATGCACCTCCGTGTCTATGTTGGTTGTTGTCTCGAATATTCGAGATCTTCTAATATTACTGACACAAATGTTGTGTTTGACTATCCTGCTGAATTCTGTTATATTTTCTCATGTTTCATTCAACACCTTTGCTCCCATGTTTTACATCTTTTCTTGGTTGTACCGTACCGATGACAGCTAATGAGCCAGAAACATGCATGTCTGCGGTTACCAGTCCTTTCAGTAGCCCCTTCTTCTATTTTCGTGCAATACCCACCAATCTATTCGTTGTTTATTGTTCATATGTCACGCACTATTCGTAGATTTGTTGTTATATATATATATATATATATATATATATATATATATATATATATATATATATATATATATATATAAATGCATGTTCTCGCTTCAGTCCAATACTGTTCAGCCGATGATCATGAAAATTGGTATGTATATGTATTTTTATTAGAGAAGGTTTTTACACTATCCTCTTAGTTGTAACTCCTCAGCAGGTGGCGCTGCAGCATACCAAATTCTACACCGTTCAACCGATCACCATTAAAATTGGCAAATATATGTAGTTTTCTATGGAAAATTTGTGTTTGCTATCTTTTTGTTGTAACTTACCACCAGGTGGCGCTGCATCATATCGAATTCTACACCGTTCAACCGATCACCCAGAAAATTGGATATTTGTAGTTTTCTATGGAGAATTTGTATTTGCTATCCTATTTGTTGTAACTTACCCCCAGATGGCGCTATAGCATAATATCAACTTCTATATGGTTTGCTCAATTTTTCGTTAATTGTAATATTAGGGTCTGTCAAAGGAATTTACTATAAAGATAATGTCAGATTGCCAAAAGCAATTTTGTCATTGATATTTCCTTCCCACCAGGTGACGCTGCAGCAACTTCAATATCGTTTCAGTTTTCCACGAGCCCTGAAGTTTGTGGCACGAACCGTAAGGAGAGAGGGAAAAGTGATTTACGTACGAGTTGCACACAATATTTTTTCGACAGCCACGTTTGTTAGTGAAAGAACAAAGTAACTCATATAGGTATTTAATTCAAACTTTGAACAAAAAGAATTTAAAAAATGAATATTGAATATAGAAAAATCAGGTAAGCGTAGGTGTAGCTAATAGTAAAATTTGAATAATTTAGCATTTTTATGCCTGGTCTATCTTTTTTGATAGGGTTTAAATATATGTAATATTATTGTCTTTCAACGAGATTCACTATAAAGATAATGTTAGATTGTCAGAACATTTGACATTAACATTCCCGTGGAGAAAAGTGCCATAGCCCGTAAAAAGTGGTAATTTTTTGGCCGGACAACGTCTACCGTGTTCATCAAGTATTTAAATAAAACAAATAGCTCGTGTGTGGTTTGTATTTCACAATTTAGTAGGAAATTTGTAATTATAGTCTCGATCAAATTCATTGTGACTAAATAAGTCTTATACATCTCAGGTACAAAGTTATAAATTTTGTGTATCATGAATGAATGACAACGTTGATCGATTGTTTTAGTAAAAACGGGAATCAAAGCACATCCCTTTGACTTGATTCTTGTTAAATAATGATGCTCAGGATCTTTAAGAAGTTCTTTGTTATAAAATAAATCAATTGAAATATGGTAGGCATACAGTTGTCTAATATCCATAACTTTCACGTCTTGAAATATCTGAATTTGAGCACTGAAAATAATTTTGTTCGTTATATCAATAAATAACATTAATCGAAATTTCATGATTGGCACAATGAACAATTTTATTACGTTAATGAATATGTACGTTAATTATTTCTTTTTCTTCTTTTTATGACAGTGAATCTCCTGTTTATTGGGCCAGTAGACACAGTACATCAAGCACGTTTATGTAAAATAATAAACAATATTCGTTGGACCAACGAAATGTATTCGGTATATCAATTAATCAGTTAGATAAATATATGAACGTTTACATTCGTTTAACGGAAAATATTGATTGATATTAGGAACAGTTGTAAGTCAGGACAATGAGTTCTCCTATAGCGCTATAAAAAAATGTCATTTATTTTAATTCTTGCTCACTATTCGTTAATTTCTCGAATACAATAAAGAAAAACTGAAGAGAAGATTCTCTATCAAGATATTTTCGTTTTAAACATCGTTACTTAATTAAAAGTAGCAAATCCTTTCCGCCCCATAATTTCCTGTATTTAATTAAAAGTAATACAAAAACGATTTGATTCGCGAATGCAGGGATGTAGATGTTTGTTTCTTCTGGAGAAGGTTTTATACAAATGATATTGAAGACAATATATATTCAATAAAATTAACAATTTCAAGTAAGCAAACAAAAGATGACATCTGGGGAATGAGGTAAATTATAGAACTATGCCCAAAATATTTCTTAACTTATTTTGAGAAATCGATTCAAATTCTCCATCGTTCTCTATCGGCGGAAGACAGGTGACTTGAAGTGGCAATTCAAGTTTTAGGAAGATAAAATATCGGCAGAAGCCATATCAATGGATATCGGTAGTTGTTGAATGGGGTTTGTGGAGTTTTTGACCAGAAATTGGATCACTATAATAACCTTGTGTGATACGAATTGATTTTTGCGACACGGAAATTTCAGTGAAAATTTGTCTCAAGACTTAAACTTGTTCAAGTTACTATTTCCCCTACTTTGTGGTGTCAACCTGTCGAAATTGACATTTTTAAATATCCTGCTTACGAAGCGCAATTTGTAATTCAAAATTTGAGAAAGAGTATTTGATCAATACTCTATTATAAAATCTCATACGAGAGTCAAGATAAACTGACGAAAATGAGCCAATATAAACAAACTGAATGACAGTTGACGGTCCGCCTGCGCGTGAGAACAGTTGTGCAAACTTAGCAGGTGTATTGATTTTCCTGTAACAAACAAACTGTTTATATATTAACTCACTTTTTTCGATCAATAGTCTGTTTTTTTTTCTAAAAGAAGACATACTGAACACAAAACAATTACATTGTTTTGTTGCCTTCGTTAGCTCCTACATTTTGATATTTGTAGTAGGTATCTAAAGTATGTAGTATATAAAAACCTATCAGTCTTATTCCATATAACAATTGCAGCAACTTATCTAATCCTACACTTAAAAGAAAATACAAGAATTTTTTCGCTGAAACCATTTATTTTTCATTATTATAACATACATTGGAAGTGAGTCTATGTAGGTTATTTTTGCCTACTCAGAGAATCTGCGTACCGTATCTGTTTTCCAGGCAATTACTCTCAGGTGTTTTCCTTGTTTAAAAATCATCCTCAATTCCTATGAGTATACGTGATTTGTATCTTTTGAGATTGAAGCATTTATCCAGTCTAATTCATTGTAGTTATCTAGCAATAGTACTAAAAGTACAGAAACTCAGAGAAATTACAGGAAATCTAGAATTCAATAACAGAAAAATGGAATATAGACTAGAAAGTAAAATACATAGAGAGGAAGTCGAAGACTCCAAAGAAAAACTCCAGAACAGAGGTACAAACCCAAAACTTAAAGAATGGCAAACTGAGTTAAACTGAAAAAATGTTTGTATCTTCATCATCATCAGCCTTCATCTATCCACTGCAGGATGGAGTAGATGCTTCCAATCTACCCAATTTTCTGCAATTTTTATCATTCTTCTCCCATGAAATTGATAATCTCATATCTCCTGCAATATATCGGTGTCTTCCCTGGTCTTTTCTCCGCCTTATCATCATTCAACTCTGTATTCAAACGCTTCATAACTCATACAGATTTACATCTAGCTTGTTAATTCAATTAAAATATTTTACAGAAACCAAAACATTCACGGTGTACAAAGTTCCAGAATTATTACCATTCATTATTATGTAATCATTTTCAAAAACTTATACCTTGCCTCAAGAAAAGATAAAGCTGTATTATCCATGCTATAAACGGATAACAAATTTTTTCTCAAATCACGGATAAATAATAATCATTTTTAATTATACATTGGTACTGTCTATTATCTACTTTACCTACTTCTATGTTGCCAATTCTCACTGCTTGTAAATGAACACCATTTTTTGCGGCAGCATAAGTCGCGGTTTTAGTAGTTGAATACAATCCACATAATGATCCTTTGTGTTTATTAAATACTCTTAACACCATGAATCCACACAAAACTCAATTCCAAAGCAATTTTCTGCAGATAATAATTATTTTCACTCAAAAGCGCACTTATCTTCTTTCTTGACTCTGGTAGCTTCTTCCTTGGCCATGGTTCTGTCCCTGTTCTCGTCCTGCATTGTATTATAAATTCCTCCCCTCTATGCTTGTCCCTGTCTATTATTATAGTTTAGTACTGTAAAGTAATTATTAGCTAGTCCTCGACCTATGCGCTGGTATTTTTTGTGTCCCAGCTTCTCAAAGTTACAGCAATTAAAGGCACTCGAGCTTGCTTCTTTGTTATTTTCATGAAACTTTCCCTTCTCTTCTTCTTCTGCGAGAAGTCTATCCATTACTGTACTCAATTTCAAGTCCCCCATTATCTCTAACGTAATTAATCTTTTCCTCGTCTGAAAAAACTGATTTTGCCTCCTCCAACTACAGAGATGTTAATAAAATAATCGGAAAGCTTCTAACTGTGTTTGTGTATTATCGTCAGAATCAGTACATTATTCAAAAAACCAAGTTCTCGATCTGAAATTCACAGAATTCAAACAAAAGTAATTATTTACTACTCACTATCGTCATGCAATTAAGATCCGTGGCAACTGTTTTTTTTTAATCTGACATCAACTGATTGGTTACCACTTACTTCAGCATTGTCCTGATATGAATGATACTATCATTTTCTCATTATAGTGTACAAAATCGAATCATTTTTTCAATGTTTATTATTCTCTGTATTTCACAATAATTAAATTTCAAATAGAAAATGGATAAGAGCCACTCCTCTCCATTCGAAGTATGGTAGTTGTGGCTGTAACTGTAAGAAAGTTAAGTGTGAGGCTGAAATTATAAAAGACTTCTTCACGAAATTGACGCGTCTCGAAATATTTCGCCATGCATAACTGCGAGAATTAATGAATTAAATTATGCTGCTATCTATAAGTTAGAATTTAAGATTCATTGAGAATGAAATATGAGCGTGAAAGTTCAAAATCATCAATATTGTTACTGAAAGATGGCATATGACTATATATGAATAATAAAGCGTTGAAACCAACGATTTCATTGGAATAACATTCACAATCTTATAGAAATACAGAAAAAATGCCTAAAATTAGGAAAAAAATTAGTGAATACACTTTAACCTCATTTGTTAAATTCCGAAATCCGTAGTGAGGTTAAGCCGCTGCGATGCTTCCTAGATTCTATTTTAAGCGGAAAACTCATTTTTCAATGCATTGGCTGATTTCTCTAATTTGTTTGCTCTTTAGATTTTATGTCCTGTTCCTAAAACTGGTCGTGTCAAGGCCTGCCAAGTCTGCTTTGATTTCCTACATCCATTTCGATTTAGATTCATCTGATTTTACTTTTCCGCCCAACCTATCTAATATGCGAGAATAGTATTGGTTTACCCCAAAAAAAGTTGGAAATTTGAAAAAAAATTTTTACGTTTTCCATCAACAACATCCCAAAAAAACAGTTTTTAGAAAAAAATCCTGTGTGTATGTCGTCGTCGTCGGCCACTTTTCGTTACATGTATTGTTAGCACGATACAGCCTTCGGAGTGCAACAAGTCACCAATTTTATGATTGAATATTGTTAAGGACATGTCACAGATGAACCCTATTGACTTTCAGCTCACCAGATCCAGCACAACGGGTGCTATGGTACTAGAAGTACGACATTTTAGTCATTTTTTGTGAAATTACAGTTTGTTAGCACGATACAGCCTCCGCAGTTTCACAAGTCACCAATTTTATGATTGAATATTATTCAAGACATCACACAGATGAACCCTATTGATTTTCAGGTCACCAGAGCCAGCACAACGGGTGCTATGGTACTAGAAGTACGACATTTTAATCATTTATTGAGAAATTACAGTTTGTTAGCACGATACAGCCTCCGCAGTTCCACAAATCACCAATTTTATGATTGAATATTATTTAGGACATCATACAGATGAACCCTATTGATTTTCAGCTCACCAGATCCAGCACAACGGGTGCTGTGGTACTAGGAGTACGACATTTTGGTCATTTTTTGTGAAATTACAGTTTGTTAGCACGATACAGCCTCCGCAGTTCCACAAGTCACAAATTTTATGATTGAATATTATTCAGGACATCACACAGATGAACACTATCGATTTTCAGCTCACCAGAGCCAGCACAACGGGTGCTCTGGTACTAGAAGTACGACATTTTAGTCAGTTGTTGTGAAATTACAGTTTGTTAGCACGATACAGCCTCCGCAGTTCCAATAGTCACCAATTTTAGGATTGAATATTATTCAGGACATCACACAGATGAACCCTATTGATTTTTAGCTCACCAGAGCTAGTACAACAGGTGCTATAGTACTTTAAGTACGATATTTTTGTCACTTTTGGAGAAATTTCAGTTTGTTAGCACGATACAGCCTAGGGAGTATATACAAGTATATACAACTGACCAATTTTATGATCGGATATTATTCAGAGCGCCTCAAAGATGGATCCTATTGATATTTCGCTCACTAAAAACAGTACAACGGGTTATATGGTACTTGAAGTACCAAATTTTTGACATTTTTGGAGAATTTTCAGTTTGTTAGCAAGATACAGCCTCCAGAGTGTATACAAGTGACCAAATTTATGATTCAATATTGTTCAAGGTGTCTCACAGATGTAACCTTTTGATTTTCAGCTGACTAGAGCGAGTACAGCAGGTCCTATAAATCCAGAAATATTAAATTTTTGGTTAGTTTCGGACAAATTTCGATTTGTGAGCACGATCCATCCCCCCGAAGTGTACAAGTGAAAATTTTATGATAGAATATTATTCAGGGCCTCAGATGCGGAAAAGTTAGTTTTATTCTTTAAAACCGTTTATTTTATCTAAAGTTCCAGTTTACCTTACATTTCTCTTCAATTTTATTGTTTGAACTCTGTATTTCATAATCGTTACCATGTGTTCCTTTGCAAATCTTATTTCACCGTTTTTTTTCGCAAATTTAATTATTTTCACATTATATGGAAACATTTAAATTTTTTCTTCATTTCGAGTTTCACTGCTAATATTTAGTTTTCTCACTTTTTTTTAAAACTGTCATTATTAATTAATTCTTAGTTCCCTATTACCAAAAATTCTGAGGGCATACAAATTAGAAAAAGTATCTCCCGCTGTTCTAGTGATTCTTGAAATTATTGTGTATCCTCGTCGTAGCTATATATTTATTCATTATCCGTTGATTATGATTTGACTTATAACTTTGCCCCTGGTATATAGTATCGGCACCTAGAATCTTTCGGCTGGGGTATCCCTGAAAAGCAGCTGAAAAACAGAGTTTCATAAATAGTTCTTTTCAATCGATTCTGCTTTTTGCCTTCTGGATATCTTTTCATTACTAATTTATATATTGCAACGTCTATTAATCTTCATCTCAAATTGATCTCCTCAATTAATTATTATTTAATTTTATTCTCCGATATTTTCCGTTTCCTACTTATTATTGCCTTGTTATAGACGTACACAATGTGTTTTGCATGATCTTTGCAAAGTTTATTATCATTCGCGTTTTCAGAACATATTTCGGAGCTGGATTAAGAAAAATATTTGATTGAAAGTCACTTTGAAGCTCTGTGGTTAACATCGATATCTACCTATTTTTATCACCTGGGTCATGGTGGTAGAAGTAATAACCACTTTCTTATTAATTTTGATGCTATATTTGCATAATGGACAGAGCGATGTAACACTCACCGTACATTAGCTACTTGATCGTAGATGGCAGTATAGGGATGATCTGTCAATATTTGGTAACGGAGGTACAATACACGATACACATATACCGGTATGCTACTAATTGGTGCCAATTGCATCCGCCACGCGCAGTGACGTCACATTCGAGGAACGAGACTCGTCATTCGACTTGCAGATACATATCGTTTACATGTTATTTTCATTTGCGGAGAGAATATTTTAATATTTTGAGTGACATAACATTTGTTATTTGTATTGTGTTTTTTCGGTTTTATGTGAATGTGCGACTAATTACAATTTATAATGCCGAGTTGTGCTGTAGCTAAGTGTAAAAACTGTAATCAAAGTACCAAAGGTGCCAGTATAAAATACTTTTCCAAAGAAAGAAAATTTGACAAAACAATGGGTAATCGCTTGCCGGAGAGAAGATAAAATAAATTTCAAAAATGGTAAGTTAGAATTATAAGTGAGTTTCACACCCCTTCACTGCTATCATTTGATTTCGTTCTTGGGTAAACCAGTAAACAAATCAAACAAGTGTGCGAATTATAATTGTATTTAAGTCTTTATGTAGCAATAATAAAATTCCATTGGAAGTAACTATATTACACATAACATAATAAAGGTACCTTTAATCCGATTACTTATTGCAACTGTTTGGCAGTCACTAACAAACTTCTGATTAAATTTCAACTTCCTTTACATGATTTTAGTTAGGTTTTGAATTAGTTATTGATTTACCCAAGAGTAAATCAGCTGTGGCGTATTTGGGGATAATCCGAATTTAAAATTTGCGCGCACATTTCAGCAACGATTTGCTCAATATATTTTGAAGAGAAGTATTTTGAAATCCCTCTGAATCAAAAGCTTTTGAATTACTCGCCTAAGAATGCTCGTCATTTTAAGGCGGACGCAGTACTTACTTTGAATATACCTGGAAGTTTATCAGATACTGCTCAAAAGCGGAAAGCTGAGGAAACATCAATGAGGATCGCAAAAAGAAAACGTAGAGAAGAGGTGAACGATATCTTGAAATATTCAGTTAGTACTTCAAGTTATGGATTAGAAATGCATAACAACGAAACAAATATTGAGGAGTCTGAGCTTCCAAGAAGTGACCAACAACAATTAATTCCAACGTTATCAAATACTGAGTAAGTGAAATGAATATGCAAAATTTGGATCTAACTATTTTGAATTGTTGTATTTTTGTTTTCAACATCATGTTTCAATGTTCTTTTCAATCTTGAAACAGATAATATAGGGTTATGTGGAATTACAAGTAAAATATACTTATTTTTTATTTCCAGGAGAGATCAGACTGAACTAGTTGAGCTCAGACAAAAAGTAAACGTATTGGAATCTCAGAACACAAACTTTTTGAAGGAAGTCGAAGAAGCTAAATCTTCCACATCCCAAAAATATAACACTCTTTTAGCGAGAGTATTCACTCCAGGACAAGTATAAAATTGTTACACCCAAAGGAAACTATTAGGGTTCGTTGGTCTACAGACGATATCGCTTCAGCCATTTCGAGGTGTAAGCCATTACCAGCTCTGTCGACATTAAGAAGTTGGGCTCGCAATTTTGATGTCAATGAGGGGATTCAAAAAAGTGTTATAACAATTATGAAGAGAAAGGCCTCTGATTCCAGTATTATTGAACGGCTTTGTGCAGGTTATTGGACCCCACAAAGCGTGTCAGGCAGTTATGGTGCGCGGGGATTGATTTCTCATTGGAAACAACCTCTTTACTATAAATTTAATCAACCAATGTCAAAAGAAATTCTTGAAGAAATTATTTCCCAAGTTTTTCAATCAAATTACATTGTGGTTGCCATTTCAAGTGACATGGGCTCAGGAAATGATTCATTGTGGAATAAACTGTATGTCAGACACGATAAAAAATGATATTTTTTCCATCCATGTGACGATGCTTTGAAGATTTTTGTTTTTGCAGACGTGCCCCATCTTATAAAACTCGTAAGAAATCATTTATTAGATCAGGGATTTATCATTGATGATGAAGTGATACATATTGATTATTTTGAAACGCTCCTAGATATATCTACCTCGGAATTAACCTATGCGCACAAACTAATCAAGCAGCAGTTGTAAAAGGATCCATGCGACAACGGGTACGTCCAGAAGTGCAACTTTTATCAAACTCAGTGGCAAGAGCTATACAATATAGTGGAGAAAGTGGCCTCATAAGAAAAATTTCTTCTGGAAAGAACCCTCTGATATGGTCCAACTATTCAATGACCGGTTTGATTTGCTCAACTCACGTTCAAAATTCACTCAGAACTGTCCAGGAAGGAATGCTTTCGGTTCAGATATTGACAACCAAAGAAAACTACTTGATCAGCTATTCGCCAAATTTATTAGAGTGGGCACTCACAATGGGTTGATTCCCTTTCAAAAAAGGATTTTACCTACAAATTGAACACTGTCGGAAATGTACGATTATTATGATTTGGAGTATATATTAACATCTAGACTAAACCAAGATGTTCTTGAAAACTTCTTGGCTTATATTCGAGGAATGGGTGGAAGTAACGATCATCCTTCGCCTCTGGACTTCAGGCACCGACTTCGTTGGTATATTTTGGGCAAACATTCAGCAGTAATTTTTACGGAAAGCCGAAATACAATAGAATCTGATGATGGGGGCTTGTTAGATATTTTGAAGGACTCCCGCAGCGTAACATCTGATGTAGAAGCCGAAGAAGTTTACTTAACACAGAAAATGTTATCAAACCTCTAAAAAACCGGAGATCCGCGTGATGAAGAAAAATGTGTCGAAAATGTAATCATCACAATTTCCTTTGTAGAACCACCTTATTTGGAATACGACGGCTTAGACACAGAAGCAATGCAGCTAATGCACAATTTTGAAATGAAAGAAAGGGTGAGTCAGGAATCACTCAAATACATAGCAGGCTTTATAGCATTCAAGTTCAAGAACAAATACTCACTGGGAAAACGCACAGCAAGTATGGATATGAATAAGGCACCTGCTTGGATACAAGCTATTTCTATAGGTTCTCTTTTCCATCCAAATGATGAATTGTGGGAAGTTTCTTTGAAACTCGAGTCCGAGTTCCATAAAATGCATGGTAACTCTTTGTCTAAAGAGGAGAACATTTTTATTAAATTAGCCGATATTACTATGTCACAAATAAAAACATTTGTGCCTTACGAAGTTGTCCTGTACTTTTCAAGAGCTCGAACATATATTAGACTGCGAGGCTTGAACAGGAAAATCAGTTTCAAGAATGGTCAGAGGAAACTAGACAAAAAGATGTCTAAATTTACCAACGTTAGGAAATAGTTGTTTTACTGTTTGCTCTTGTTTTTGTATTGCGTAATAAAATATTTAGAAAAATTCTAGCAATTTTCTTCACTTTTTGTGTAGAACTAATGATAACACTGCGGTTTTTCTTTTTTCATGTTTTGAAATACTTACGCAACTACCCGAAAAAAATTAGTTGACAAAAATCCTGTTATTGATTTTTCTCAAAATAATAATCACAACAGAAAAACAATGATCATTTCTTGACACTGATGTGCCTTGAATATAATTTAAAAACACATTTTACTAACTTATGTTTAATCTACAAATCTGAAGAGAGACTACCTTAGACAACTATTTTCTTCTTCAATCAATTTCAATCAAAAAAATTATTCACCATAATTTTAAATTCAATAAATCACAAACGCCTGCCGCGGAATTAGATTGGGACCTATGAACAACTTCCCGTAGTTCCTCGAGCGTGACGTCACAGCGGCGAGAGAGAAGAACGCTCTCATGCGCAATAGCATACTGGTGTATGTGTATCGTGGTACAATACGCTCAGTTGTGTTCGCAATATCTGAGGTTAATGCTATTGTGCTTTTATAATGTACAAAAAATTTACAATTTATATTTTGTGTTGAAGTTAGATTGAAATCATTTAAAAAAAATAGTTTGTAATAAGAGAATATCACACAAACAAATTTGTGAAGGGAATGAAAAGAAAGATTTAGATTTAGGTAAGTTTATTTGCATTGCATGCCACCATGCATTCAGTGACAATATTGTTTTTAGATTCTAACATACCTATTATAATCAAGTATTAACGAAGGCACCTAAAACGAAACTAGTTGCAGTAGATAGTTGTTAATTGGTCTTATTTTGAATCTGAATACGAAGATGTTGACGATTCTAATAGAATTTTTTTTTCATTTTCGGATGAAAGCAATTCTGAGTTGCATATTCCCACCGGAACTCCATTACCAAATTTGTCTTCAAAAAGAACTGTTGAAACAAAGTCTCTAATGCCTTGAACATCTCGAGAAGAAGCAAATCAGAAAAGTTCTAAATTAGTTGTCAGTGTGAAAGAACCTCCAACATGAGAAAAAGTTACCGCTGTGACTTCTATACCAGACTTTACTGCACCTTTTGGAGTTACAGATAAAGTAAATGTGTTGGCAGACAAAAGTCCGATATCAATTTTTCAGTTATTTTTTCTGATGAATTGGTTGATCATTTCGTAATAACATATATACTACTCAAGAAAACAAATGCTACGAACCTACAAATTCAGAGGAAATCAAATCATTTCTGGGAATGAACATGTTCAGGACGATGAAAAAAAAGTCCAATTAACCGAAACTACTGGTCGTCTGCTCCTGATTTTTATGATGATTATTTATTACTTTTTCAAATGAAACTAACTAGTTCTAGATAATTTCACCATATACTGAAAATTTTTATTTTATGACAATTCAAGTTTAGATTATGAAATTCCATTGGTTGAAGTATATGTTGACGACACTATTTTAGCTGTTCCGAAATCAAAAATTAATACTGGAGTTCCTCTCTGTTTACGAGGCAATAAACAGCTTTTGAATCGAGTGCGTAAATTTAATCAAATAACCAGTTATTAGGCAAAATAATACAGTGTAAAGTTAGTGATAGCATTAAGACCAATCCACGACACCATAACTGAGTGAGTACAAAACATATCTTATAGTGGTTTGAATAATATCATTTATTCAATACCTTATATACTGACAAATACAACAAATTTTACTTGTCAAGTAAATTCCAAGCAGCAAAAACAACTTGCTAATTGACTGGAATCAACTGCCAGTGCCGTACTCAGAAAATAATGCTCCGAAAACCATTTAAAACAAAAGATGGATAACGACAACATGAATATAACATTTACTTCACCTAATACACCATCAACTACTCCAATACAATCTTACTCTCAAATGCTCAAACAATCAACTCAACCAATATATCCAGCAAAAGACCAAGGAATCATCTTTAGTGCAATCAATGATGCAAAAATTCAAGACTATCTTCTGAGTTTAGGCCCAATAGTTCAACCACGCAACATCATTATCTGCTCGAGGATATCTAATAATAGAGTGTGTATTTATTTATCGACCAAAGCTGCAGTTGATCAATTTATAGAAAATGGAGGAGAAATCGAAGTTTTGGGACAAAAATTAAAAGCGCGACAGTTAGTAACCCCTTCAGACAGGCTACTCATCTCTAATGTTAGTCCGACTATACCACACGACACACTTAAAACTACGCTAGAAGGATTAGGTCTAAAATTATTATCCCTAATTACATTTCTACGAATAGGTGCAACAGATCCTGCATATAGCCATATAATGAGTTTCAGACGCCAAGTTTACATTACCCCTCTAGAATCTCTTACTTTATCTAAATCTCTAGAAATTACACACGACAACCTCTCTTATCGTATTTTTCTCTCCTTAGATAGTCAGAAATGTTTTAATTGCAAACTATCGGGTCACGTTGTTGCCAATTGTCCTACCTTACAAAACCAAAAGTCTCCTATCCAAACGAACACAATAAACAATGACGCCCCCCAAACATCTCATGAGCAAACAAAACCAACAACAACCTTTTCTCAACCAACTCCGATAGATGTATTATCTACCCAATCAAATCTGACATCAAACACCCCCACAGCTGAAGTAGGCAACATATCACAGAAACCACAACAACTTTGCCCAATTCTACAAACAAACGAATCCTATCATCAGAATCCTCTCTGGAAGCATCCACTATGACAAAACCAGCTTTCTCAACCTCAGAAAAAGACGCTGCAATCAGCTTCACTCCTGTCTACTCCATCTCAGAAGAAGCAACCAGCCATTTAAAACCAATAATTGAAAATCAAACACCCCCTTATCCTCTGAACTATGACGAATTTAAAAGGCTGCTGGAGCACACACACGGAGTTCAGAACGCATATACCGTTGCAAAATACTATACATTAGATATAAAAGGCGTCATTGAAATGTTACTTACACTTTACCCTCAGTTGAAAGATAAGACTCTTAATTAAAACCCGATTTACTAAATTGAGAAAAAAGCTGGAAAAGCAGACAGATGATACCGGCAGCGAATCCTCCATACAATCCCGTTAATCACGTCAAAATATCAATTTGAATAACAAAATTCAATAGTATACTACAATGGAACCTGAATGGATATTATCTCCATTTAGGAATGCTACAAAAGCTCATATCGGAACATCTTCCAGACATTATATGCTTACAGGAAACTCACTTCCATGAACACAAAACACATACTCCAAAACATTACAATGGATTCTTTAAAAATAGAAATCGGACAACGGCCAGTGGAGGTGTAGCCATATTCACGAGATCAACAATAGTAGCGGAAGAAATAAACATCACCACCAACATTGAAGCGGTAGCCATTAAAATTAAAGCTCCAACCGAAATAAATATATGCAACTTATACCTCCCGCCTAACATACATGCAGACCCCAAGGAACTGGATGCGTTATTTAAACAAATCCCTTCTCCCAGGCTAATTATAGGCGATTTCAACGGGCACAAAATTGCTTGGGGATCCAGGTCAAACGATTCAAGAGGAAAGCAACTATATGAGACATTCAACTGCGCTAACTTAGCTATATTGAATGACGGCAGTGACACCAGATTCAACATAACAGCGGGCACTTCTTCGGCAATTGATCTCAGTCTATGCACACCTAATCTTCTACCCCAACTCTCTTGGCAAATTAATAAGGACTTATATGACAGCGATCACTTCCCAATAACAATTACCAACACCACTAAACGTTCTCACGATACAATACCCTTACAACGTTGGAGACTAAACAAAGCAAATTGGACTAATTTCTCACAACACATTGACGACAATATTCATCTGGCAAAACTGCAAGATGATATTACGGCTACAGTAGAAGACTTTAACAAAATAATAATAGATGCAGCATACCACGCTATTGGTAAGACAGCGCATATAAAAAAGTACAATGCAGTACCATGGTGGAACGAAGAATGTGAGTTAGCAATAAAAGCAAGTAAACAATCCTTAAATAAATATAAAAGATATAAGACTCCTGAGAACTGTATAGAACACAAAAAGAAGCGAGCGTTTGCTAGACTAACCATCAAACACAGTAAAAGAAAATCTTGGCATCAATACGTTCAGAAAATCAATAGTTCAACACCAATAACAAATGTTTGGAAAAAAATAAAGAGCATAGCAGGTAAAAGCTCACATATGGAAATTGCAGCCTTACAAAAAAACGATTTAAGTATGATAACAGATAACAATGAGATAGCTGAAGAAATCGCAAACGCTTATTGTCTCCATTCTAAAAATGATAACTACGACCCAGACTTCCTAGCATTTAAGTAGAAGCAAGAAAAGAACACCATTATGATACATGAAAACGCAGACCCTATTAACACGCCTATTAGCCTACACGAATTCAACGATGCACTCCACGAACTTAAGAACACATCTCCTGGACCCGATGATATCCCGCCCATATTTTTAAAAAACCTGCCTCCATCTGCGAAACATCACCTCTTGCAAATATACAACAGTGTCTGGAGCCAACATCTATATCCTAACACATGGAGAAAGGCAATCACAATCCCCATCTTAAAACCTTCTAAATCACTCCTTCTAGCAGATTCTTATAGACCAATTTCGTTAACTAGCGCCCTATGCAAACTGCTCGAAAAAATAATAAATAAAAGACTTCTTTGGGGCCTAGAGAGCAAAGGACATCTGTCTCCGGAGCAATCAGGATTTAGACCAAATAGATCAACATTAGACAACATAATTGATTTAGAAACTCATATTAAAGAAGCATTCTCAAATAAAGAACACTGCATGGCCATCTATTTTGATGTAAATAAAGCTTTCGAAACAACCTGGAAACACAACATACTATCAAAGCTAAGCAACCTAGGATATCAAGGTAACATTCTAGCTTTCATACAGAACTTTTTATGTGACAGAACATTTCAGGTTAGAGTCAATGGGACAACTTTTTCTATCCAAAAACAAGAAACTTGAACACCCCAAGGGTCAATTATTAGTCCAACTTTATTTCTCCTAGCCATGAACGATATAACTAGAGATATAGAAAAACCAATACAGATCCGAATGTATGCGGATACGTGATCATTTTTGTAAAAAGCAGGAAATTATCTGCATGTGCAACGATACTTCAAAAACAACTCATAACGATGGAAAAATGGTCAAGAGCGACAGGTTTTCATTTCTCGCCCAGCAAGTCACGGTGCATAATATTCTCAAAACAACCAATTAACCACAAACCTCATATGGAAATCTACAATACTACTCTCAAGTACACCAATAACATATATACCTAGGACTTATATTCGATGAGAAACTAAATTGGAAAGCCCATATAACACAACTGATTAAAGACTGTCAAAAAGGACTTCATATATTGAAATGTCTATCAAACAAACATTGGGGAGTCGAATGCAGATTACTCTTAAACATCTATCAAACACTTGTCAGATCAAAAATTGATTATGGCTGTATTGCTTATGCATCAGCAAAAGTTACAATACTCAAACAATTAGACGTATTACACAATACAGCACTACGCATTATCCTAGGAGCCTACAGAACCACACCAGTAGACAGCCTATACTGTGAAGCCGGAGAAGCCCCACTAGAACTTGGAAGACAAATCCTAAGTCTCTCATATGCCTCAAAAATAACAGCTAATCCTCTTATTTTAACCCACCATCACACATTTAATAAAAACGTAAATCCAGTCTCACCTAATATTCAAACAGAGCCATTTTACGTAAGAATCCAGCATTATAAAAACAGTCTCAATATATCCAACATCTCTTCTTTAAAAATCGAAACTTATAACTTCACTCCGCCCTGGCAAATTAAGCCACCACATATAAACACTCATCTTTCATGTTTTTCCAAACAAAGCACTAGTATACAAACCCCTCATCCAACATTTTAACGAGACTATGCAAAAATATCCCAATTATACCGAAATATACACTGACGCATCCAAACAAAATGACGGACTAGGCGCAGCCATTGTAACCCCTACAAACAATGTACAATTCAAACTTTCAAAATATGCAACAATTCTAACAGGAGAACTTTATGCAATACTAGAAGCAGTAGAGTACGTAACAACATCGAACTACGAAAAGACAGTTATACTTACAGACTCTTTAAACTCCTTGAAATTATTGAGAAGCACCTATTCGAAAAATTTCCTCGTACTGATGATCAAACAAGAAGTTAATCATCTTCAATCGATAGGAAAAAACATACATTTCCTGTGGGTTCCTGCACACATAGGCATAAAAGGTAATGAGATGGCCGATCAACTCGCCAAAAAAGCAGCACTACTTAATACCATACCAATCATTAAGCCCTTATACACCGATCTAAAAACATTTATTCGAAATAAAGCGAAACAAAAATGGAATGGCACATGGAGGAGCTCACACGCAAAACCCGACATAACACCCTGGCTAACTTTTACCGAAAATCGAAGACATCAAATCATCATCACAAGGCTACGTCTAGGTCATACTCAAGCTACTCATGAGTACTTACTTTCCCGAACACCAAGACCAGAATGTGTTATTTGTGAGCAGCCGTTAACAGTGAAACATTTTTTGGTTGAGTGTTCGCTATATCATACCAACAGACTAGCATGCAACATAAGTGAATCTCTGGAAAATACTTTAAACAACAGCAGTAATGTGAAAAACCTTATTAAATATCTGCAAATCGCAAACTTTTACCATAGAATTTAAAATGTACTTTAAACAAAACATGTGACATGTCAATATCTATTCATAATGTTAAACAAACATAATATATAGCTACAGACCGATAATAGCCCTTGAGGCTGATGCGGATTCGTAAATAAAAAAAAATATTAATACTATACTAATAGCTTTCAATTCCTATCATTCGGGCTTACAGTTCATAATAGAAACGCTTTTTAGACATGTTCTAAACTGAAAATAAAAGAAAAATATTTTACTGCGGATTTCTTCATCTCTCTAATAACTTGGTTAAAGGATTTTATAACTTTTTATCTAAATAGACAAGCCATATTTAACTTTTTTCAATAAAATTGGGAAGGACTTCTTGTTTGCCCCTTATCCCATTGTTTTGTTAAAACGACATGCCATTTAATTATCAACTCATTAATACTGTAACCAGATAGTGAATTCCTTGAAATGGTTTATTAACAAACAAGGAATACAATTTACAATTCTCCTAATAACTTTTACAATTTCTGGCCATTACCTAAAGTCACTAAAATTCTTGCAAAAATACAGGCTCCCTTTATTTACAGCACAAAAAGCAGAGATAAAGTAAAAAAAATTGAAAACATTTATTTTATCTAATGGCTGTTAGGGCCACTTGTACAATTCATCGGTAAACTACAGTTCAACAGAACTCAAAGTCAAAACTAAACTATCGTTCACGACTTTGTCGCCTGTACAATGCAAGATCAACAGAAGTTCAGCTGAACTCGCATGGACTTTCGCCATTGACAATCGATCCATGGCCGCGTTGGAAAGGATCGGCTTCAAACCTTACTTGGGTTTTGAACAGGTTGTTTTCCGTCCTAAAGTGCGGTCATTCCAACTGGTCTCAAAACCGGGTCCCTCGAAGAGATTCGAGAAAAGCCATGGTTCGGGACCAAGAACAGGGGGAGTGTACCGCCGGCACTTTGCCGGGGTACCAGCAATCCAAAAGGGAAAGCTGGTTTCCCCAAAAAGAAGACGGGTAACGTCTCTTCAAGGGAACCTGTAAAGGGGACTGGACCTGTCCTTAAATCGACGACCAGTATGGCCTTGACCAAAGGACTAAAACAACCAGCTGGGTCTGCCATGACGAATTTATCTATGTCTTTTTTGTCATTTATACAATACGATAATTTTTGAGTTGCTACCATCTCATAGAACTCTCTTTTTTTCAAGTTATTTTCTACTTTCAAAATTTTTGTCTCTGCATAATTAAACTGATGGTTTTTTTCCTTCCATGATTAGTCAGGACGGTAGCATTGTTTTAATCATATTTATGGCTTTTTAGCTGATGTTCAAGATATTAACTCGTTTGTCCAATATAAGTAGATTCACAGTTATTTCTGGGAATTTCATAAGCAATATTACTTTTTTTTAATATTGGTGTTGTTCTAATTTAACCCCTTTACTTAGGGTTAATTAGAGGGAATGTATTTTTGGCTTTGCGAAGGACCACTACGGCCGTTTGTCACTGAAGTAACGATGAACCGTAGAATGAAATTAAACACTGTTATCACGTTATGATTTATATTGTCATGAAATATAAGTTATTTACTGTTGCTTCGACAGTTAAGAATTCACTTGACTTTTCGCGATAACTGAAAGTATTGTGCACATACTATGTTGGTTTATTAAAAGAATAAAGATTACGGACACATGGTGGTTCCCGGGTTAAAAACGCCGGCTGGTTTTACGAAGTTGTAGCATGTTATATGATGAAAGAGGGTGTCTGAGAAGTGTGAAAGCTATCTGGGAAGTGAAGTAAAAATGAGGCTATTTTCGTATTTATATGTTTGATGACGTAGCATCGAGGAATGAGTAAACTATTAGAAACTGGCCAATGGGATAAAAGTATTTTAAAATGTAACGTTCGAACAACAAGTGAATGTTGCAGATATGAAGATGTTTTTTGTGGGGTTTTCAACGGTTTCGTAGATACAGATAACAGAGTTTGGAAGAGAGTTTTTATGAAGAGATAATATGTCGGGGACTTTGATATGTTCAGTAGAATTTCAGAAAACGATATTTATCTGTTTTTCTTAGGTGTTAGTAAATTTAAATGACTTTTTTAGTGAAGTAAAGAAATATTAACTGTTGAAAATAAGGATATATTTAGTTATGTATTTTGAGCATAATATTCGACTTGTATTATACAGGGGAAATTGAAATAGAATCACGGGAGAATTTGGTAATTAAAACCAAATTCGAACATATTGGGGGCGCGGGAAGAATGGAAGAGAGGTGAGAGATGGCTGCTCTCAGACATCGAATGCTGATGTTAGTGAAAGGGTATGGAGCGTGAGTGTGTGTACAGTGTTGATGCAGGTTTGTGAATGAAAGTGAATAATTTTGAGAGTAACTATGTAAATAGGTGTATATGGGTTGTAAAGTAACCTAATGTTGGTGTCAGAGTGTTGTAAGGACTCTAACGTCATGAATGTAATGAATGAATAAGATTTGAGGTTAGAGTGTTGTAAGGACTCTAGCGTCATGAATGTAGCGAATGAATAAATGTTGAGGTTAGAGTGTTGTAAGGACTCTAACATCATGAATGTAATGAATGAATAAGATTTGAGGTTAGAGTGTTGTAAGGACTCTAACGTCATGAATGTAACGACTGAATAAATGTTGAGGTTAGAGTGTTGTAAGGACTCTAACATCATGAATGTAACGAATGTAAGAGTTGAGGTTAGAGTGTTGTAAGGACTCTAACGTCATGAATGTAACGAATGTAAGAGTTGGGGTTAGAGTGTTGTAAGGACTCTAACGTCATGAATGTAATGAATGAATAAGATTTGAGGTTAGAGTGTTGTAAGGACTCTAACGTCATGAATGTAACGAATGAATAAGAGTTGAGGTTAGAGTGTTGTAAGGACTCTAACGTCATGTATGTAACGAATGAATAAGATTTGAGGTTAGAGTGTTGTAAGGACTCTAACGTCATGAGTGTAACGAATGTAAGCAATATACTCTAGAAATGGACTAGAGTTGTAAACGATAAGAAGATAAGCAATATACTCTAGAAATGGACTAGAGTTGTAAACGATAAGAATGTAAGCAATATACTCTAGAAATGGACTAGAGTTGTAAACGATAAGAGTGTAAGCAATATACTCTAGAGATGGACTAGAGTTGTAAACGATAAGAATGTAAGCAATATACTCTAGAAATGGACTAGAGTTGTAAACGATAAGAATGTAACAATATACTCTAGAAATGTACTAGAGTTGTAAACGATAAGAGTGTAAGCAATATACTCTAGAAATGGACTAGAGTTGTAAACGATAAGAATGTAAGCAATATACTCTAGAATTGGACTAGAGTTGTAAACGATAAGAATGTAAGCAATATACTCTAGAAATGGACTAGAGTTGTAAACGATAAGAATGTAGCAATATACTCTAGAAATGGACTAGAGTTGTAAACGATAAGAGTGTAAGCAACATACTCTAGAAATGGACTAGAGTTGTAAACGATAAGAGTGTAAGCAATATACTCTAGAAATGGACTAGAGTTGTAAACGATAAGAGTGTAAGCAATATACTCTAGAAATGGACTAGAGTTGTAAACGATAAGAATGTAAGCAATATACTCTAGAAATGGACTAGAGTTGTAAACGATAAGAAGATAATAATACCTTTGTTCAGGTATTCACATAAAAGAATAATACCTTTGTCCAGGTATTCACATAAAAGTATATGTAAATGAAGTAAAAGAACGAGACTGTTTACGTCAATTCTAGTTCGACAAGTGTGGTACCAGTTAGTTTTACGAGTAACGGTCCAGGAACCTCGGACTTCCCAGTGTTTAATGAGATAATGAGAGAAACGTAAGAGAATGTTTAAGTCGATTCTATTTCGACAAGTGTGGTACCAGTTTGTTTTACGAGTAACGGTCCAGGAACTTCGGACTTCCCAGTGTTTAATGAGATAATGAGAGAAATGTAAGAGAATGTTTAAGTCGATTCTATTTCGACAAGTGTGGTACCAGTTTGTTTTACGAGTAACGGTCCAGGAACCTCGGACTTCCCAGTGTTTAATGAGATAATGAGAGAAACGAAAGAGAATGTTTAAGTCGATTCTATTTCGACAAGTGTGGTACCAGTTTGTTTTACGAGTAACGGTCCAGGAACCTCGGACTTCCCAGTGTTTAATGAGATAATGAGAGAAACGAAAGAGAATGTTTAAGTCGATTCTTGTTCGACAAGTGTGGTACCAGTTTGTTTTACGAGTAACGGTCCAGGAACCTCGGACTTCCCAGTGTTTAATGAGATAATGAGAGAAACGAAAGAGAGTATGCTCATAAGACTAGAGCAAGTACGAATGCGTGCAACAACAAGTGAGTAAGAGTAAGTATGAATGAATGTGAATGCGAATGTAAATACGAGTATGTACGAATAAGTGTAAAAGTATTATGAATGTGAGCTTTGAGTGCCAATATGAGAAAGAGTATGAGTTTGATTAAGGTGCAATTGTATGCGAGTGCAAGTAATAATTCATGTGTGAGTTAGCATAAAAGTAAATGTAAGGTAGTGACCACGAGTGTTTAAGTATGATGAAAGAGTTTTTTCTAACTCTTTTGAGATTGTTTTTGTATATGTTTTTATGATTAATGTTTGTGTTAAGGGGACCCGACTCTTTTGCGGGTAAGAATGAGTTTTTAAAATGTTTTAATTAATGTAAAGGAGTTATTTCTGTTCTCGCCAAGAAAAGGAGGGTAAGATATGTATATAATGTTTTTGTCAAGTTGTGTTAAATTCAAAGTGTCGTCAATGTGATTGTTTAAGTAACATATGAGTAAGGGGGGATGCCGTTTTCTTCTAAACGTCACCCAAGTGTTTATATTATCCAAGTGTCATCTTCTTCAACCATGCATCTTCTTCAACCAAGTATCTTCATCTTTTCAACCAAGTTTCTTCATCTTTTCAACCAAGTATCTTCTTTTTCAACCAAGTATCTTCATCTTTAACCAAGTATATTCATCTTTTCAACCAAGTATCTTCATTTTCAACCAAGTTTCTTCATCTTTTCAACCAAGTTTCTTCATCTTTTCAACCAAGTATCTTCATCTTTTCAACCAAGTATCTTCATATTTTCAACCAAGTTTCTTCATCTTTTCAACCAAGTTTCTTCATCTTTTCAACCAAGTATCTTCATCTTTTCAACCAAGTATCTTCATCTTTTCAACCAAGTATCTTCATCTTTTCAACCAAGTATCTTCATCTTTTCAACCAAGTATCTTCATCTTTTCAACCAAGTATCTTCATCTTTTCAACCAAGTATCTCCTTTTTCAACCAAGTATATTCTTCATTTCAATACCTTTATCCAGGTATTCACATAAGAGTAATGTTCATGTCAAAGTGTCGCTTTTTTTTGTTAATCGTCCAGGGTTTTAAGTGTTAAAGTATTTGTTTCTCAATGTTCAAGTATAAGTTTAAGTTTTTCACATAGTTTCAAGTATATAAGTATCACTGTCCTCTTCCAGAGGACTAAAGGATTGTTTTCTTGACGAGAAAGAGTTTAAGCAATGATGAGTGAGTGCTATTCTGCACTGTAAGGGCGTTGAGTACAAGTGAATCGTTTATTCGAGTGTAAGTGTTAGTTTGATAATGAATTATGAGCAAGAATGTTTTAATGTGAGAGTAAGTTTTGATTTTATAATTGTTTTGTGATTTAAGAATGTGTGTTACGGTAAGCTTTTCTTAAAAGTGGTTTGGTCACACCGGAAGAATGAATGTAATGAGTATGAGAGAGGTTATCCATAAGGTATTGTGAATGAGTGGTGTCCAGAACAGTACGTTTTTTGACGATAATATTCTGGAGATTTGCATTGATGGTGAATGGTTAGGGTTTGGGATCTTGGGTTAACAAGTTTTCCAAGACTGTACATTTTTTTTCCAAGAAATCAAAAAAAGTATCACTAGCAATTAAATTTTGATCAGTCTCTTTTTCTTCAAGAGATCTTTTTGTATTATAATCTAACTTTGTTTTTAATATGTGAACGATTAGTGCATCAAATACTCTTCCTTATTGATATTTAAATTTAACAATGACTTTACGATAGATCTAGCTTCGGACGTGAATGTTCTTAATTGTTGGGCAGTACATTTTGAAATGTTATTACAATCTGTCAAACGGTTAACATGGGCAGTAACAATCTGCCGTGTATTATTATATTTAACATGAAATGTAAATTAATGGCTATGTTTGAACAATGCTTATTTTGTATCAGCGTAATATATTTGTTTTATATTTTTGCTACCAGCCGTGCCTGTTCAGTTTTCTACGACTCGTTGCAAGTTAAAATGACACTGTAATTGTACCTGGTTTTCTCACACAACAATACCGACTAGTGTTATTATGGTTCCATGACAATCTCAATGTGTAATTATTTAGGACACACTGTACAATGAATGTATGTTTTATAAGAAATTTCAACGATGTTATTGTGATTAATCAATATTCAGGTGTAATTATTTAAGTCACGCTGTATAATATAAATATAAATGTTTATGTTGCATGAAAAATATATCAAAGACTTTTATTATAAATCCATAGCAATGTTAATTATTTTAAAGTGTTTGAGTGCAGACTTTCGTCTACCACTGTATGTTAAATTTATGAGATTTTTCCATCGTTTGATACGCAAATATATGAAAATATTCATCAGTTTTAACTATCTTATCTTATAATATTAATATGTGTAATTTTAAATTGTAAAATGTGATAAATGTTTTTGCATTGTTAGATTACTGAATTTCGTATCACACTATATTCTATGTTTACAAAATTTTACGTTGGTTGATAAGCAAATATACAAAATCTTTTATTATCGATAAATACCTTATCTAATGTCTGTTTTCTGCTGACTGAAATTCTCGAAGAGTTCTCGGGAACGCTGAGGGTCTATATTCTCTGGACTCCAAGGGCTGTTTCACTGCTCTCGCTAGGACTGTGCTTCACTATTTTCTGGTTCTATCCGGTCTCGAATCAGGACCATGTTCTAATTTAACCCCTTTACTTAGGGTTAATTAGAGGGAATGTATTTTTGGCTTTGCGAAGGACCACTACGGCCGTTTGTCACTGAAGTAACGATGAACCGTAGAATGAAATTAAACACTGTTATCACGTTATGATTTATATTGTCATGAAATATAAGTTATTTACTGTTGCTTCGACAATTAAGAATTCACTTGACTTTTCGCGATAACTGAAAGTATTGTGCACATACTATGTTGGTTTATTAAAAGAATAAAGATTACGGACACATGGTGGTTCCCGGGTTAAAAACGCCGGCTGGTTTTACGAAGTTGTAGCATGTTATATGATGAAAGAGGGTGTCTGAGAAGTGTGAAAGCTATCTGGGAAGTGAAGTAAAAATGAGGCTATTTTCGTATTTATATGTTTGATGACGTAGCATCGAGGAATGAGTAAACTATTAGAAATTGGCCAATGGGATAAAAGTATTTTAAAATGTAACGTTCGAACAACAAGTGAATGTTGCAGATATGAAGATGTTTTTTGTGGGGTTTTCAACGGTTTCGTAGATACAGATAACAGAGTTTGGAAGAGAGTTTTTATGAAGAGATAATATGTCGGGGACTTTGATATGTTCAGTAGAATTTCAGAAAACGATATTTATCTGTTTTTCTTAGGTGTTAGTAAATTTAAATGACTTTTTTAGTGAAGTAAAGAAATATTAACTGTTGAAAATAAGGATATATTTAGTTATGTATTTTGAGCATAATATTCGACTTGTATTATACAGGGGAAATTGAAATAGAATCACGGGAGAATTTGGTAATTAAAACCAAATTCGAACAGGTGTTATAGATTTTAGCACAGAAAAATGTTTTGATAAGACGTTATAAGGTTTATGACATATCTTTAAGTTATATTTCATAAACAAATACTGAAACTGTTGTGACAATCCGTTTATGGAGGGAAGAGAAATAGCAATTCAAAAATCATTGTATTGTATAAATGACAAAAAAGACATAGATAAACTCAGCACCACATACATTCCACTCCTACCAATATAATTAGTCTCGCATTAATATCCCACAATGCCACTAACGGCTTGATGATATATACCTAGTACATTTTATCAATGTTAATGTTGTTGTTTTTCTAAAGTGTGTTTTCTTAATTAAATGAATGGTAACACAAACATATTTTAAAGTTTTGTTGTTTTGAGGTAAGTTTGTTTGTAATTCAATTGTTTGTTTACTATTCACAATCTAATTTGTTTTACTTTGAGAAAGGTCTAAATTTATAACCGAAACCATTGTTTGCTAAAGTTTATTAAAATGTCATTCTAACCATTTTAATAATGTTTTAATTGACTAAAACCCAAGAAAGCTCATTAATCTATATATATATATATATATAAATATATATATATATATATATATATATATATATATATATAATAAAACTTCAAAGAGTGGTCTTTGTTAAAAAACCCTCAAAATCGTGGGGATAGCAGCCAAAAAAACTTTACAGGTTAGAGATAAAGAGAATCAAATAGTACATTACCTAATACCTTATTAGGACCAATGAAGGCAAGGTGATACTTGACTGGTACGTGAAACCTACCAGTTCAGGTAGATACCTCAACTTTAAGTCCAATCACCCCTACAAAATGAAGGTTAATTTAGTGTTGGGGATGAAGAACAGAATTAAAAAAATATCACATCCAACATTACTTAATAAAAACCTTAAAATATTGATTGATACGCTTCAAAAAAATAGTTATCCTATTAAACTTCTCAAGAGGTTGATTTACAACACTCCTGGCGAGCATACTGTCAGTCATATCAATAGTAATGAAAATGAACAGGATGCTAATTTCAATAATTCACAGCAGGTTATTTTTGGTTCATTTCCTTATGTTAAAGATCTGTCAGAAAAAATCATCAAAGAGTTCAAGGGGACCAATGTCAAAATTGCTCAAAGAACAGCCAAACCTTTACAGTCTCTTTTTACTAAGTTAAAACAACCGGAGGATTCCATGATGAAAACTAACGTAATATATAGTATCTCTTGTAAAAATTGTAACAAAAAGTATGTAGGAATGACATCTCAGAATTTGAAATCACGTTGTGCTCAACATAAAAGCGATGCTAGGTTAAAAAAGCGAAAATGTGCATTATCAGAACATGTTATAGATGAGTTCCACCATATAGATTTTGATAAAGTAAAGATTCTTGATGTAGAAAGAAACTATAACAAAAGAAAATTTTTAGAAATGTATCATATTAATAACATTGAGGAACCAATGAATAGAAGGTCTGACATTGAGTCACTTAGTAAGATTTATACATATTTGTTGCACTTTAATAATGTCCACTCCGGTAGCGAGGAGATTGATTCCCAAATTAGTGTTTTGAGTTAATGGTTGGCTGAAGTGACAGGTCAGTCGAGTGTTGACAATACAAACATTATTTAATATTTCATTTAAAAAACAAAACAATGTTTATACATTATGGCTATCACAGCTCAGTTGCGAATGCAAATGATTTCCAAACAGTCGGGCCTTAACGTGAGAGGTTAGGTCCTTTCCATGTGTTAAAAGTTACAGATCTTACATCACTTTTCCTAACTGACATTATTATTGTTATGAGTATTTTAAATTATCAATACTGATTTTCATGGAAATTAACATCAGACGAAAGTGGAGATCGTTAGTATTTGCGGGTGGGTTTTGTTTGGCTTTTTTATTTAATAATAGTAATGCTGGAATGGGTTGACAGTTGGGGAATACCGAATGTGAGAGGTTTGAGTGTTCACTGACTGTTTGCTTATTTCGTCATCCCAATTTTTTACATTTTACAAAAGACAGGTGGCAGCTGTCAGACAATAGTCTGGTTAAATTTAAAGGTGTAATTTTTCAATCTTGACGTGATCCTAGGTGTGGACATTAATCTATTATTGTTTTTCTTTGAAGTTTTCACCAAAGCAACCAAAAAAACACAACAGTATTGCTGAGAAATTTAGATTTTTATTAAATGTTTTTACTTCAACCTTGTAATTGCCCCCCGTATCTCTACCTTTCGACAGCAGTCGATTTCATGTCGAAATAGATATTCAACAATATCAGTTCGTTTCTTGTGCACGTCTTTTGGTTTTTAAAAAACAGGAAAAAAATCCTGGCTCTCATTACTTATGTAGGACAGAAATTATATTTAGTCGACATTTTAATCTTTAGTGGATGAAGGTTTTCCTGCAATTTGTGAAATGTGAGTTTAATTTTAAATCAACACTACAAGTAAGTCATAATGATTTCAGAAGTTGTTTTCTTTATTAAGTTAACCGATTTTTTCTTTCTGGTTTATTATAGCCTTTGTGAATGAAGCTTCGAAAGCTTAGGTAATGTACTATTTGATTCACTTTATCTCTAACCTGTAAAGTTTTTTTGGCTGCTATCCCCACGATTTTGAGGGTTTTTTAACAAAGACCACTCTTTGAAGTTTTATTTTTTAACTAGTCAGCCGTGACTAACTGCCAACTTTTGGTTTTTGGTTATATATATAAAAATGGTGACGTTTCGGTTTTAAATTTAGACCTTTCTCAAACTAAAACATATTAGATTTTGAATAGTAAACAAACAATAGAATTACAAACAAACTTATTTCAAAGTGCAGTCTATGAATGAACATTGAACATTTAACACAAATAATACGTTTTATGTGATTACGACAAAGCTTTAAAATATGTTTGTGTTACCATTCATTTCATTAAGAAAAGCAATGAAATAGATAATACATTGAAGCGCCATGCAATTGTCAATTCAATTCTAGAAATTGTAGAGAACTTGTTGCAGAATTGGGCAACATTAAAATTAATGTGAATCCTTCGAAGTTCTCCTCTAGAAATTTCAATAGAAGAATACTCCAGATCCAGAATCATCCAACTACAAAATTAGGGTTTCAGACTAGAGCTTCAATCAGTGCTTATATCGTCATGCAGATGTTCGCTTAGATTGTGGAAGTTATTTTTTCTACGACTATTATAGAATTTCTATATTCCGACGTAGTTTTTGATTACGGGATAGTTTCATTCTAACCCTAGGGCAAGAATGTTCATTCTCGCCCTTGGTATGGAATTAATACCTGTGGCGCCCTCTAAATGTGACAGTTCATTTGACAGAAAGAGAAAATAGCTGTGTTCCGTTTCCTACACCAGCTACACTACGCAGAGTAGTAGTGCAGAAATATCAAAATGCATAAAAAATCCTCTAAAGTGAACGTTATAACTAATATGGTCGTTGAATATTAATTCTTAGAGCCAGAAGTGCGGCATAAGTGTATTTTGTGGCATTTTTAAAGAAGAAAATAGAAAACGCTATTTCGCAATCATTGTGAACTGTCAAAAATGTCGATTGTAAAAGTTGTTTCATTACCTATTTTTTTAATTAAAATTGATTAATACTTCATATTAAGTAGATAAATTCATATAATTTCATTTAAATCATAGCTTACATGGCTTCATTCCTTTTTAGTGTTTGATATTGACAGCAGTGATGATTTCACAACTACTCCAGAAATTACGGAGTAAACAATTCAATATATGTTGTTTTTATTTTTATTTGAAAGTCGTAGAAAAAGTATAGTCTAATACACAGGTGGAATTCAAAATTCTACACTCGTAGAATCGTTACGGCTCGGGAAACAAATCTTTCTACTCGTGTAGAATTTTGTTTCTTCCACTCTTGATATAGAATATACTATATTTGTATATATTTAAATCCAACAACCAATGACGGAATTCAGTTATACCAATGGTAGCAAAATATGAGTATTTCTCTTTTGCAAGCTAATACAACTATTATCATTGTAAAAGACAAAGACGCCATTTGAAACTCATGTCGTTTCTTTTGCCAAAACAACGGGAGAAATATAAATATCCTGAATTGTTTGAATTTTTAATCTGATTTGAAGTGTGTTCTTTTATTGCCGAAAAAGAACAATAAATCATATTTCTGTGGAAATTAAAAACAATGAAAGCCAAAAAAATTTTGCATTCAAGTCAAATGTGAAGTTTTATTTTCATGTGATTCTTAATGAAATTCATTCATGTAAGCCTGACTATGGCCAGCGGTGTTACAAAGATTGAAAAAATATTGTGGGGTTATTTTTGTATTTATAAAATTATGATAAAAAAACTAATAAAAAATTTACAGCTAAACGCTGGGTCTAGTTCCAAATACAGGTTTCATCACTGATTCGATATAGGAATGGGCGGAAAAGAAGTGGTTATTTTCTACACCCGAGACCGTTGTTAATAATTAAGAATTTTCAAAATTGGTCTATCAGACCAAGAATTTCAACTTTCTATGTCGAAACACGATTCGTTACTGATTCAAAGATTTGTAGAAGGCTCATGACAATATTAATACATCATTTGTTGGACCTACTAGGTGTGCAAAATTAATGCCAAAACAGATATTGAGAACGTTACTTCCATTAGTACGAGTTCATCGAATTGGTCGGAACTGCAATAAATGTGCAAATATATAATTACAGCAGCAATTCATTACCCAACGAGCATTAACGCAGGGTTGGTTTTTAGTTGGCCATTGCTTTCTAGTTAGTTTGCTAATTTGCTTGCTTGCTGCTTGCTTGTTTGCTTGTGGGTAGCTTACTACAGCACAATGGAGAAATGTAACCTTCGAATGTATGTCTCCTAGTGACACCGCTGGATACGTTAATACTGTTGATCGCCAGTAACAGCAGTGCTGACCAACCAAATGACACTCCAATAAAACCCTAGCTAAGGTGCTTATGGCTGAATGTCCACAGGAATGCGGTCGCGAATGTTCTCCTACTTGAAATTACCCTTTCCCTGGCATGCAGGGCTCTGCCAGCTTCTCTAGCTACTCGTGGGATCAGAATATCTAGAGACTGTCGAGGTAAAAAAGTCTGCGGTGCGGAGGCAAAGATAATGAGGTAGCAGACTGGCGTCTCCGCAGACATCACCAACACCACTCGCCCCTCCCTATCCAAACCTGGCACCAGCGGCCAAAAAAGCATGGGCAGCGATGTCTGTTCCTCCTCCAAAAGAGGCCCGACACACGTTGCTCCCAGGATAAGGAGCACATCCGCTCCAACACCTTGGAGGAGAGCTCTTCGTGAGGAAAGAGGCTACGGAAGGATGCCAAAGCAAAGAGCTACATGGAGCAGCTACCAACCATTTACGGGTAGCTATTATAGACAAGGTCGACCCATATGGTGAAAATATCACTGATATTGGAGACCTTGTCAAGAGACAGCTAATAGAGGATCTGAACGAAACCCTTTTGTCCGCCTCTGGCAGTCAAAAGAAGCCACCTACTCTTGGGCAATGGTCGCACTGTAGTGTGGCTAATGAAAACGCTTTCAGAACTGAAACCGTGGGAGGAAGCTAAGCTCGACGGAGCCCTGGATAAGACAAACTAAAATCTTGGATCTAAATAGTCTAAAAAATTAATGTTCAGCTACCTAAGCAATCAATAACCTGGGACGGATATATATGTCCCTACGATGTTTAAGACCCACCCACTGAAGCACTTTTTGTCCTTCTACCTAATGATAGTGAAAGTTAAATATGCGCAAAAAGGCTAAAAGAAAGTGTTAATACTAGCATCCGCATACCTCCCCACAGATTCAGCAAAACCACGCCTATAAAGAGGCTGGAGGATCTTGAGGAACACTGTCTCACCCAGAAGCTTGAATTGGTAATAGGTTGCGATTCAAACTCTTACCGCGTAAGCTGAGACTGCAAAGGTATTTACACTAGAGGTAAGTCTCTTTATGATTTTATAATTAACAAGAATATCTGTATTGTAAATAGAGGTACTCTACCAACTTTTATTGTGTCCCACGACATTTCTATAAAACTCCACACCAACTCACGACCCCAGGAAAATGGACCAGTCATAATATGCCTAGTGTTTGAGAAGAGCTCTGCGAAAATACGAGGACGTGTTGCCTAACAATGAAGGAGATTTTGGAAATTACTATGAAACTATTTTGAACTCCATAATTAATGCCTATGAGAAACCTTGATGCCTCAAGTGGGTCGATCTTAACGGAGCCTCCACTTCATGGTGGTGCCATGAGATTGACCAGCTCAGGAGAACGACGAGGACCTATTTCAACAAGGCAAAAAGTACCAGACTGGAAGCCATACAAGTCTCACGTCAAGGAGTATGAAACACTCATTACACAAAAAAACAAAGACAAGCTTGGAGAATCTACTGCGAGGACATCAAAGATTTCCCCCAAGCAACTAATCTCTAAAAAGCCCTCTCCAAAGATCCCTACAGTCATATCGGTACACTAATCAAAGAGGATGGCAAAAAACTGCCATCCCGAAGGAAAGCCTTGAACAATTAATGTCAACCCACTTCCCTGACTCCAGATCCCCAAACACTGTAATCTGGGAGGATGAGGAGAATTGAAAATCACTACGCAACGCCCGATGACTGGCGTATAGCGTGACAGATCATCTACGCGGACAAACTGAGGTGGGCCATCTCCAGTTCCCCCCATTTTGAATCTCCAGGCAAGGACGGCATTTGTTTTGATTACCATAACACGTCTACGCTCTACCAGTATACATTCCGATGTAGGATCCGGTGAATTGAGACGTGCCTCGTGGCGGGAGTCCCTCAGTGAGGTTCCACTGCTGCAGGCCAATACGCACTCAATTTAACCGCTATATGCTTTTCAGAGGACCCACAAGGCGCAATACGCATCTTCACAGATTGGTCTAAAGCCAATGTAGGCTCAGGATGTGGAATCCAGGTTTCGTGAATATTACGGTCACTAATAACCATTGAAACCAATGGAAAAAAAATGGGTGGAATGAGTTGGTACAAAGTCGCAATAGCTTAGTAAACATACTTGGTATCGGAGTGAATGTAAAAGGATTTTTAATGCAGATTTTCACTCTCCAATGGTTCCACCTATTTTTCAAGGCATTCAGTTCATCAGAAAACTTGCAAGTGTAATTAAGCAATTAAAACGGCCAAAGGACCACACAATACTTTAAAAATCACAAATTCCAAAATGATATATTTCGCCAAAACAAAATTCTACCAATGAGGAACAACCATTCAAACTTCCTAAAACAAAGTATTGGATAAAATTGTGAACATTTCATGGTATACACGAAATTGAAGTCTTCATAGAGATCAATGGTTTGAAGTAGGGTACCGCATATTGAGTCCAACCCACGCAGAACACACGCCCAACCCACGTTCGCTTGTGAGTACCTACAATTTAAATTATTTTTAGCGTCAAAGTGCTTCTTAGAGGTACCTTTATTTTGAAGTTTTCCCTAAATAACAGTAATCATTACTTGATGTTACCTCTATTTCGACAACAACTTTCTATTCCCAACACAATAAGAGACATTCTTCAGCCAATCAATGAGAAAAAAACAATTGAGATCCTAAGACTTACCCAACTAGTGTATAAAATCTGATGTGAAAAAGGAACAACAGCTCTTTTGCCTCCTTTCGTAACATATACGTTGAAGGGCTAATGACCATTGCAGTCTATGCCAATAAACAATAAAAAAAACAGTGATTTTAGGTGAAACATTGTGTAAACTACGAGTTTGTCAATTTCCTCGATTTCCCCCATTTATCCGTACCTTAACCCCTAGTTTTCATTGGCAAAACTTGGACAGGGTAGCCGGAGTTGGGGTTCCTTTGTTTCATCCAGATATTTGGTAAGTGTTCCATTCAGAATTAAATTAGAATCTACAGTCCTCTACTAGTTTTTAGAATCATACCGTACACCAATTTTTGTAAATGCACTGAACTACATTAAAAATCTGAAAGACTAAAAAGATAGTTTTGCCTAAGACAAATATAAAAATACCTATTATGGGCTTTTTGGTTTCGACACAGTCTTCACTTGCTATATTTGAATCCCAATGCAAAAAAAGAAAGAATTTAAGATACTTACTAACATACAAATTCATCCAAGATCATTTGGAGTTATTTTTCAATGGTGTAAGGTGAGTAACAGTTTGTTTACTGCCTTACAAAGTCCACTCCAGTTATATGGCATTTTTTTTGACCAGAAGACACTATTTTTCGGTTTAATATATGTAAAATGTTTAAACGACTTACATTTTATAATATTCTCTCAATTCATTCATATTTTTTTAGATCACAAAATGGCCCCAACAACTATCCTAGCTACTTATAATTTTTTCAAATATGTAGGCGAATGATAACCCACATCGATATCCATAACAACACCGGCAACTGTATATCTCAAGATTATTCTCCAGGATACATCAAAAGGAATGGATGCACAGCCAATCAGAGCATGTTAGACGGGGCTTGTTTGGCGCCAAGTTTAAATTGTTAGGCACCAAATTTACATCGAGTGTATCTAGCACACTTACAACTTTTTGGATATTATTAAACTGCAAGAAGTAAATCTATTATGTGTATTCAGCACTTTGATGTTTTATGAATATTATCAAACTGCAAGTAGTTTGTTTATTTTGCTCATAATAATGTCTAACTTACAACTTTTTGGATAATATTAAACTGCAATTTACTCAATTTTGAGTATTTAGCACATGATAATGTCCAACTCACAACAATTCAGATATTACTAAACTGCAAGAAGTAATTCTATTTCAATGTAAGTTGGAATGTACCTACCTTAACGACAAATTTAAAAATTTTACGAATTTGAAACAAATATAACTGAGTAACTAACAGAAAAAAAATAGCCTCAAAAACAACAAGATCTTGTTATTTACGTTAAACTATTTATTTCATGAAAAAAACGTATAGGCAATTTCAATATGCCACGAATAATTCTTTAATAAGGATTGTAATGAATAAAAATACGACACAAAAATAGTAAATAGTCCATTTAATGAAAACAATTAAAAACATTACAACACTTAATTATAATTAAAAAAAATATTTAATATTTTTCACTCTTTTCTTCAAATGTTTTAACGTCAATTTATTTCTTGAATATTCGAATTTGTAATATCATGCCATGTACCGAGATGTCTTCTTGGGAGGGGGGGGGGGGTGAAGGTTCCACCAGCAGTTATACATTTGGTCCACCATTGTAATATTTTGGGTCGTCATCGCTCATTATGTATTTGGCTTCAATTGATTCACCTAACCTATTCCTACGATCTTCCACTGGAAAACCCATATTGAATTCATCTCTAATCAAAACTATTGTCTCAATTCCTTCTGTTGGTGCCATGAGTTCCTTCTATGCAAATTGTGTGATTTAAATATCTTTCTTTTCCATAACACCATTCATGAGCCTTAGTGCAAAATCCTCAATATATAAACCTGGGTAACTTTCATCTAAAATTAATCAAAACCATGTACACAATACTAATAAATTTAACCATAATGAAAAGTCCAATTTTCCACAGCCTCCTAGTATTAAAACTACATTATAACAAATGTAATGCTACCCTTTAAAATCACATTTTAGTATTATAAAAGAATCTTATCTCTAAAAGCTAATTAATATACTCGAATTTTTTTTATTTTCATAAAATTTGTTACTATCACTTTCGTCCACTTCAAACTAGTAAATTTTTACATAATTAGGTCATTTTTTGTAGTCAATTTAAAAGTATTTTCAATTTTTGTAAATTTTTAGATGTAATATTATAAAGAAACCAATTTTCTTGCATAAAAATAGATAATTCTGTCCTTCTCAATTCCGTACTTCAATTTTCAAAGCTGTAGCTGTCATATCATCTCTGCATGCCTATTCATGTCAATATTATACTTTCCGTTTAAATAAGCTATATCTCCTCTCTTTATAACATTTATTCGTTCTAATTTTCCATTTTCAATTGTCCTCGCATCTTGTAATATCCTGTGTATTGAAACTCCGCTAGTCAATGGTTCCACAATAAATCTGATTCGGTTGATTTGGTAAACACTACCATGCTACTACGCTTCGTTTGAAATTATTATATAAATAAAAACTATCCGTTATTTGGAAAACGAACATAAAATTAAGAACAATTGTGGAAAAGAAACCAAATTTTGTATTTTGGTACAAGAATGTATTGTTAGCAGAGCGCTTTCGTTTTAATGATAAACCATCATCAGTGCCCCAAACCCTGACAAATTAGAAGATACATAAATTGAATTGAAATATAGTGCTTGAAACACAGTCACTATTTAATTAAAATAATAATGAAAAACAGACACAACCTATTGCACAATGGATGAATCCCTAAAATAGGGGATAAAGTTTAACTCAATCCAACATTTATGAGTCAGTTGTTTGACATTTGATAATTGTGAAGGATAAGTTGCAAATCAACAATTTCTGAAGGTGTTAATTGGTAAGGTAGGCTAAAAACAGCCGGTGCTCTGATGACGTCATGAGAACCATAGAAGCAAAAGTTGACAAAAGCTTGAAAGATTAGTAAATTTCATTAACAATTTCGTTCTTATGACCTCCTCAGTGAAACATATGCGTGGTGGTGTGAATAACTGAAAATAATCCAGGATTTAAAATAAAGTAAGAGCCACGAAAGAAATGGAAATATGAAAAACAACTTTAATGAAAAAGTGACTCACAATCAGACAGGAATAATCCCGCCTGCACACCACCCCACCCCGGAATCCCAATCAGGGAAGCGACCGGAACGTCTGTAAAGGAAAAACAACTACTCTTCGAGCGATTTGCTCCAACAGCCATTGTATTACATCCCTTCAGCAACAAACCGGCCGATCCTCTGGAAGAAACCCCGAAGTGGAGAGGCGCAGAAGCACGAAAACTCCCGCCATGGAAGTTGGAAGTGTAGCTCGAATTATAGTATTGTGGTCACGTATTGTATTGGTTCCAACTGATCTCAACTATTATCATCATTAAGTAGGATCTCACCATCAAAAATTTTCCTATGTAGAGGGTAAAATTATCAGCTGACAAAGGGATGCTTTGTAAACCTTGTACATAGCTGTTGAAAGCCGCTAGTTTGTGCTGTATAGGGTGGAAAGAACTAGAATTAATGACGTGGCCAGTCTGAGTGGGTTTCCGGTAAATGCCAAATTCAAATTTGTTGTTAGCTCTATTAATACGTAGGTCCAAAAAGTTCATTTCAAAATTCGACTCTAATTCCATAATGAATTTTATATTAGGGTGTACGTTATTAATTTTGTCTAGCAAAGTATCAGATATACGGGGGCCACCCTTTATGAAAACTAAACAATCATCTACATATCTAGACCAATGCAATATTTCACTATACTTCAAAATAAATTTGTTTTCTAAATGATCCATAAATAAATCTGCCAAAAAGGGAGACAAACAACTGCCAATTGCTAGACCTTCTGGTTGTTGATAAAATAAATTATTGAATACAAAGAAATCCTGAGAAAGACAAAATTTGAGTAGTTCAATAATGAAATAAGAATTTTGTTGAGTCACACAAAAGTTCAGTTACCAGATCTGGAGTTTCCTGTTTAGGGACGGTGGTAAATAAGTTACTTACATCAAAGGATAACATAGTCATATCATCACTTAGGTTAATTGTAGATAAGTTATTAACCGCTTGCGTTACTCATTTATTCAAACTTTTCGATGCAAAAAATACTATTTTTTTTATCACTGGAATTTGTTGTTTAAAGGAATACAAATAGGTATATACCTTTGTTTTGCTGATTGTATAATTATTTTATGTATTTTTTTTATCTGGTTCTGAAGTACTAGTACTAACCCGAGATAACTCGTCATTTTGGAATTTGGCGCATATTCACGAAATATTACTAAGTGAAACTCAAACATCTACCAAGTGAAATAATATATTGATATAAAACATACAAAATCGGGTTATAATAAATCAAATTATGCAGTATGATAGTCCTTGAAACACGGTACTACGCATAAGCCTACATCACAAACGCTGCAACAATAGCGACTCTCCCTTCTTATAGGTTTTCCGCAATTATCCCGTTTTCGGGAACACATTACGCATCTTTGAGTTGGACACTGTTTTTTTTCAGTGGCGGGAACATAATCCGGGTAGTGCCCTTTTGACATTCGAAGAGGATTTGGCGATTTACTTGGACGGCCAGAAGTGGAAGGAAGCAAGTTGGGGTGGTACTTCTCGAACATTTCCTTTATAAGGCATAGTCTATATTGTAAGGGAGACTTTACACCACCACATTTTTTGTAAAGAATGTAGGAATTCCAAAGGGCTAATTCTAAAAGGTGGAAAAATATTTTTTTGTAATACTTTTTTCCACGCTTTCGAGTAACTGGATAGTCTGACAAATGCTGATCTACCTTATCTACTCCACCCATTGTATAATTGTAATCAATTACCAATATTGGCTTAGTTCTGTCCTTTCCTCTTTTTTCATACGTCTTTGTTTCTATGTTATGTATTGTAGACAGAAGAGTAACATCCTTCTTATCTCTCCAACGCATAATCAAAACTTTACCCCTCTGGAAAGCTACTATTTCTCCGGCTTTCAATTTTTTACTTCTGAAAGCAGGAGGAATTTCCTTTCTATTAGTTTTCAAAGTACCATACGTGTCAGTCTTGTTAGAAATCAAAATATCTGCTAATTCTGGTGACGTGTAAAAGTTGTCGGTAGTGAGGCAGTATCCTTTGCATAGTAAGGGCTTCATCAGTGACAGGACAACCTGAGAACCCATCGGTAAGTTTTGATAATCCGCATCAAAATTGGTACCTTTACCAGTATATATTATGAAGCCCCAAACGTATCCACTTTTTGACTCACATAGCATGTAAGACTTTATTCCGAACCGGGCCCGTTTCAAAGGTATGTATTGCACCCAGCCTAACCTGCCCTTATATAAAAGAAGACTCTCGTCGATTGTTACATCCCTCTCTGGAGTATAGAGACTTGAAAATTTTTGAGACAATTTCGAATATACAGGCCATATTTTATTCAACTTTGGGTTCGGGTGATTTTCAGCATCATAATCTGCATTATTTGAAAAATGCAAGTACTGTTTTATTGCTATAAATCTTTTATACGACATGGCTTGTCGAAAAAAGGGCGTAGCAAGAATATGGTTTTTGGTCCAGTAGTCTTGAAGGCATGGTTTCTTTACGACACTTTGTAAAATATTGAGTGCCAAAAAGATACGAATTTCATCACTTGTTACATACCTCCACTGATTTGACCTAACTTGCTCAGCATATGTATTTGTTTGAACAGCAATTTCGTTTACTAATTCATCGTCAAAAAATGCATTGAAAAACGCCAACATATTCTCTAATTCTTGAAAGTCCACATTAGGAGAAATTCCAGGTGTTCCTAAAATATAATTTTCTAATAGCATTGATTGTACACACGAATTATTGAATAATATTACCCCTAAAAGGATACCGAGGAGGAGCAGGCCCAACCGGCAACTTCGCGTCAACCTCCATCCACACCCTGGCTTGTAACAAATCATCAGGATTCTCACCATCAGAATCGTCAGATAACTCGCTCTCCGAAGAACTGCTTCCCGACTCTTCTAACTGATCATCGGGCACAAAATCGTCTCCACTCGATTGTGAATCGGAATCATATTCCATTTTCAAATATCAATAAAGTACGCCAAAATTCTCTGGCAAACAGAATCTAAACGTAAACGATGCCCAGAAAAACACCACTATCGCAACAGTGCACAACAGCGACTAGGAGACTAGCCTGACTGATTCGTTACAGCACGTACGGGTTCTATCGAATGCCTCCCCTCCCTTTCCGTTCGCTGCCGCTGAAAACACCAGATTTATATGGGTGACAAGTTATTTCGGCGTAGTACTTGATGTTACAACGGCAAGCAACGAGAAATATCGGCTTAGAATTATTCGAAATGACATGAGACGACTGAGACGAGTTTACTCGTCATTGTACAAACCTGTATAAAAAGTCATGACGACATAACTCGGCATAAAACGGCAAGCGGTTAATAAAGTGCATGCTGTTACTTACCGAATTAGCAGGTTCAAATTTAGTCAAATCGACAATCAAGTTAAGTATTAACTTAGACAACACAGAAACTGAAGTGCCCACAAAGCTGACAACTGGTCTGATCGGTCTCATCTTTATATATTTTACGAAGTCCATACAACCGTGGTATAGCTGGATTACTAGAAATCTTAGTAAAAGGAGCATTGAATTCTGAAAAAAGGTCTGAGTAAATTTTTATAGAATATTTCGTTCTTTTGTTGAACCGGTTCAATGGATTATATGATATTTCCTTGAAGTTATTGTCTGCAAAAAAAGTGGTCACCTTATCAATGTATGTAGTTTTGTCCAAGATAACTAAATAATGTCCTTTATCCGCTTTTGTAAAAATTAAATCATGATTTCTGATTTCAGACTTTATGTTGTTGAGTGTTTTAAAGAAATTATTTTTTTGAAAAGTATTGTTTGAGGATTTAATATAATTTAAGTTGGTATGGTTGTTATGATTAGAACGTTTGTTCTAAAAAATGTTATAATATTGATCACTGACCAGTTTCCTTAATTTATCGTTCGAAGATCAACCTCGATAGAAAGTTTATACAACTCGCTCTCAGAGGTTTCTTTATGTAGTGAGAGCTTAAGTCCCATGTTCAAGATGATAAGCTCATCCTCTGTAAAATTGACATTAGTAAAATTTTTGACTCTAGGGTGAAAAATGAAACTGCAATATTTGTTATGGTTTTCAGTCAATTTATGTTGTTCTGAAATTTGTTTATCTTTGATTAAGTTATTCAACTTTTTTTGGACTGCACTGAATTTAGATCTGTTCAAATATCTGACTTTATCGTGAATTTCTGATAAAGTTTGTGTCAAGAAATCATACCCCTGTGATTGTAATATAGTATGGTACAATATTTATGTTGACAATCGATAAAATTCAACTTACATAATGTTTACTAATTTGACTTCCATAATTTTGAGTTCCATTTGGGTCTTGATCCTGATGGGAAAGTTCGAATCTAAGCAGAGGTTGGAGTAACTTGTGCTTTAATGCAATTTTGAATTAACCAAACGTCAGTATGAATAAAAGCTCTTCTAATGGACAACCTGGAGTACTTGTCAGCCATTACTACCATACCGTAGAAATAATAAATGAGTGAAGTCAGCTTATTGTACAAGAGAAAAACAATTATGGAAAAGAAACCAAATTTTGTATTTTGGTACAAGAATTTATTATTAGCAGAGCGCTTCCGGTTTAATGATAAACCATAATCAGTGCCCCATGGTCAGGGTGTACACCAAATCCTCACAAATTAGAAGATACATAAAATGAATTAATAAATTCTTGTACCAAAATACAAAATTTGGTTTCTTTTCCATAATTGTTTTTCTCTGGTACACTCAGCTGACTTCACTCATTCATAAAATTGAGAAACAATGAAAATTCACCCTATCTTTATCAATCGGATGTTCTTCAAATCACCAATGTTTTGGCTAATTCAGAGTCAGCAAGTAAATATTTTTTTGTAAATTCATTGTACTCAACGTAAATAGTCACGCTATGGCGACTTGCATGCCACAGTAATTTTAGTTAATATTTTCCATAAGTGATAGCAATCCTTTTTTTTCCTATATCCGCGGCGAAGACTGAAGAGAAGCAAGACTTCAGACCTTGTATAGTATAGTAGCAGACCACAGTGCGCGAGTGGTTCGAGTGAAAGATATAGTAGACAGGAGCAACTGGAAAACGACAGTTCATAGAGTTTAGGACTTAGTTATCTTAGTTTGTAAATTATAATTAATAGTTGGTTTGCAAAAATCAGTTTTAATGCGCAAAAAGCTTAGTGTCCATATCTATAGCTTCACACGAGCGCGAGAATTCTCTCGTCTCGTATCGATCTGGTCTCGGTTTTCCGAGACGAGTCGAGATATTCTTGTAAACAGTTTCGGCGAAACCAAGACCACATACGGTGAGCCCGAGAGTCTCTTTCAACTTTGTTTTCATAGTATTTTTACCAGAGAAATAAAATAAATAAATAACAAAGTGTTTATTTTTTTTCTCTGTCTACATTTTTCATAATAAGAAATCTGGTCACCATCTGTGGCATATTTTATTATATATTTTCATATTTTTATAATATTTTTCAAGTCAAGAGGAAAAAAGTTTTAGGAAAGCAAAACCAAAACACGTATATCATTGAAGGATGATGTAATGTTTAAAGTCTTGGTCATCTAATGACTTGAATAGTCGGATTAAAAATTGATATAATCAATTAAATTCAATATGTCTGTTAATTTCGCAATTATAATTGATTTGGTGCAAACAATTGCCTGTAATTTTGATTGAAGTGATTACGGTATTTATAGTTTGTGTTATTGATAGAGTAAACACTATTTTTTAACAACAATGACACTTAAGTTTATTTTATGTAAAAAAATTAAATAGTTGCAAATGTGAATGCCTATTAAATGAATAGATATAATTTTGATGCATTAGTTAAAATTTATATTCTCATGAAGAGTATGTTTGGTTCAAAATGTATCTGTTTGAGTAAGTGTCGACCTTCTTTTTGTTTTCGTACGGTACCATCGAGACCGTAGACACGTTTCTTGCGAACGAATGGCCCTTTGTTGTTTTCAACATATTCGACTTTTAGTAATAATACAAAACAGAAGTAAGGTATCTTTCAAACGATCAAGTTTATCGTGCTGGACAATGTCGAACTAAAATAAGGATTTACTAAAATATATCTTTTAAAACTGGTAATGTGTTGATTAATTCCGAAAGAGTCACTTCATAATATTTTATTTTAGAATTATCAAATTCTAGTTGGTACTAACGATATGTAACGAGAAGAAACGAGAAAACTGGTTACAAGAACGTCTCGTGTGAAGCCCTATCCATATCCTTTCAATCTCTATTAACTACGTCACTGTGTCCATAATAAGAAAAGGCAGACCCACTGCGAAACTCCGAACTCAACTCTGTGGTGGCTTTCTTAATTAGAACCGTGCAATTAAACAGGAATTATTGTGGAATGTCTTCTTAGTTCTTCTCAGAACTTCACTTGCTTTTGTAATCAGCATTTCTTTTGATTCATTTTCGAATTAAATTAAATTCAACATTTTAACTCTTTCTCATTTTCTTTTTAATATAATAAATTAAAATCGAATTAAAAGCGGTAGGGCAACCATAAGCATGAAATAATAAGACCTCTTTCAGGCATCCCCATTCCTAAATAGCATAACGAGAATATACAGGGTGGCGTTCAATACTCTGTAATTATCATGGATTGAAATTAAGAGGACTGTTTGATTGATATGGATATGAAATGATTTTTATAGTTGGGAATGTTTTCTCATTAGAAATAAATCTAACTGTAAGATCATAGAAAACTTCATTAGCTTATCTCGGCAATCTCATGATTTATTTTGTTTAATATGTCTATAATGTACTATTGATGTTGTCATGTCTCCGATTAATATATAGGTCATTGACACGGTTAGACGGATAATTGAGGGATATAGTATTACTTAAGAAGAAAGTGTAATAGAACTAGATTTACATACTTGTCCACCTTGTGGCTTCCTATCATCAGTTTTTTAAGGAATTTTAGTTTTGAGTGAATGAAACGACGTGTACTCAGTGGGTATTTATTATTAAAATGCAGCTAAGCGCTTTCGGCCATTAGGCCATTCTCAGAGCTGTCATCATAAAAAAGATCCTATAACAAAAATTGCTCAGTTCTTGACTTTACTAGTTATTTTGTTCCAAATCCTAATTATTTTGTATTATGTTGAGAAGAGTAACTTTCGGGTTGAGTTTTGTACACTCAACGTTTTGCCGGCAATGATAAGCTGCTTAATTAGGAGAAAAAATGGAATGTACCTCACTTTTTCACATAATAGTCACCATCTTCAATTGTTTGTCGTAGTGGAGTATAATCCTATTCAATGCAATATTTGTTGTTTACTTGAGGAGACATGTACAGACAGAACTCATGAATATGGACCTGGTTCATTAATGTGATTTATCACATTTTTGATCACCTGAACACGTTGGGTTATACCGTTCTAATGAGCGGTTATCTTCCATTTTGTAAACTTCCCTTTTGTAAGCTAGATTCAGCATTTACACAGGAACTATCCAAGCAATTATCGAAATACTTTAGGAATTATAACTTTCACAGAGAATATGGCATAAAATAATTAAGTAATTCAAAATCAAAAACACCAAAAATAAAAGAGTCAACATTATATATTAACAATTACTTCGTAATAATTGTGATACGGTTTACATAGGACAAGCAATGCAACAATCGCCAAATAGACTAAAAACCATTTGATAACAGCTCTAACTCACAACGAAATGACATATAAATATAAGCATACAAAATTCTTGAAACAGAAATGGATACAAAGAAGATGATTTCGATAACCAATATAATATATAATATAATAATTATATGGATAATAATTTTAAATTTTTACGCGCTCATCCTTTGACGCATAAAATAGAGAATCAAAGAGTACAACTATGAAATCACAAAGTTTCAGTACAGCAAGCTGCGCTTTTGTGTACATGTAATAAGTGAGATGATAAAGAATGTTTTATCGTTGCCAATATCTGAACGTAGTTTGAAAAAGTGCCAAATAATTAAATATAATTATAGAAATACATTTTCATATTCACAAGAACTCACATCAATAAAATTAATCAATCAATTTTATAATTAAAAAGGTAAAAGAATTGAGAAATTTCAGGAAAATAAACCTGGTGTAAACGAGACATGGGCTCCACCTCTATATCTTTTAAATCGAATATTATTGAAATTTGGGTGGGTTAATTAATTTAGAAATAAATATTAACAACCCCCGGTTTCACTGCCACCGTCAAATGTCAATTATGACGCCATTTTAGTCTCATTTTTGAATATTTGTTTCTTCATCGTATTATTCTTTTTAATTCATTTACAAAATGTCGCAAATTTCTTTGCTAGAAACATGGTTATTGTTCAGTAGAGAAGAACGTGAAAATGTCTTTGTGAGTACCTATAATTGTCCATTAACATACTTTATCACAAATAAGAGAGGCACTTTACTCACTGTATATATAAACGAAATAAAACTTGAAATTAGTAAATAAACAAACTCATATTCATATTTTAACACTCATAAGTCACATAATTTGTATATTCATGATCGTAGGAAAAATAGAGTACATAACTCGTTATAAATTGTATTTCCTGCACTCGTGCAAAATATGTCCCTTTCATACATCTTATACAATGCTATTCAAATTCGAGTCTATGTATTGTGATCATGGTAACGGTAAGAAATATGGGGATGGTTAAATGGGGGCAAAGTTGTGTATTTCAGAGATCGTTTTTGTTCTTCTAAATGTTTTACGTATTCGCTCGACAATAACTTTTCAATTTCTGGATTCATACCACCAAATGCTAATCCACATTATATAAGATTTTTTAAGTTTACTATACTAGTTGCTACGAAGACGATGATCCTTTATATCTAATTTCATTTATAATTTCGTTCGTATACTTATATTTGATTCCTTCCTAAACCATCAGCTGATTATTCTTCTACTTGATTCGTTTTCTTCGTACATTTCATTTCCAAATTGCTTTTGATTATCCATTATTAAAATTTGATTTTAGATTATTTTTTGGTTAAATTATAAACTATTTCATGTTTTGATATAATCTTATTGATTAATAATTAATGATTTCTAGAAAACGACTTACGAATCTTTATCAATCAATAGCAGAACAGTCATTGAAAGAAATAGTAATTTCGAAACGCAGCGAAAGTCGCGAAGACCCCGTAAATTTCGAAGACAATCAGACCATATTTATTAAAAATCGCGAATTCAAGCGAAATCAAACCTCGACACATGGAATCTAAAGCAAAACGCGACTTAGGTTTAAAAATACTTATGGATAAAGATCAGAAGATTCATAAATCTATTGTTAAGAAACTCAATAATAAATAAATCATTTCTTTACAAAATTGTGATCAGAACGAAGTTAAACCTCATCCTATTTCTATCCTATTTCCTAATACCAAACCCAATAACCTCTGACATTGAAATCCACGAATTAGATACCCAATTATGCCACTGGACTTAGGACCAGCTAAAATAATTGAAACCAAATATACATTTTAACACTATATCGAAACAAACCAATTAATTTCTCAACTACAAAATATACAATACTTTTATATTAGAATCAAACGACTCCTAAACACCACGAATTTAGGAAATAATGAAAATATGATAATCGATTTGTTCTCTAATGCTAAATACTAACTCAAAACAACTACAGAAAAATGAAATAACTTAACTCCTGTTAAATGACAAAAACGCGGATTAATAAATGGAGTAGGAACCGTCAGTAAATGGCTATTTGGTACTCTAGATAATGACGACGTGATGAAATATAATTCACAAATACAAACATTATTTCAAAATGAAAATTCTATAAAACATCAATTAGAACTCCAAACATCCTTAAATCTCAACCATATCGACCACTACAACAAAACTGTTCTAAGCCTAAATGAAAATCAACTTTCGATAAAAATCAAACTGAAAGAATTGTCCACAGAACCAAATAATTTTACGGAAGATATATATAATAACTACATAAGATTTTCTAACGCTTTAGACCAAATCATTCTAAATTGCCAAAATCTCAGTAATTTTCTAGATAATTTCGAAGATGCCATTATGTTTGCTCATTCGGGAGTTTTACATACTTAAATAATTCTTATTAACGGACTACTGAAGCTTTACGAAGAAAATAAAATCCTTAAATTCAAAAATCCATTTCACTATTACGAATTAGCCGGTATAAAACTCTAATTAATAAAACTAATATTATTTTCGTAATACATCTACCTATCTTAAAAATTGATAATTATCAAATTCTTCGTCTTATTAGCCTACCCCACCCACAACTCCATAATCATTACCGACAAATCCTTTTTTATACTCGGTACAAGCAGTCATCAATACCAAGACATCCCATGTCCTTATTTGAACGACCTTTATCTACGCAAAAATCACGAAGATATTAGTCCAGACTCTTGCAGCATCCCAATTTTGAAAGCTGAAAAACACACCTGTTGAGCAAGCTCAGCAATTTTGACTCACCCGTTGATTGAAAGAATTAACGACCAGTTTATCCTAGCCTTACCTCCAAGTTTGCCGATTAAGATTGAATCGAACTGTAACAAGAGACGCATTTTATTAGTCAAACAAAATACTCTATTCAAAATCCCCGCAGGATGTGAAATTAGGACCGAAAATTCTACATTTAGTAATATCCAAGAAATAACAGCAATAAATCCATTAATACTTCCAAAATTCGAATGGGAACTCACGAGAACAGAAATATCCACAGAAGTACCCATCAAATTAGAAGCAATCGATCTTCAATCCACTAAAGATTTGAAACTCCAAGCTGAATTAATGAAGCCAATACAGAATCAAGAAACACACCCCGCAGTATGGAATATTCCCGACCTTCTATCATTCATAATACTAGCTGCCGTAACTTGTATACTCTGGAGATATTTAAAACTGAAGAAAGAAGCTAACCACCAACCCCAACAAAACAACCCCTTTGACGGCGTTGTTCTATCTTAAAGAGGATGCAGTTATGTGAAGCCAATTTGCATATTATATAATAACATCATATCATATATCATATTGTCAGCATTTAATTATAAAGTAACTTTGTATTGTTCTCACATTTATCATTCATTCTGTTTGTAACTCTGAAACAATAAAGTTGTATTTAAGGTTAAAATGGAAATTTTCAAAAATATATTTCGTGAACTAAATATCTTAAAGTCGCTCAAGTTAAAATCACTGGCTTACGAATAGTAGATTTTGAGTACGTATTATCGGCAATAAAAAAACATTGAACACAATGGTTTACTTCGTTGCGATATATCTAATGTATGTTTAGTAAATGAAAAGCGCTTTAGTGTAAAAAGAACAATTACTTGTAAATGTAACATATGCGGTGTTACAAAAACATTTAGTACAACTAACGGTGAAAAACAGCTTGACATAAATAAAACTTTGGTGTACGGTACGATAGCTGCGGAGCTTGGATATTAGCAGTTATCTACAGTTTTAGGTGGTACAAATCTTCCTACAATGTCTCATAATAACTATTTGTGTATTAAGAGCGGAAAGTGATACTTTGCCGCTTGAGGCAGAATGTTGCCCGCGATCCGCTACGCGTCGCGCGGGCAATCTGCCGAAAGCGGCAACGCACTTTCTGCTCGTATTGCGCACAAGATTTTTTCTACGATCACCTTATTTTTAGGAAAATAATCAAAAAAAAACATGAAAAAGGCTTTTACTGCGTCCCAAAGGTCTTCGTGTTCTAAATAAATCTGTTCCGCGAATTTCCACGTACCATAGTTCTCGTGCTCTTTTAAATGCTCGATCAGCGGAAGCTGGCTCATGGTATCACTTATTAACACAAAAATTCAACAAATTAGAAACTCCAGGAGCTTCAATGGTGTCTCACGCGTGTCCTGTGTCCATAACCTAATGACAATTCAAAACTTACAAAAGTCGTAAACGACATTAAGATGGCATTTACAAGGTTAAACGAATTGAGGTTTGAAAAATATTGGGAGTAATTAGTTATACACTTTATATATTTTCAAATATTAACTACAACTAAAACATAGGTGTTTTGGATGGGTTTATAAGATAGAAAATAATAATTAAAATGACGTCTGAATCGGTCTAATCTGTAAGGTCTTATAGCACTGCGCCGTCGTGCTCGAAAAATCGCGCGTGCTTGAAAGACCAGTTATCCACGAATACTTTTATATTGGCGCACTTTGACTTACTACAAAAAAAAGGAAGTCCTCGATGCACAGCAAAGTTTCATTTCATAAAAGTCCGTCCTCGATGCCCAGCCAAGTTTCATTTCATAAAAGTGCATCCTCGATGCCCAGCCAAGTTTCGTAAAAGTCCATCCTAAGTAGTATTTATTTTTATTAAAAATGTATATAGATTAATTCCCTCGGGGATTAAATGGGTCCCATCCGCGGGATTAAATGGGTCACTTTAGTCGCTTGGTGTATAATGTACTATTAGTATACCTATTATTTACTAACTCTCTTTTGTTTATTGTAAATGAAAACATGCGAGCGGAAAAGTACGCTCTAGAGCGAAAATAATGTCAAATTATGACAGATCACGGAAAACATCAACTTTGCGGTTAGATTTGAGTGTGCAAAAGCCTACTTTGGGTAGTAATCGTAGGAAAAACATATTTGTCACATCAATATATTGTTATAAAAACAGCAAAGACATTGCGATAGAGGAGATCATTCTAGTGGGTAAAGAAGAATATACATTAGCGGTTGAAGCTGGTGAATTAATTAACGGGGTACCAGTAATAGCTGTAGTAATTGATGAGGCCTCGAGTATAAGTAATTATAATGCATTGTCGGGCGTAGGATGCATTATAGGCGCAAGACCTAAAAAGTTCTATATGTAGGTGTTAAAACTAAATTTTGTGTGCAATGTAAAACGTATAAATCATTGAAAATATGTAAGAACATGAGTGCTTTAAAAATTAGAATGGAACCTCACTATCCATAGAAAGCAAAATAATATTAGAAGGGCTCGAATGTTCAATGAAAATACATAATTTAAAGTACGGTAAAATTATTGGTCATGGAGATAGTAGTGTTTATAAGAAAATTTGAGATTCCAAGCCCTATGGACCAAATTTCTTTATAGAAAAAATCGAGTGTGCAATCACATTTTGCGTAATTATTGTCATAAATTGAGAGATTCATCAAAGACCCCTAAGGAAAATTAATTTTACAAAAAGTATTTAGCTAATAATATAAAGAAATTTAGTGAAACTAGTGCTATCAAATATCAGAAAAATGGAGTGGCGCCATTACAAATTCAAATCGAAACTTTAAGAAATGACATCTTAAACGGACCTCGACACATAATCGGTGATCACTCAAAATGTGATAAATATTTTTGTAATAAGGTTGGTCAGGTAAATTCCGTTTTATTAAATGAATTTATGAATAGCTCTTTATATGATTTATTCCAAAAATATTTAAGTCAGGTTGCAAATTTTTCGTCTAACTTACAATGCGATGTTGACAACAACGCAGCAGAAACGTACAACTCTGTTATAATTAAATTTGTTGGTAAACGAATTGATTTTTTTTTAAGGATCTTATGAAGAGAGTTGTTATGGGGGAGTAGTAGATTATAACAAGCGAAGTACATATTTTTTTGAAATTATTAAAAAAAATGTAACTACGGTAAAGTTGGCGATCTAACGAAAGCATTAGAAAATAAACGGTTGAAAATGAAACGCGCGGGGAAACCCAAGCAAACAAAAAAACATTTTCACGCGGAAGATTCGGATTATGGCGGCATAAGATCAGATGATGAAAATGTAGCGGAGGACTTGTATGATATGCCAGAAAGTGAATTTTTAAAATGCTAAAAAGGAATTTTTAACAATTTCAACAATTGTGGCTGAAATTTCACAAAATACCTCCAACCAACATACAAATCCGCAATGGTTTAAATAAAAATCTACTCGATTAACCACTAGTCATTTCGGTGAAATTAGTAATATGCGAAGAACAACGAATCCAGATAATAGGATGAAAATCATTTTATATTCTCCATGTACTCAGATAGTACTAGATTGTCAATAGACGTACAAAAAATATTCGTTTTCGGATATTTTTTTTTATTAAAATTGTGTCTCGGCATCTAGCGGCCACTGACACGGGATGTCATACATTTAGTTACAAATAAAAATCAAATTAAATTAAACAATTTGCAGTCTTTGAGGAACTGAATCACAGCACTAAACTGGTTAGGTTGTCCGAGAATGTTTTTGAGACTTCCACTGAGCTTGTGTTTGCGACGAGTTGGGCTGTAGTGCTTGCAATCTGTAAGTATATGCTCTATTGTAAGTCTTACATTATCACAGGATTCACAGATAGGGGGATTCTCTGTAGACATCAGGTAACCATGGGTTAGCCGTGAGTGACCTATTCTTAATCTTCTTATAACACTTTTGTCTTTTCTTGTCATGGGAGGCATCTTCTGGGCGGTAACTGTTGGTTGTATTGTACGGAGTTTTGTGTTACATGTATTCCAATGTGTTGGCCATGTTTGAGTCATAATATGTCGAGCTACTGATTTTAAATCTTGATGAAGTTGAATTTTCTCTACTGGCAAGTCGGCTGAACAAGTTTGTTTGGCTGCTTGGTCTGCACGTTCGTTGCCTGTGATTCCTACATGAGAAGGGATCCAGATGATATTCACAACGATAGTGTGATGGTCGTGGCAGGTGTCGAGGATATCATGGACTAAGGGATGTTGTGAACGGTTGTGTTTGATGGAGTATAATGTCAATATCTAGACTCACGGCGATTATATCTTTTTTACTTTCAATGGCTTGTGAGATGTCTGTGTGTAGAGTAACCAGATTATACAATGTGCATCTGTTTGATCTAAAACCTGCCTGCTCTGTAGATAATAGGTTGGCGATTCTAGGTACCAGTGTAGGCGTCTGTTAACCAATTTCTCGAGAACTTTACACAATGTACAGGTGAGAGATATTGTCCTAAAGGAGCTTGGAAAATTAGTATTCGAGTCGTTCTTTTTGATTGGTATAATAATTGATTCTTTCCATTGAGCCGGAAATTGTTGACTGCACCATATTTTGTTGTAAAGTTCGAGCAATTTGGTTTTTGTTGCTGAATGTAGGTGTTTCAGAAAAATCATAGGGATATCGTCCGGTCCTGCAGCTGTGTTCTTCAGTGAAGGTAGGACTGAATTTAATTCAGAAAGGGTGAAAAGAAAATTGAGTAGGTGACAGTTGTAAGAGATTTGTTCAGGATGTGAGTTATTTGGTGAGTTTGGAGGTTCGGGGTTGGATTTGGTTTTATTTAGAAAGTGTTGGGCAAAGATATTAGCAATTTTAGGTCATTGGTAATGACCTCTCCCTCATAGGTTAATCCAGGTATTTTAAAACTAGTGTTTTTTCCTTTCATCTATCTTATCTTGGTCTAGATTTGAGATGGAGAGGTTTCAGAGATTATAGTGCTTGTGTATTTATTCCACGACTCTCGTTTACTTTGTTTAAGAACCCTTTTGGATTTCGCTCTCATTCTTTTGAGGATTATAAAGTCTGAATCATTTCTGGTTCCTCGGTATTTATTAAACGCCTTTTTGCACACCTATTTGTGAGATCCGGGTAAATTAGGTAAAGGTTTGAGACTAGACCGATGATGTTCTCTGTGTGTTTTAGGGCTTCCGAGTATTGATCAGAGTTACCAAAAGTATTTTCTAACAAATCATATAGGTTTTCTATTTTTCTATGGGAAGTATGAAGGGATCTGGCGTTTTCTGGTAGGTTTCTGCTATACAGTCTTTTATGGATGTAGAAAGGTTTGATTCAGTAGATACACTCACTTTGCGCTTCTTCTTTACTGCTTTATGAACTGCTGTGGAAAATGGAGGGGGAGGCATATCGTCCGTGTTAACTTCTGCTTCTGCAGGTACACTTGAGTTTTCACTATGTGATGAAAACTGGGAATATCCGCGTTTTTGGACTGGAGGCAGAGTGGCAGCAGGCTGGTTTTCTTGTGGGGTTATCGGTCTTCGCTTGGACTCATTACGTTGCTTTCTATTGGGTTTAAAGCGTCTGTTTTTGAGGATACCTGTTTAGTTTGTTCAGTCAGAGTGGATTGCGACATTATTTTGTTGGTTGGGGGATTTGGGTAATTTGTAGCGATGTGTCCGGGTTGCATGCAAATGAAGCTCTCCATTTTGTCCGTAGATAGAAAGATTCTGTTTTCGTTGCCGTCAAAAGGGATGATTAACGAGGTCTGCAATTCGAAGTCGTCTGATGGAGAAAGAACGTAGGCTTGTCGTCTAAAATACCAGCTCGCAGAAACGAGACAGGGGAGGTTAATTGTAAACCAAGGCTTTTTATTGCATTTTCAAAATGATCATGGGGTATGTAAGGAGATATGTTCGAGATGATTATCCTTTTTGTTGGAGATACGAGTCTGCAGACGTTTATGACATTATTGTTGATCGTTACGAATGGATGGGATTTTAACAGATGGTCAACAAGATTAGAATTGGTTAGATATATGCCAATTCTGTTATTCGAGATCCTCTAAGCAACAGAAATATGTTTGGGGCCTACAATATCGCCTATTTCCTTAACATAGTCAAATAATTTTAGGTTGTCTTCGGCGTGCATCACTATGGCTTGATCCTTTTTGGGGAAAGATGTTTTAGGTGCTGACTTAACGGCTGACACATAACTGTTGCTAATCGTTGGGTTGTTGATATTAAAATTGTGCGACATTTTGGTTTCTGTGGGATGAGGAAAAACTGTTTGATTTATTCTTGCCATTGTACTCAAAAGCAAGTTGTTAGGATGGCTTAGTTAATTACAACTTTATGTTTTTATTTTAGTGTTCAGCAATATATCCATAATAAAATGTTGCCTACGCCTCTGGTAATGAGGGGCAGGCAAAAACTGAATTTATCGAAACTCGGTTGATGAGTTGGCTATTATCAGTTTATTTAACGAAAAGAAACGAAAAAATGTAAACAATCAATCAGCGCAATGACAAAAACTCAATTGAAGATACTTAAAAATGTTCAATACATACGTCGGTCTTTGTAACACTGATTAACTATAAATTTAATTTGGTAGATCACTAGTACCAGGCTAGGGACACTGCAGACCGTGCCATCTATAGAGCCCGTCGAGTAACTAAAATCGGTAGATAATTCCAAAAAATTAACGAAAACTGTAACGTCGTTAGTAATCAAATTTTATTGATTTTTATAACTGCGTATGCGCGATATCATATTGCTCGTCCCCATCCCCACATGTTATATGTTATACTGTTATCATTTCTTAGTTCAAGTGTAGAGGTTATTTTAAGGTAGTATTTTGATTTATTTTTTAAATGCTATAGTGTAATATTTATCTGTTGTTTCGTTGCTTTATTGTTATTAATTGAAAAGACAATGTCAAAGTGTATTCTGAAGGAGTAATAAGTGGTGTACTCGGTAAGTTTTATTAAAAAAATTTGAGCATTTTTTCTTCCACAATTAACAACCATTATCTTCATTTTTATAAAACACAGAGAATTTTTACTAATTTAATAGACAACTTTAGAGATCATGGTTGTTATTCACATAAGCTGAACTGAAAATTGCTGCATTAATAAAGTAAATATTTCTTTTTACAGTTTTGTTCCTCCAACCCAGGAAGATAAAATTAATATGGCTGAAAAGCAGTGGTAGTATATCATTAAATTTGTCGACGAAGAAACGATGGAGGATATGATCCCTTCATTTTCAAAAACAGTGTTTCTTTAGATTTGAGAAAGACGGAGAGAGGTTATTAAGACAGTTTGATTTGCCTTCCCATATGAGTGGAAATTAACAAAAATTGATGATAAGTTTTATTGTATTCAATATAGCATGCTATAATTTTGGACATTTTAAAATGTAAATTGAGTGAACGAAAAGACGAGTACTGACTGTGTAATTTTAATAAATTTCCAGATAAGTGCTTTCATCCATTAGACCATTCTGAAAGCTCTCGTCAAGAAAAAAATATACAGAAAGTGTCAAAAGACATCAAACCCTATAACTGCTACATACAATGAAATAAAATGTTTGATGTTACATCAATATTCAACTAAAATTTGTTAAAATTACTCTATAAAGAGTGTGTACAATTGTAATTCACATAACGAAACGTCTAATTTCATTACCAACTAAATGATATGTGTGCACACCCTCTTTATAGGGTAATTTTAACAAATTTTACTTAAATAATGATGTAACATCAAACATTTTATTTCATTGTGTGTACATTGTACCTGTTGTATGTTTTTCTCTTGTCGACAGCTTTGAGAATGACCTAATAGCTGAAAGCGCTTAGCTGGAATTTTAATCAAATGACACACTCAGTACTCGTCTTTTCATTCATTCAATTTATATCTAGTGTGTACACCATACTCAGACAATTCCATTTTAAAATGTATCCATTGAAGAACTAATAATCTGGGTTTTATTTTATGTTATAGCTATATTCCCTCTACCAGCTATGGGATGGAAGGTATTGACCCCTTCCCAATTTTCATATATAGCCCATGGTGTGACAATTTATGGGAAATGAAAGTGAGTATTAACTTTTGTTGAGACATTACGTCTAAGTATTTGGTCTAGCAGTAACCAAAAATCCAATAAAGACAAAAAATAAAAAAATAGTTAAAAATCAAGAATTCCTAAAAAAATCGAAAGCTTCAAAAAAGGGAATCAAAAAACCGAACAAATGTATACATTCAAACATCTTTTGATATTTTTTTGGTTTAGTACAAAAACATGTGTAAACTTATTATTTCGATAGTAAGCGCATTTTGTTTTCTTTTGTTGACATAAATTTTCAATCATATTTGTGTGTTTACTTATTTATTGTTGTTATTTTGTGTGTTTACTTGTAGAACCTCAACCAGGAACGAGAAAGGACTCCATGAGACGGTGGGATTTTTAAGAGCCCCTAGGAAACATTTTAACAATCATAGACTGCCAGGAGCTGCAGAGTAACTTAAACTGCCTTATGCAATGGTTTCATAAGGACGGAATGATTTAAAATGTAGAAATATACAATTATGCAATATACTAGGTTTAAGCTTGTGTTATAAACCTATTTAATACTTTCAGTAAAGAAATAAAGATGTGTTTCAAGTGGAAATGAAATGTTAGATATATTATTTTAAATGTTATACAGTCACAAGTGCTGTTTAGTACTCTTATATGTAATTACTTGGCACCTTGTATTTACAGAGCTGGGCAGTATTTAACAACTTTTCCTATGAAAATATTTTAATTACTTTTGTTCTAACATTCACAGTAATTATACTCAAATGTTTTCTTTCACAGAAAGTTGCCAAAAATAGTAGTTAACAACTTATTGTTAACACTTTTTTTGATTAGGTAAGTAGCAGTTATACTCCTGCAGTTTACCCAGCTCTGTGTGTTTATACGAGTGTAATAATAAATTAATATAAACTTATCATACATAATTTTCTACTTTTATCTTGATTTAACATCATTTGAGAATCTAATTATACTCCAATCTAGAATGTATGTTACTCAAAATATTTTTTGATTATTGCATGGTTTTTGCACTATAATTTATTTGTTGTCATTATGTTTGTTAAGAATAGTACATTGTTTACCGGGTAGGAAAAGCTTAACATTCCTGGATGACTGTGAAGATTGCTAAGTCGAGGCGCAAGCCGAGACTTAGCAACACAGAGTCCAGGAATGTGGCTTTTCCTACGAGGTAAACATACTATTTTTCCGCAAATCGTTTAAAATTCGACAGATATTGATTGATTTTAAAAAAACGCGATACTTTTATTCCCAACTAAATGGTGCTTTGAAATTCCTAATAAAATTACTTGGGTTACTATGGAAACGTATTGAGGTTGAATTGTCAAACTTGACGCTTATAAATTTAATTGCTGGTGTTCTCGAAAGTAAAATGATAAGTGATGATGAAATTTCCATTCCTGGGACTCCTCCAGAGCTGGTTGAGGCAGTGAATACTGCTTCATTAGAATTATTGCCAAAGAAATCAAGAGAAAAGTACGAAAATGCATACAGACGTTTCATGGATTATCGCATAAGTAAAAATACGAGTTCTTTCTCAGAAAATGTTGTAATGGCATACTTCCTAGACCTTTGTTCAAAGATGAAATCTTCAATATTATGGGCCAATTATTCAATGCTGAAGTCAACCCTTGCACTTAAACACAATGAAGATATATCTACATACTCAAAACTTCGTTCTTTATTGAAACGGCAAGCTCAAGGTTATAGGGCAAAGAAATCTAAGATTTTAACGAAGGAAGAAATTGAAAAATTTATCCAGGAAGCTCCAGATAAAGAAAATTTAATGATTAAGGTAATTTACAAGTTTTTAATTTCTATTTAGATTATACCTTTATTTATTTTTTAGGTGGCTGTAATATTTGGTATTTCTGGGGCCTGTAGAATGGATGAGTTAGTCCGAATGACTGTACACGATATAGAAGACTTAGAATCTAAGCTTTTAATCAGCATACCTTATTCGAAAACCAACATACCAAGATCATTTGTAATTAATCAGATCTACTTGAATGTTTATCGAAAGTATGTTTCGTTAAGACCAGAAAATATGAACAGTGACCGATTTTTCTTTAAATATCAAAGCGGAAAGGGTTGTAGACAAGTGGTAGGAATCCATCAATTTAGAAAAATGCCCAAAATAGTTGCTACTTATTTGAACTTTGTAAATCCGACAGAATATACTGGTCACTGCTTTCGTCGGTCTTCTGCAACAATATTGGTTGACTCTGGTGCCGACATAACTAGTTTAAAGAGGCATGGCGGATGGAAGTCATCAAACGTTGCTGAAGGATATATCGAAGAATCGCTTAACAATAAGGTTGAGGTGGCAAATAAAATTTTCACAGTACAAAATATTCAACAAAATGACCCTACCACCCTGCATGTTGTCCAAAATGTTTCTCATAGTTCTAAGAGTGTTCCTCCAATGTTCAATAATTGTACTAACTGTCAAATTACTGTAAATATAACAAATTGATCTTAAAAATGTATTCAGCAATGACTTGATGTTTTCAAAATATAAATTAATTCCTTATAAGCAATGTGTTTTCAATCATTTATGTAGAACACTAACAACTGTACGGAAATATCATTTCCTTACAGTAAGGAAATGACATTTCCTTACAGTAAGGAAGTCCTGACTTTTTCTTCAAGAAATTTTGACAGGAATGTCAAAATTTCCTAGCGATTTGCGGAAAAAGTACTTTGTCAAAGAAATTATTTGTTGTGTATTTTTATACCAAAATGAATAAATTGTTTATATGATTATTGTTTTATTTTTTCCAATTTAATTAACCATTTATGGTCCATCATTTGATATTTTATTTAATTTAACTCAACATCTAATCATTTTTTATTTAATGGAGTTAAATTGAATGAAATGTTGAATGATAGACTATGAGTGGCTATTTTGAAATAAAATAATTGAAATACAGTATATTTGAATATACCGCCAATCCGCCAAAGCCTAAAATTACAGATATCTTTCCAACATCACTCAGTTGTTTACTCGACGGGCTCTTTAGATGGCGCCATAATCAGTGTCTCATCTATCTGTGGGTAATCTGTAACTAGTACTAGAAATAACTGAACAGCAAAAATTCAAACGATGTTGACTCGTTTAAGCACCCGCATCGACTCTCTTTTCGGATATTGTATTATTCTATAGACCCACTTTAAATATTTATATCCTCTCTCGAATATTCTATGGACCATGAATTGGGAAATTTTTTGATTATTCTATGAATATTCTATAAATATTTCCAAGGAAAACTTAAGAATATTCTGAGGATATGTCTTGAATATATATTGCAAGATAATCCAGAATATTCATAGAACATTCCAATAGACACATTCTACACATATCCAAGTAATATTAGGAATATTATAAGGATATCTGTGGACCGTATATAGCAAAATTTCAAATATTTGTAGAATATCCCAATATGGATGATACCTGTTGAGCGGGTAACACTGAATCATAGTACACAACCCTTTTCATCTTTAGTTTCAAAGATAATTGATTGAAATTTTTGAGATCCTGTATACTTAATGAACGACAGTATTGTATATAATAATTCTTTTCCAACTTCTTGTTCCACCGGGAGTGATACCAACTTTCGTTCAATATCGCCAATTATTTTATCCATAAGCTCCATTAGTGTGAGAGAGAATAGAATTACTCGCCAGGGAAAGCTTCACTCTCGGAGATTATGGGAAAATTAATTTGACGATATCTCTCCGTAGTCTTTGGAGATATCACTATCAAACCTGGTATCCTTGGATTCCTTAGGATCATCCCTAACCGACCATGTAATAATATACAGAGTGTTTCATTTGAAAATCGGAAGTTGGTATCACTCCCTGTAGAAGCGGAAAATAATAATTGATATGTACAGAAGTGTCGTTCAGTAATCAAACGGGATGTCCCAAATTTAAATAAATATTCTCTGAAACTAAAGGAGAAAAGGTAGAGTACTATGATCCAGTGTTCCCTGTTATATATATATATATATATATATATATATATATATATATATATATATATATTACAAATAACTAAGGAATCTCTCAAAATTTCGAAATGTTTATATAGGAAAAATATTTTTAATTGAAAGAATGAAAGCATGCGAAACATTGGGTTCAATTTAATTTATTCATACATAAATATAAGATGTACCTCATAACATAACTGAAACTAACATAATTTTCAAATACGAGATTACACAATTCACGACTTCCTCCATACTCAACGACACTTTTTGAAACCGATTTCTGCCGTTCCTCACATTTGGCTACGAAAATTCCTGTTTTTAATTCAACTTCTTTGTTTGTTATGTTCTTGTCCAACTTTTGGACGGCATCTGAAACAATAAAATAATTATATTTTTTGTTAATAAGCAATTTCTATTCTACTGTGATTCCCAGATAGCACGCAAGTTTGCTGCAAACTTGCTTGATTTTTGATATTGAGTTGCTCAAGCAAATTTGTCGTATTAAGCGTGAAAAAAGTTTGCAACAAAATTGCCATGTCAAAGATGAATATGAAAAATTGTTGCAAATTTGATGCAAATTTAAAAAAAAACATTTTATTGTTTTTGTATTTAACCGAAATCAATTTTATCACTTATATGCGAATAAGCTCAAAAAACAAAAAAAGGTATTAGGTAATAGAATAATGTTTAAATATTCATAAAATTTAGACATATCATCGTTGCGACCGGATACTATTTTATTTAAAGATCAGGGTTTCACTACGAAAAGAAGAAGATTAACATAACCTTACACAATGAACTGTTCGTTGTTCGTTGAGGGTCAGACGCCATTAAAGATAAAGATTTTAATGGTGAGTTTTGGTGGTTTTATCTAGAAAAGAGTGTTTTCGCGCGTTATTAGTGTTAGTGATTCTATATCGTTATAATAGTTGCCAGAGACCCTGAAATTCTATCACGATTCTATATAGTGATTTTCGTTGTATAGATGTAAGTATCTTATTTTTATATATAAAAATATTGTTTGTGTAAGAATATGCGTCTATTAATATGAATTATGTTTATTTAACTTCAATTTCCAATTACTGATTAAATAAAGTAGGGGAATAAGTTATAGAGCACGTGGGTTTCTTTTATTTATAATAGATAATTATTAATTTTTTGATTTTTGGGTAAAAGTATTACAATCAAAATAAAATGATACTAAGATGTAATATCTCATTTCAAAAACCATAAATTTATTTATCTCAAATATAGATGAGTGATATAACATATTCAGAGAGATGGGGAAACAGCAGTTTTCATGAATTTGACAATCTTCTGAAGGTTTATATAGTCATACAAGTTTTATTATTTTATTACAGGTTGTAATTGAAAAAACTTTAAGTTCAGCTGGCTACCCTATTCAATTAGTGACTGACCTAACAGAAGTCTTAAACAGAGTGGAGTAGAAGGTTGACTCCATTTTATCCCAAACAGAGAATATTGCCAGAGCTCCAAATCAAAATGACAATTGGGAAAATATGCAACAAATTTTTGTTTTTAAATCAAATTCAAATAGGCAGATATTGAATAAAATTAAAACAAATTGTTGAATTTTTTTGTTTAATATTTTCGTAAAAACAAAATTGATACACATTTTCTTATTGTAAACTTGTTTCTTTTTCGAAAAAAATGTCTTTCAATCAAACACAAATGAAATTGTTTGAATTAGTTTATCACAATTCAACCTTTGTTTCAGAGCTGAGAGACAACAACGAAAAAATGATGTAAATAATATAGGTTAATAAAAGTTCTTAAATTTGTTTGTCTACTTCATTTAAAACTACAAGTGTGCCGTAGATGCTAATAAAAGTCGTTGACATCTATGATAATGGAGGAAATGAATACCAGCAAGTCCCTGTGGGATATATACTATTCTGACATTTGACACCCAGTTGTGACTTGTGACAAGTTTGAGTTTATAAACTTTAAGCAAGTTTCATATGGCTGACTTGGTGCAACTTTGATATGTGGTAACTAGCAAGTTTGCTTTATACTTGCAGCAAGTTTGTGAACTTGCTGTAGCAAACTTAATGCAAGTTTAGAAGTTTGATGTGTCAAATATGATGTAAGTTTGTAACAAGTTTAAATTGCTATTTGTGTTTTTGTGTATGTATGTATAACAATCACAATATGATCCCAAAAACTGAAACTTAAAAGATGAAGTTAAACATCAAACATGTAATTTAAAAAATAAGTCTTGTAAGAGACAAGTAAAAAGCAAAATATTCCCAACAAAATAGTGATTAGAAGTTATTTGTTTCTTGTACATGATATATTAAATTAATTTACATGTTCATTCCAAAATAAAATAACATGATTATACCTACTACTGCTTCAAAGAGCTTTGTTTTTCCAAAGTATTTTCCCTCTATACCCATGCCATACTGTAGCCCTCCATTAAATACTCTGTCAGGATTTTTTGCAACAATCTTTTAATATATTGATGACAATAAGAACCTTCCAATCTTGCCAGAGGTACAACCTAAAATTGTATTAATTTGGAAGTTAATCTCATAAATTGAACAATTACAGTTTATAAGCAAAATTATAACAAAATAACAAAAATACAAGACCGTTTTAATATGTGTGAACAGTATACATATGCCTGAAACTAGACAATTGACCAACAATAACTTTTATTTAGCAAATGTCAGAACTAATTTAACTTTGAATTATCAGATTACCAGTTGTGTAGAGCTTTCTAGTCAATCCCAATTAATAAAAGAAATAGGGGTAAATATAGGCAATTTGATTAAGGAACTCATAGCAACAATAAATAATCTTACTACTACTATTTCACCAATAACAATATTAACAATAACCTAAACCTATATAAGATGGTCGAACTGCCATTTTTCACAGGTCGTTTCCGTCAACTGTTAACTGCAACTACTGATGCATGCCCATGGAACATAAAGAGAGTTTGAAGAAAAATCAATAATCATAGGATATTCTTAGAACTATTTGATTCGAATATTACAAAAAGAATAATCTGAGGATATTCCAACTAGACTTACATAGAATATTCGATTTAGGAATACCCACAGATATTCTAGATATCCCCAGATCAACCCTAATATATTTGGATATATATCTTCCAAATCGAAGACTGACAGAGTATCTGGGGCTATCTAGGTAGCGGTCAACTGAGCGTTTACCCCAAACCATTGCAACACAGTATCGAAAATGAGTCGAAGGCGGTAATAAAATTCGAAAACTTATATAATATAAAGGTCATGAAATGTTAATTGTTTGTTGATGAGGAAAAAAAGTTTTTCGCAGCTTCTCCGGACGCACTTATTAAGGTGATGTGTCGTTATTCGGCGCGAGAGCACACCGTTGATAAAGCTGTAGAAAATAATATAACGAAATATCTAATAATCAATGATTCTGGAGAAATTAAATTAAAATCACAATTCCATGTTTCAAATTCAAGGTCAACTTCACATAAGAAAACGATAAATATGTTATTCTATTGTCTACACGAATAAAAATTTATTTTGTGAAAAAATAGAAAAAAACTATAACTTTTGGAACATGGAAATGATTGGTGCTTTGGAAAAATTTTATTTGAATGCTCTGTTACCAGAAATCATTGATCCTAGATTAAAACGAAACCGATCCATCAGAAATATTTTGTTAAAAGACTTGTAGATTAATTCCCCAATATTCAGCATTTTCTGTTCATACATTGATTGTAGTAATACTATGTAAACCGTATGTATTATGATGTACTATACTGTACTATATACTATACTATACTTATATAACGTAATAATATATGTATTGTATAAGTACCAGTATTCTTACATATATGAAAACATAATGCTACTACAAACATATATGACCTAACGAATGCTTTTCTTGCTAATTTCATTACGTTCATCATACAATCCAAAAAACAAAAAAATAGAAACCAAATAAAAACAAAAAAAAATAAGTTTTGTAGTGCTTTTGTCTCATGTCATTGTGGATTAGGTCTACTGGAGATACCACATTAAAAAAACGCGTCTATTACTCTACTTCTTGGGTGACGTAGAAAAGAGTTGAAACTAAAGACATATATGACTTTGAAAATATAAGTAAAAAGGAATAAATTAAATGTAGGAACCAGATAATATTTGAAAATATTGGTAATAGAAAAGATAAAACAATATATGCGGGTATTTATTCCTTAAAATTAAATTTAAAAAATAATAACAAATGTGAAATTATAAACTCAATTTAACAAGTAGGTATGCTGAAATGAATTTTTTCTATTTTAAAATTCAATATCTAAAGAGGTAAACGAATTATCGGGTTAGGGCCGTAACATCGAAGGGCAAAGCCCAGTTTCGCCAATTTCAAGAAGGTACAAGAGATCGTATAACCCAATTGCGCCCGCAACCGACCAACCCCTAAAATCACAATGACCCACTTGCGTGGGAATCCCGGTTTTACTTTTCAACTAAAATACTTCAAATAATCATTGACAAAGTATACAAGACATTTATTCAAAGTGTACAAGACATTTACCTAACCTAACCTAACCTAACCAATATTGTCTTCATTCCTTCATCGGTGAATAACTTGGAAGTACAGTTTTTATTAGTACACCTCCACTTTATACCAAGTTTTGTTACACGGCAATATCGAAACTTAAAATTTACCATCGGCGCAACTGGGTTATCATAAATTCCCGACCCTTTTGTGACCCGGATTAGACCAGGTGGAATGGGCGCAATGGGGTTATATCCAAATTGAAGACTCAGCATACCGCTCATAAATAATTCTACCAATTCTACCTAAAACTGGGATTGCCTCATTGGCTGATTTTTATATATTTTGAAACATTGAATTTATAAACAAATACAGCCTAATTAAAAACAAATCTGAAGGAGAATAAAAAAAGGTCTCGTAGCGCCACCAAGTTTGACAAGCTCTTTCTTTTGGTCTAAAATTTGCGTAGAAAAATTTAAAAATGTAGCAGGAAAATGGATTATTTTTTTTTCAACATTTTAATTAATTAAGCGATAACAAAAACATTTTTAAAAAAAGGGTCTTGTAGCGCCATGCAATTAAACGGATAGATGATATGTAGAGTGCGACCCTCCTTTCAAATTTAAAAACACGCCTTGAAAGTATTCTAAAAATTTCAGCATTTTACGTCCATTTCTATAGTACTGAGCCTTAATACGTTTTACGTATTCTAGTTCTGTATTAGCAACGTTTATATACTTCTGAATAGAAATTAATTTTGCTTTTTAACGATGCTGCTGCCTTCTTTTATGAATTAGTTATATTCAAATTTCAATTATAAGTTTTCTATTATTTTTGTTAGAAAATACTTTGACAAATAGGTGGCCCATCAAACACATTAGTCGTGAATTTTTGCGCGCCATGTACACTTCACTTTTTTTATGCATCGCATAATTTCCATTTATTTTGTTTTATAACATATTTTTATGCTTTTTTAACCATCTTAAATGGAAATGAATAATCAGAGATTTCTTTTCAATATCGATATTTAAGCCACCATATGTCTTTTAATGCGAAATAAAAAAATTAACTTATTTTGGGTGAATAACGAAATTCTATTTATTTCTATAGCTATTCTGTACACGGTGTGCGGGTACCAGTTACACTATTTAATTTTTTATCCCTATGTTTTGGCCTTTTCGTTTTATTTCTTTTTGCTCACCAAAAAATAAATGTTGCTCCCATTTTGTGCATGAAATAGAAAAATTGAGTGAAATTTCCATTTTTTCGTAAAAAATCGATTCGGCCTTTGCTGATCTCGGTAAACCCAAATTTTTTGTAGGTATTCGGATCGCTATTCCCGAATTCAAATGTGTTGCATCCACTTCCATAACGTTGTCCTGTCACATATAACACCGATATTATCTTTTGAAGCCTCTTCCTCGTATAACTTGTAAATTTTACGGCATATTATATTTTGATCACTTCCATCTACCTTCGAAAAAATGCTCCTATCAGTTATTCTTTTCCTCGCTAAAATTTTTATACAGATGATGTTGAAATTTTTGTTAATGTGGCAATTTCTTTTAACGCTGCTTGCTTGCTGACTCCACGATCAATTAGAGTTGAATGATAGTATATTAAAGAACAAGTTTCATAAAGCATGATTTTATCGCACGCGTTTAGAACACAAGCCGAAGGCGAGTTTTCTAAAGGACAAGTGCGTTGGGAGGCCTTATCAAACAAGTTTTTCATACTATTTATTCTACTTATCGTTTTTTGTGTCCAAAATGTAACAAAATTTAAAAAATAGGATAATTAAATCTATTTAGGGAATTTTGTATTCATGACGCAGCGGTTGGTAATGCTGACATTAGGGACAACTTGAAACATTTTAAAATCAAATAATTCTGTCAAATTGCAATAAGTTTGTACATTTTACTATGTTTAATCGTCTACCTGCGAGAAATATAATGGAAAATTATGGAAGGTGTAACCCACCTGAACTGTTTGTTTTAGTATTTATTGTTCAATGATGCACTATGTTACGATTAAAGCGTTACTTGGATTAAAGTTGGGTTATGCTATTTCTGTGCTTGATTTTTTAGACGACGAACGTTGTCGTTCCGGTGATTGTGTTACCAACCTTCATGAATAAAATATTGCGTATAGGAAGATGCTCTCTTTTGACGAGGTTTCATAAAGTAATCATTAAAATCGCAAAATAGAAAAACATTGTTTATTACTTTCGTAGCTTCCACAGAAAAGTGAGTCCCGGTTTTTGACGAGGTTATCTCCTAAGATACATTGGGCTCGCACATATTTTCCATGACCCACACACGCAGTATTACCAAAGAATACACCAACAACAAGAAGCGAAACTTCGGCTTTTTGACAATTGATTTTCTGAATGCGCATGTGTGATAGACGCCATTTTCTTATATGTGTTTTACGTCAATGTCATTCTTTGTTGTTAAGTAAAAATATGCTTTTTATTTGTTTATTTACTTTGATTTTGAACAATACCGTTTAGTAAAAGTAACTAGTTGCACTCTTAGTGAGAAATTATTGTATTTATGATGGGAAGAATAAGCTGTGAAGTTCGTGGATGTCACTCAACAACAGGAGAAAAGATAACTATGTTTGGTTTTCCCAAAGACCCTGTGAGGTAAGAGAAATTGTTTCTATATGTAATGTATTATAGGTATATATTCATTTTTCAATATTTTACATTTTATTTTACATGTTCCTATGAATTGTAAGTTGTGTAAATCTATGTTTTTGTTTGTTAACGTTGATCTGTCCCTCTACCTTTAATAACATGTAATGATAATATTATTGTACTACAATAAGCTTTCTGCTGACGAGCCCTGTTCTGCAAAAAACATGTTGAATGAAAATACATAATATTCAATATAAATTAATAGTTGATTTCTTTTATAGACATGTGAATATAAAAATATACCTACCTTTATTTACTTTTTAGGGTACAGTTATGGTTGGAAGCTTGTAACCGTAGATATTTGTTTGGAAAGACTACAGATGCTTAACAAAAGAGTTTATAGGTTGTGTGAACTTCACTTTGAGAATTAAATTGTTTCCAAAGGAGGATATTCCAAGCGTTTGTTTCAGCTAGCTGCCCCTGCCATATTTCCATGGTTAAAATGCAGGGGACATATTTTATTGAATCATCCACCAACAAAAATAGTTATTCAGTCTGGTAAATATTAAATTTAAGTAGACATTACAATCAACTGTTATTAATATTTATTTTTTGTCACCTGGCCACAGGATTAATTGATACTTTACCACAGGATGAATTAATACCTTCATAGAATGATTAGGGGAGGGTGGGCCACCATGAGACACGTTCACCATGAGACAATCGTTATTATTTAAAAAAAACGCGGCACATTTTGTCGCTATTCACAGAAACATCAAGTGGCAGGCATGTTAGTCTTATTTCTGTTGCCGAAGAAGCCGCACGTGCGTTCCCGAATTTTTTACCGGCCTCGATTTATTTTCGCCATAGTGAAATTTTTTGTTGCTGTGAGTTCAGTACCTCATCAGTGGTTCCCAATATAGTTCTTTATTGGTCTGAGGTGTTCATTAGAACAGGTGAATATTAATTTCATTGTTTATGTGTATTACTAGTAGATTTTTTCACGTTTTACGAAAATATTGCTGTTTGTAACTAAGACCTACAATGGGCCACAATGAGACATGAATTTCGGGCCACCTTGAGACGTGTCTCATGGTGGCCCATATGCAACGAGTTTTGTCGAAAAAAAATATTTTGTTCAAGGTATGTCACGAGGACGAAAGAGAAAATCTGAAAAAGGCCTTTTCAGTGCCGAATCAATGAAAAGGGCTGTCCAAGATGTTATTAAACACAAATTAAGCTTAAGGAAGGCAGCGGAGAAAAACAACGTGAAACATCAAACATTGGCGAGATACGTTAGGAAAACAAGAAATAGTGAAGGTAATGAAGAAAATGTATCCTACCGCCCTCATTACGATACCCGGAGAGTGTTTTCCGAAGAACAGGAAACTATTCTGAAGGGTTTCATTATTAAATGTAGCCAAATGTGCTACGGCAGATCTACAAAAGATGTGCGAAAGCTAGCTTATGAACTTGCCATCCATAATAAAATTCAGATCCCATATAGGTGGATAGAGAAGAAATCAGCAGGAGTGGATTGGTTACAGGGGTTTATAAAACGGCATCCAGAATTGAGCATTAGGCAACCTGAAGGCTGCAGCCTTTCTAGAGTTACCTCATTCAACCGCAATAACGTCGAGCAGTTTTTTCGCAATTTAGAAGATGTCATGAAGCGCTACAATGGGTTTGCAAGTGGAACGCGTATTTATAATTTGGACGAGACGGCGACAACCACTGTCCAAAAATCCTCAAGAATTTTAGCAAAAAAGGGAGTCAAGCAAATAAACAAGGTGACCAGTGGAGAACGTGGAATTTTGATTACCACATGCTGCATTATTAGCGCAGCAGGTGAGTAGTTTCATTTGAATAAATCGATTCTTTTTCCTAACCGTAGCTATGTCTCTTCTAGGAGTTTCGTTGCCCCCAGCAATGATTTTTCCGAGGGTCAACTTTAAGCCTCACATGTTACACGGAGCTCCATCAGGAACTTTAGGCCTTGCTACTCCATCGGGATGGATGAATTCTGAGCTTTTCGTATCTGTTATTGAACACTTCATTTTTCATTCTGGCAGTTCAACGTCAAATCCAACTTTATTATTGCTTGATAATCATGAAAGTCATCTTTCAGTTGAAACCCTAAACCTGGCCAAAGACAATGGGGTTGTTATTTTAACACTGCCTCCCCATTGTTCTAACAAATTACAGCCATTGGACGTATCAGTGTTTGGTCCATTTAAAACATATTATAACAGTGCGTTAGACTCCTGGATGATGACAAATCCTGGAATTCCAGTTACACTATTCCAGATTGCCGAATGCGTTGGACATGCCTTTGACAAATCCATGACCCCTAATAACATTAAAGCAGGTTTCAAAAAATGTGGCATTGTGCCATTTGATCGCCACGTTTTTGGAGATGACGATTTTTTAATGAGTAGCGTTACCGACAGAGAGGAGCCTTTAAGAGAAAGCCAACAGGAAGTAACTGTTGGAACACATGCAGGCAATCCAGACACTGGCGTTTTAGAAGCACATGCGAGCAATGCAGACACTGGACTTTCAAATGGAACAGCTGAAAAAAATATTTCAGCAACTACGAATTTTAAAACACCAGAAGAACTATTTGGGTATCCAAAAGCAAAGCCGAGAAAAACATCTAAACCAAGAAAGAGGGGTAAGAGTATGATCGCAACTGATACACCTGAGAAGTTAGAAATAGAAAAGAAGTTTATGGAGAAGAAGCGATCAGAGTCACTTAAAAAGGCCAAAGGAACGAAGAGAACAGTAACAGATTCGCCTGGAGTTAAACCAAATCAAAAAACTTTGTCGTCATCTGAAAGTGACAATAATTCATTTACTTCAGATTCTTCAGACGCAGAATCTTTCAATGATTTAGAAATGAATCAAAGTCAAGAAAATTTGAAACCTGTTGTCAACTCCTACGTTTTGATTGAGTTTCATGACAAAAAGTCTGTTTTCTTTGTGGGTAAAATTATTGAAAAAATTGAGGATGATTTTAAAGTTAGTTTTTTGAGGCATAGTATCAAACAAAAAAACTCCTTTATTTTTCCCGCTGTTGAGGATGTTGCGTATGTAAAGAAAACTGACATGAAATGTTTGCTTACAGCAAATAGTAAAGTGGGCAGCACAAAACGGCAGCAGTCTTTTATAAACTTTGGTGTATCTTTTGATGGCATCGATATCCGTTAGTACCTTTTGATGTTAGAACCTCAGATATATTTTATTTGATTGTTTTTTCCACATAATTGTGTAATATTTTTAGATAAACGTTTGTTTATTGCTTTTTTGTTTTGTTTTTATCTTGTCTCAATGTGGCCCACTTCGTGGGCTACCTTGAGACAAAATCAAATTTTTTAAATTCGACTATAACAGAAACAATTATAATATTGTGTTAATAATTTACTCAAAAAATGTGTGCATTAAGATGAAAGATTATGAAGCATACGTAACTGTAGCAAAAAAATTAAAGTTGCCAATTCTATTCCCAAAAAAGTAAAAATTGTCTCAATGTGGCCCACCCTCCCCTACTACAATTACTTTTATAATTGCAGCTACCACACCATTACAGCAATAGCGACATTCATCTCTTAGGCCTCTGCAATACATACGAGTTACCGTGATGCTTCTCCACTGCTTGGTAAATATAATTATTATTTAGATTCACCTCTGTGAGTCAATATACATCAAAATGGATGGCTTTCTCATACCTAGATAAGTTAGTAAAAAATTAATTGTTTGCAACTGTGAATTTAACTAGACGAAAGTTTCACCTACAATGTTCAGCCTACCTGTGTCTTACTTAAAAGAATCTTGGTTTTGTTATAAAAGAGTATTTTCTATGATTTTGTTATGATAGAGAAATGTTTTTTTTTATTTATCCCATGCTCACTTTGTTCCAGTATTAACTATCAGTCTCTGATTTGCTATTAATGTGTAAGAGAATTCTTCTGGTAAAATAGATACTAGAAAACTAAAGTGTCGGATGAATAAAACAACACATTGTCTATAATAAAACCTACTCATACACTTCTGTGTCCATTAATATAGTCTTCCTGTATTTTTCTTTTCAGATAATCAACCTTTTAAAATGGACGTTAGGGGGAAGTACTAAGTTACGACCTCTACCTTTACAATCTCCTTCGACTTCAACACAAAGCATGACTTTTGGCACACTACGAAAGCAAACGTCTCTGAACAAAATCCTCTCTATTAGCTGCTTTTAACCAAATTTTAGCTCCAAAAAGTAACAGTACGTTTAATATGGGTTTGACCAGTATACAGTTTGGTTTGGTTTACCTATACATCATCCTTGTCCAGTTTTAGAGGGACATCTACAACCACAACATAAGCAAACAAGTCCTCCCTTAGAAGCCATGACGAAAAAATAATCTAGTGCCGCAAGAAATATTGTACAAATATAAATAAAGTAATAGATGACTATTTTACTTATCTAACTGTCCTATACAATTTTAAATGTCCGGTATTATTATTATTTAATATATATTGATCATTTCTACACATTATGTTGCAGACATTAAAATATTTTCTCTATGTGTAAAATATTGAATTATGAATCTGGAAGAGTGTAACTGTTATATCATATCATGGAAATTATACAAATTGTAGATTTAAGCACCAACATTATTGTAATTTTATACCATCATGTATATTGAACTTTTTCCTTCTGTAATCTGGTATTCTAAATATATAATCTATATTACTGTATTAGTTTTAATACCTACCCTATCCTACACATACTGCTACTTAAATACATATTTACACATAATGAATTTCAATATCGATATAAGAAAATAAAAATCATTTGATTAAACAATAGCATGTTATTTTTAGTAATAAACTGTTCTTAAAAAACAGAAACTTAAACTATGTATAAAGAAATGCTAAAGCATATTTTTCACAATGTAAGCTGAAAATTAATAGAGTTCATCTGTGAGACGCCCTGAGCAATATCCCATCATAAAATTGGTCACTTGTATATACTCCGGAGGCTGTATTATGCTAACACACTGAAATTTCTCCAAAAATGTCGTACTTCAAGTATCATGTCACCCGTTGTACTGGCTCTGGTGAGCTGAAAATCAATAGGGTTCTTCTGTGAGATGTCCTGAACAATATTCAATTACAAAATTGGTAACTTGTGGCACTCCACAGGCTGTATCGGGCTAACAAGACCATGTTACAGTTTTTTTTATGCTTACATTTTTCATTGACAATTAATACATTCTCGGAATAATGTTTTGACAATACATTAGTAAACAATTATTTTTTGGAATGTTTGATTTACATTTTTTTCTGCCTGTAAAATATAAACCTTCACAATTTTGTAACCTTTTTATCAGTGTAAGTTATTAGCATTCTGTCAACTTCAGTTTTACAAGGTCACGAAATTTTGCCCCCAGAACATCAAACGATTTATGCCGGCTTTCGCTTCTTGTTGTTGGTGTATTCTTTGGTATTACACACGAAGTAAGAATAATTACTGAGCTTAATATTAACTAGTGTGGCAATATATACAGTCTTTATAACATACTTTGTTTTATGGGATTAACTCTTCCATTTTGAATCAGGTAAAAGGACCAAATTATTGTGTTTTTATTATTATAATAATAAAATAAAGTATTCCGGATTTGCAGTTTAATACATTCTCAAGTACGAACCTATTCCTACCTGCAATTATTCGTTATTTCAATGTTTGTTTATGACCGCTCTTGGACCAAATCATTTTATTTTCGTTACTTTAATAATGAAGTTTAATACATTCTTAAGTACGGACCTATTCTTACCCGCAACTATTTATTCATTCAATGGTTGATCATTGCCACCCTTGGACAAACACATTTAAAATGCTTCCTTTATGTATGAGCAGACTTTACTTGTGGAATGAATCTTTGAGTGCTATACTGAATCTATCTGCTCCAACCATTAAAGGATTTATTATCCTTAACCGTAACTCGACACTAATTTTCAAGTACCGACGAAACTTTCCAATACATTCGAATGATTTTCTTTGGCGTCGCATTCAATGTGGCGTCGCAGAGTTCTGGCGTCGACTTTTTGTCTAGACGGCAAAATGGACGCCAGATTAAATGTGACATCCCAAGTTTTTCTCAGAAATTTCCAGACTTAATCTGTGTACGTGTACTAAATAAAAAATTAGAGATTCGTATAAATGTAGTAAAGTATCTCCAGAGGAATGAAATTACTTTGTACGGGATGTGGAAGAGAATAGAAGTAATAAGACAGGAAAATTTAAACAGCACCAAACTTTTCAATTTTGTAATTAATGCAAAATATTTTCGTAATGTCTATCTTACAATGAAAAGTTTGTTAAGAAATTTATAATTTGTGGAATAAATGGAATATTGTATTACGATTCGGATTCTTATGAATTACATCTTTTTTCATTTGCAAAATGTCGCATCAACCAAAGAATATTCGGTAAGGAAATCAAGATATCATAAATGAGAAAACATAACATACAGGTTCAGAATAGTTTGCATAGAACGTAAATTTCGTTTGGTACCCGTTTCAGATTGACTCTAGTTATTAAGCTAACCAAATATAATCTATGGTCAAAATAATGTTACATTCTTCACTTGTAGAGTGTGTCAATTGGGTACATCTCCATCTTGACCGAGATAATAATTAGTTAGGGTTTATTGCCAAACTGTATGCCAAGCTGACACGTTTTCTTTAAATTTACGTAACTTTGCTTCAACTCACGTTGCCGCGTCTGTAATTGCTAAAAGCAATGGTAGATGCCTATTAACGTTCCAAAACCGGATATTAAGGAATATTGCAGGTCTCCTTGGTATGTTTGGAACGACGACTCACATAGAGACCTCCAAGTCGAATCTGTCCAAGATGAAATTAAAAAAGTTGCAAGAATATATGAAGAGAGGCTCCATAAACATCTAAACCCTGAAGTGCTCCAGCTGCTAGACAACCAACCTGAGATACGAAGATTTGAAAGAACTAAACCGTTTGAGCTTCTATAAGTGTTTGTTAGTGCAACGTAGAGTCAGTGCTATGCTGTGTGTAGCTACGACAAAGAAGTGAGCTGATTACGACAAAATTAAGATGGACCACAGGCGACATCTAGATTAGAAATGTACGTTAAAGAAAAAGGGTTGATTAATCTTTTAGATTAGGTGCATTTCCATTGTTACATAAAAAAAACCTTGCCGCGTATTGATTACTTTTATATATATAAAAAAAAGGATTTCAGACTACTCATTTATGTTACTGATACTGGTCCTTCCTTGAGCCCTTTGATCAGCTTCTTCATTTTCTTGGAAGCAGATTCGAAAAGTATCCATTAAAACTGTATTGATCTTGTACCGATATAATGTTTATGATTTTTTCTAGATAGTGGTTTGGAAATAGTCGTTCAGTGGAGAAAAATGAGCTGAATGATCCAAAAAGAACCAGGAAGGAAAATATATATAGTAAATAGGTAGTTTGAAAAGGTATTTGCCATTACAGTTCTCAGCTGCACATCCCTTTTCTTGATTATTTTTTAAGGCATCGATACTGATCTGCACGTATTCACTGAAATTATATGTGATCTTATGGAAATTGATTCTTATAAAAGAAGAGATAGTTTCCTCTCTGGGAAGATTGGTAAATTGTAAGGAAGGTATGGGTTACACATGGAAAATTCTACAGTATATGAAGTAGGAATTTGAATGAGTATCCAAATGGAAACCAAGATATCCAATAAAATATTTTAATGTGATGTTGTTGATTTGTGTTCTGATCGAAATAATTTGTTCAGTTTTGTGAGGATTCAATTTTGTTTTGTTAACAATCTCTCTGTTGGCTATCTCTGTCCCTATAGGATCCTTCATACGAACATATATCATTTCAATTCTTTATAACTTGAAGTCACATTTAATATTTTTCAAAAACTTTTATTCCAAATAAATTTACAATATTTATTGTTTTCACGATGAAGTACAAAGTCATTCTCTTCGATTTGATTATGATGAACAATAATGAAAGTTCTTATTGCTGAAATAGCAGTATAACGACCTCGTTGAAATAAAACAATAAAACATAACAATTTCGCTTATATAGGTAAATCTACATTCCATAACTCCTCCTTCCTCAAATGGAATTCAAGGGCGTAAGGACGGTGGAGCTACTTGAGTGATGTCAGGACTCCTGTTGGTCTTCTTTCTTGTACAGAAATTCAGTATGAGATCCATATTTGGAAATGTTTTGGTGAAGTCGAATTTCTTCTAACGGAACTTGATCTTTTTCTTGAAGGACCATTTGATGAAGTTTGTCTAAATGTCTTTTTTCTATCTTCAACTTTTGTACGTTCATTATTGGAAACGAGGCTTGAATAATTTCTTCTAGCATCAGAGCGTGTCCTGTAATGGTACTTTTTTCATTAGAGTATGATACAGACGAAGTTTTAATTTGACAGCTGGGTGGAACGATAAAAAGATAAGTGCCATGTAGAATCGAAATATCCCTTTCTTTGCAATTTAGGTGAATCTTCATTGGTTCTGGAAAAATACCGATGTAATGGCTGTTGCTGATTTTTTCAACAATTTGGAATATTGTCTGGACAGGAACTTGTTTGCAATTATGAGTGTCGCTGAATGAGAGCAGAGATGTAACACAATCTGACTTTTCTATTGATTGGATTCGATTTTGTTCGCACAGGAATACTGATTCAAGATTTGTACATTCTTCTTCTTGGTATTGGTATAAATTGTTGCTCAATATAAGGAAAGGTAATTGAGGAATAATAATAGTTTGGTTTATATTTGGAACGGAATATAGATGATAATGATCAAATGAGTCTGGGTGGACCCGAGGAAAATCTATATTGAAAATTAACTTATTATGTGAATAAGCTACTTTTGTTTTTACTACCTTATAAAAAATTAAGAAGTCGTCTGCAGAAAATAATATTTGATCCTTATTGTGAAATGTATGTAAATCTCTTATGATTTCTCTGAAATTATCCGAAGAGATTAAAACTAGGTTGTACTGTATTTAAAATGGAGAAACTTATTGAATTTTCTATATCTGCTAAAAAGCTTGAAACTAAGTCTAAACTAAATTTAATTTGATCTAAAATATTTCTTATTTCTAAGTATTGATTAGGGTTATTTCTAGTTTCGTATAAAATTATTTATATTTATTTTATTTTATTAGCAATTAACATTTGGTTTCTGTTTATTGTTGACAATTTGTCATTTATAGCAATAATTGATTTGTGATTAAGTGAAATGTGATTATCAAGATTACTTATGATATTGTTTTGACCATTTTCTAATTGAGAAATACTATTGTGCATTTCTATAGCATATTGTTCATCTAAATTTCCTGAAATAAATTTTACAAGAGTTTCTAGAGGATTAACTAATGCTCTTTTAGATAAATTATTAGGAAAAATTGAAAATATTTTTTGATTTATATTTTCAACTTCAAGATGTGAGTATTTGTATATTGTAGAAAGTGCAAGTCTATTAGGAGCTGTTCAATTGTGAATTACGTTTCTTAATTGTTTATATGTATCTAAGCGTTAGAGAATTTATTTGGTCTTGGATAGGTTTTGCTGGAATATAATGGAGAAAGGTGTGGGTTGCAATTTTAACTTTAGCATTTCCTAGTTTGAAGGGTAGAATACCGGGATTGTCTTTAAGATTGTGATTTTGAACTTTCTGGTTCATTGTCAGTGGGAGTACCGTCATCCTGTAAAATAATGTTAGTCAGTTTTCTAGGAGGTTTAAACAAAAGTTTGTGGTAAGTATTTTGGGGAGTTGTAACAGTAACTCCTTCTGATTTGAGAACACGTTCAGGTTTGTAAGGGGGTTTTGTTTTTGCTTGTCTGTCTGTTTGTTTTTTGTAACAAATAGTACCGGGCTCGATGATAGGAGCATCGGAGCGTTTCTCGTTTTGTTTTTCGATAGTATTTGATTTGTTTTCCACTAAATTTTTATGTAATTTGTCATATACTGTTTTCATTGATTCTTTGTGTTCGTTAAGTTGGTGATTAATAAGTTGTACGTCAGAATTTATATTCAAAGGCTTTTTAATTTCTAAATGTCCAAAAAGAAGGTTTATTGGCTGAAGGGAGAAATATCGCGAACGAGGGGGGCTCTCAACCAGACAGTTCGGTTTTGTAGAGGGGAAACAGACCGTAGGCGCTATAGAAGAAGTGTTAAAAATTGGAAGGGCATCAGAACAATAATACTCCACAGCGCACCGACGACTCTGCGCGATCATCACGTTGGACATAAGAAATGCCTTCAATAGCGCTAGCTGGCAGAGAATCCTAGATGAACTGCAGAGAAGGGAGATAAATGGCATCCTGATCAAAGTAATAAAAGCCTACCTGTCAGAAAGGGAGGTCATTCTGGAAGCAGAAGATACAGTAAAACCTAGAAACGTCAACAGCGGAGTACCACAGGGTTCAGTCTTAGGACCAACGTTGTGGAATATATTCTTCGATGGGCTTTTGAGAATAAAGCAGCTAACAGGAGTGCCCCTCATAGGCTTTGCTGACGATATTGCCATGATGGTGGTATCTAAAGGAGTTACATGTGCGCAGCAAGTACAGCACTGCATCGCATATCCAACTGGCTTGAGGATAATGGTCTTCAAAAAAACAGAAGCTGCTCTGCTTACGACCAAAAGGAAAATTAGCACGATTGAATTTGATCTGCAGGGTGTTACTGTAAAACCCAAGAGAGCAATCAAGTACCTGGGAGTTTGGTTGGATACAAAGCTAACATTCGCGGAATATGTACAGAAAGTTGCCCATAAAGTGGCTAAGATAGTGGCGGCTCCATCTGGAATTATGCCTAACGTAAAAGGACCGTAAAATGCTTTATGCTGCTCCTGTCTGACACACAGTTACAAACAACCAGAAACTTATATCCAAACTCACCAGTATCCAACGCAAAATGCGCATCAGGATATGCTCTGCGTATCGTACTATCTCAACAGAGGCAGTTGGAGCAATAGCTGAGGTTCCTCCTATTAAGCTTCTTATACAAGAAAGGAATGAAAAATACAGAGAAGTAGATGGATCTATCGCTAGATCGAACCTCATGTCACGTTGGCAAAGGAAATGGATAAATGAGAAATATGATAGATGGACTCCCCGGTTGATACCAAATATACAAGATTGGATTAACAGGCCATATGGAGAGGTCGATTACTTCACAACACAGGCGCTGAGTGGACATGGTTGCTTCAGAAAATTCCTATTTGGCCGCATGAGAGCGGAATCTGAAGATTGCCTATACTGTCGAGAACAAGATGACGTGCAACACACCCTGTTTGCATGTGTACGATGGGAAGTAACACGTCAAAGCTACCAAAATGACACGGGTATACCATTTGGAGTGGATAGTGTGATGGTATCCCTGACATCAGGGCAGGAAGGGTGGAGGAGTGCATACAAAATCATAAGGCTCATTATAGAGAATAAAGAAAAGGAGGATAGAGAGAGTAGTAGTTGGAAATCAGGTACTCCCACCGAAGTAATGCGTGAGCGGTCCCAGTGGGAGATGCGAGAGAGGAGAGGTTTTAGTCGGTAGGAAACCGGCACTCTGGAAAGACCGGGGTCTAATGTAAGATTTCCTCTCCTCGGAAAAAAAAGCGTCGAAGGCTTCTTTACTAGATATCCACTGCGAGTGACATGACAGTTTGGGACTTTAGAAGTGGAGAAATCTTCATCTTCAGTCGAAAAATAATCCTTGGATTCGGGTTCTTCTTCTTCATCTGACGGCGAACCACCCAGAGCAACTTCATGTGTTGGTAGCGTTGTTCCGAAAACCTCAACTTCAGCAGGAGGAGCCACGACGTCGATCTCCAATGGAAACATCCTCTGAAGCGGTCGAATCCATTCACCTGTGGATGTCTTCAGATGTAGTATACGGATATTCCCGTCAGAGCCTCGGATAACCTTCACAACCCTGGCTAGTGGCCAATCTGTTCGTGTCGTCAGATCCAACCAGGATGACTTCTCCAATACCAGTTTTTCGTGTACCTCTCCTGTGAGTCCATGTCAAGGATCCAAGGTACTCTGTACGAAAACGAACGCGCAGCTGATCACGCCGAGATTGGCGATACCGCAATCTTCTGTTGAGATTACCACGGTGACACGGTTGTGTCACAATATGTAGTCTTTTAAGCCTGAATGTCTTGTAGGAACCACGCTAGCGTCAACGGCAAGGGATCTTCATTTTTCTCAGGAATGTAGGTGATAGGCCGGACATTTATTTGGCTTTCACATTCACCCAAAATGCGACATAACACACGTTTCACTATTTGCACCATCCGCTCAAAAAATCCACTCCACCACGAAGCAGAAGACGGGTTGATCTTCCAACAAATTCTTTCTACAGTGCACATTCTAGAAATTCCATTCCAGTCAATAGAGTTGAATGTGTTGTCAGTCCCACGGAAACATGTACCATTGTAACTGTAAATTATTTTGGGCGACCACTTCTAGCTATAAAACGCCTTAAAGCTGGCAAAAACGCCTCAGTGCTGAGGGAGGTTGCAATTTCGAGGTGCAGTGACCTGTCCACCCCGCAGGTGAATAGCGCAATATAAGCTTTTTATCCATCGAAAACAGTCAAGGGTCCAACATAATACATAGAGATTCAGTGTCGAAATTCTTGGAGCCAAAACGACGACAAACAATACATTTTTGTATGACATGGCAAGACAATTGTCTCCCTTTCTGAACCCAAAAATAATCACGCATATGGGTCCACAATGTTTGCGCGGCACCGTGACCGAGCCGCTTATGACGTTCAAAAATCATTCGTTCCACTACAGGATGGTTGTAAGGGAGTAAAATAGGAGTGGTACAGGACTTGAAATCTGCTCGTCCGGCGATCTTTGCCTTCACCCTAATAACGCCCGTTTCATCTTTAAAAAGGCGTAAATCGCAAACCATTTTGTGCTTCAAAGAATCGAATGCATCATCTTGTACTATTTCGGACACATTTTCAGCAGCCAAGAGCTCTTCAACACAGAGGTCTCCGCGTTTTATCTGACCATTGCGTTTGTCGCGACAGTTGTACACACATCTTTTGATGAAGGAAACAATTAGTACGATTTTTTCGAATTTTGAGAAGTATTCATACAGCCAACGATTATCCAGACCACCATAGATAAGAAATAGTAGCTTTCTTCACAATTATTTCTGTCGCGACTTCCTCTTCAGTGTAGGTACAATGAGACTGAGACCAGGCATCTTCATCACTGTACAGCCACGAAGGGCGTTCCCACCGTCGCATTTTTAGAAGCTACTTGATGGTGCAACCTCTTGATGGAAGATCAGCTGGATCTATTTGGCCAGATATGTGACGCCATATTATACAAGAGCCGAGTTCTCTAACTAATATGACCCGGTTCCGGACAAAAGTGCTCCTTTCCTCTTGTAGCTGAATCCAGGCGAGCACTGTGCTAGAATCGCATCAAATAATCACACCTGTCTCCTCTTTAGTGACGAGTAGTTAAAGGTCTTCTCGATGTTAAAACTTAGTAACTGTTGGGAAAGTAGGTAATAATTTATAAAAAAATAATATGTATTTGATTAGTAATCTTATTATATCATAGTGTGAGATTGAAGTTCATATATAAAAAAAGAAGAAGATGTAATATAACAGTCAGTTGTAATAAAAAATAAAGCATGTGTTCAAAAACTGTGTATCACAGACCTCTAACCCCTAGGCGTTCCACGACAATACTGTAAAATTAGACCGATTTAGCACCCTCTACAGGTCTGCATCGAAAATAATGAGGAGAGGGATATTTAAAATATTGACTTCGGCGAGAAATTTGAAAGACTGCTTTCGGCGGGAAATTTAAATTCTATACTTTGACAGGACTTACATGTGAAAAAAGAAAATTTTATTTGCACCAGAAGTACCTATTTCCAATTCGAAAAATGACGTGAAAACCGTACTACTTTTTACAAAAAATGATGTTAAAATGTATGCTAACTTTTCAACATTGTCCTTCACAAAATTTGTAGTAGCCATATATTGACAATATTATTCTTAGATTGTTTTCTTAGATCAAAATAGTAGTCCGTAACACATTGTAAATATATTTAGAATTCGTTAAACTTGGGAGAAATAACAAAATTTAAAATTTATTCTGGAAAATGTAGTAGGGATTTTGCAAATTTATTGAATTGCTTATTGAAAATAGGTACTTTTTAAGTGCAACTCAAATTAAAATTGCCTTCAAATATTAGTCTAAAATCAGAAGAAACCACAATATTACCGTGGCAATTACTAATTCGATACTTATTTTATTTAATGGACGTTCTTTCATTTCGAATACATGGGATAAATAAAAGTTTAACATTGTCAAATAAGCTTATTAGAAAAATGTAGATGGATTCAAAACATCTGAATTTAGCAAGGAAATAGAATGTGTCATTTTAATAGAAACCAGAAAAATTTAAAATATAAATGATTGATATCTTCCAGGCTACGATCTATTATATACTGTTGGAGGCGTTTGTGAGGGAGCGAGTTTACATTAATAATTGTTCAGAAAATAACTATGAAAAAAATAGGTTCTAAAATTATCTGTTCTAATCTTAAACCGTAAAATAATTATTTCGGCTTTATATAGATCTTGTGATATCGAGGTCTCACCATACAAATACATCCTAGGAATCGCATTTCTGTGTAATCGATGGCACATAGTCGAAGCGTATATGGGGTCAATATGTCGATAACAAATTCATTTGAGATTTAAATATTACTAAAGGATCCATCTCACTCAACGTAGCATCATTTATATTTTCCATCCATTTGTTAAACCGTTGTAAATCTTTTATGGATCAAGTTTGGAAATATGTGACGGATTTTAGATATTTCAATACACCCAGGGATACAAACATTATTATGAAAAAGCATTGTGTTTAATTACTGTTGTTCGGTATTAACTTTAAAAAAATAATCTACAACTAAAATTAACTAACTATACCACAAATATTCCGACTAAAATTAAACTTTAAAAATACAGAATAATGGTAAAACCTGCATACAAAATGACGACTACTAAAAAGTGACAGAAAAAGCAGAAAACCTCACGTCAAAACAGTAATTTGTACGGTCACAAAAGTCAAAGTAGGCAACTGATAACAAAAAAGAAGAAGAGCACTGCTAGCGACGCCTACAGGTCTGTCCCCTGAGTTTTGTATTTGGTTTGACCTTGGGTAACCTTCGTGGGATATCTAGGGGTTAGTTATGTCTGCTGTGTATTCTGCTAAAAATAATATAAAAACCAAGGTTTTAATGCATATAATGAACTCTGATGTATTACCGCTGCAAATATGTATAAGAAATTCAAATACTTGATTCAAATAGATAGTGAAGATCAAAACTGTAGATTGATGGAAGATTTTTTTGGCTTTAGCTATGAAAGGGGCAGCGACCTATCGACACATGTGAGTAAGCTACAGAATTTAGCAAATAGACTTAAAGCATTAAAGCAAGACGTTACCGACGAGATGCTTATTTCAAAAATATCAAGCACTTTACCTGAAATATTTATATTGTATAAGACTGCTTCGGAGTCAACTCCTCGTGCTGAAAAAACTTTAGAAAATCTCATTTCAAGATTATTATCAGAAGAAAATGCAAACAAAAAGAAAGATCTGTTGCATTTCAGTGTTCTAGCAGGGAAAATTATGCCATATTTGTAAGAAACCCAATCACTTAGCTCGATTTTGCAAATATAAAAATTACCATGAAAATGAAAGACATCAGAATGAATGTTGTAATAACAATCAAAACCATCAAAACACAAGTTTAAAAAGATGTAGTATTAAGAAAATTAACCACACAGAAAACAGCTGTTTTTATAGAAACAAGCCAAGCACAAGTAGTGAAAATAAAACTGAAAAGAACACAGAAAAAAAGGTGCCCTTTTTGACAGAAAATAAAAATTTTGATGAAACCGAAAATAATATGTTTATATTTGATTCAGGAAGCATTGGTAAATGGTAAATGACATAGAATTGTTTGAAACCTTATCTAAACAACAAACTGACGTAGATATGCGTAGCAAGAAAAGATACTCAGATTACTGCAGAAGGAATTGGAATAATTGATACAAAAGAATGTATTCTGAATGAGGTACTATATGTACCAGAACTTAGCAAAAATTTAATATCAGTAAAAGATATATTACACAAAAAGATGGGAAAGTGATATCAGAGGAAAATAAAGAATACGTAATGAAAGAAAATAAGTAAGTCCTAGAAGGAATGAAAAATGAGAGAGGACAAAAAAGAAGATAAAATGAGTAAATACATGGAAGAAAGCCTGTTGACAAATGCGAAAGCTGTATCTACACCAATTACTGAATATGATGAAAAATCCGCAGAGTCAAAACAAGAAATAAAATTCCCTTATCGTAAGGCAGTTGGGAGCCTTTTATTTATCCAATAAAACCGGACCAGATATAGCATATATTATGTAGTTGGGTTTTGTAGCAGAAATTTGGAAAATCCAACAATGTCCAGACATAAATAACGTGAAAACGATTTTAAGATATCTCGGATCTACAAAGAACAATGGTATAAAGATAATAAAAAAGCAAAACTAAAGACATGTTACAGTGATGGTGATTTTGCTAGAGACAAAACTACGAGGAATAGGGATGGTATGTTGCTTTTTATGCTGGTGTTCCAGGAAACAACCCATAGTAGCATTGAGTTCGACTGAAGCTGAGTTCATAGCAGCCGCTGAATGTATTAAAGAATTATTTTTTTTTGAAGGTACTATTAGAAAGTTTGATATTTCAAGATTAAAATGTTATTTTAAGTATTGACAATCAAAATGCAATCAGTATAATAAAAACGCATAGTTTAATAGAAGATCCAAACATATTGACGTTAGGTTTCACTTTGTTCATGAGAAAATAAAAGCTCAATTTTTGTTAAATATTTGTATACTCAGAATAATATTGCTGAAATTTTGCAAAAGCATTAAATACTAGGGGCGTTCTTTTTGACAGAGATCTCAGATAATCTCAGCTCACATCAGTAATGTGAGCGTTCTTTTTGTTTTACTCACTTCTAAGTGAGCTGAGATTTTTCCTCCCTCTTTACCGATGCTGAATGTGTTGTAAGGAGGTATCAGTTGCAATTGAGTCGGAAATAAAGTGGGGGGATGAAGAAATATGTGATTTGCTTGGTTTATTTGTAGTTTTAACCAAGGTTATCTATAGTTTTAACTATTGACATATAAACAATAAACACACATAATCTATTTTTCTTTTGTTACAAATTATGGTTACAATAACATTATTAGATGCCGATACGAATCTGTCGTATATTTTAAATCTATCCCTTGAAGATGCACAGAGGGCGAAGGAAAGTAACAACTAATGATGTTGGAATATTAGCCATAATACAAATCTTAACTCAAAGAACTATATGAAATTAAAAATTACAAAATCAAGCGTGGTTATCAGAGATATCCAGTTAGGTTATGTTTATATGTTTTGTTTCTTATTCACGTATGCGTCGTCAGATCTCGCACTTAAATTGAGATGTCGCTCTTTTTGGTGCTTACTCAACATAACTTTATCTCAAATCCATTTAACTGAAGTGATCTGAGATCTCAGTCAAAACGAACGCACCTACTGTCAGGTTTGTTAAACGTAGGAATTTGCTAGTTAAGAGGGGCCTCGCGTTTTAGGAACCTGAAAACAGTTGGCACCCGTGATTTGCAACAAAATTTAGGTCATTTTGTACACAACAAATCTAAAGAACGCAGGGAAATTAAGTGTTGAAATTTTAACACAATATAACTTAGACCTTTGTCTTGGGGATCAGGTATTTTGGTTGAGTTTTATATTGTTATAAAAAAGATATAAGCCATTAAGTGATGGTGTGATTTTGACAGTTTTGACAATTTGTGGTCACCAATCTGGACACCAAAACCTGATCCCCAAAAGGAAGCCTAGAGAATTCGATTCTGAAAATATGAAATCTCAAATCATTGTATTTTTTGACGCAAATTTTTGCAAACGAACACCTTTTTACTTTAGTTCAACCGCTCCACCGTCTTGATGCTTGGCGCTCTATAGAACAATATAGAACAATGACAGAAGACGACGGTCAATTCATAGACAACTAATATTATAACTTTCTCTATGGGTCAAATGCTGTTGTCATATGTTTTGTGTTCATAAAAATATCCAAAATTTATAGTTTAGTGTTTATTGTATTTGTAAGTGATTATAATTAAGTAATTTTCATGCTAAATAAGTAAATTTGTGCTTCGTAATTGCTATTTATATTTACTCCACAAGATTGTGTTTAGTGCTTCATGCTTCGTTGCAACAAAAATGCACTTTTTGCACCTATTACACAAATAACTACTTTTTAATGTTATTCTCATTTATTGTTGGTAAATACATCAAAGTGATTAAATATATTATGTGAGAATGATTTTTTGTTCTTTGGAATAAATATATCATGATTATATACCTGATAATAGTAATTGTGGCATTTTATTTCAAGTAGTGCATCATCACCTACAAGCCCTATAAAATATTTTATCAATAAATGTATGTCATTTAATATGCAAAAAGAATTTATAACACATGGTGATTATGTGTTATGTTAAATATATTTACCATCAGGAGAAGCACCTAGAAACCCGTGTTGAACATCTACCCACAATCCTGAATCAACCACCACAACATTTTGTACTTGTTCAAAAATGCTCTTAGCCACTTTTTCCTTAAGAGTTCCATAGTCCATTACCTCCGTCATACAATAAGTCTTTTTAAGAACAGTTTTAACAAGAGAATGACAAGGTGTATTTGTTTTCCTCTTAACAACCTGTCCAAAGATTTTATAAGAAATTAGGATGGTTATCCACTTTTTAGCTTGCCTTAGCCTATGCACCATAGGTAATAGTAATTGTTGAATAAAATTAATGAATGAAGTAGGTAACATTATATTTTAAAAATCTTTGAACCATAAATATTTTAAAACTTTGTCTAGCTAATAGTCAAAATTTCCATGCAAATTGTTTGATTATATAAGCATTTCAAAAAATCAAAGAAAATAAGAAACCAAATTATTATTAAAGGATGATGACTTAGTAATAGTCTTAGTTGTTGATATTAAAAAAAATTGTAAAGCAAAGGATGACTAAAAAGTTAATTTTGTCTACTTGTTGCACTTCGGGGGCTGTATCGAGTTATACAGATAGGTTTTCTTTTCTAAAAACCATTTTTTGTGTTGTTCTTACTGAAAAACGTAAAAACAACTAAAAAAAATACAAAACTCTAACTTTTTTTTGGGTAAACCTATACCTTTCTCGCATATTAGATGGGTTGGATGGAAAAGTAATAATACCAATAATGTATTATACAAAAACAAAAAAAAATTACCATCCAGGTGATCACACATATGTGTATCTGTCATGGAAAAAAGAGAATGAACCAATTATTTTTTTGTATAATGAAGGAAAAATGTTTCAGTTCCAACCTCCACAACACATATGATCAATCTTTGCAAACAAGGTAAAAACAATCTTGTACATGTTGATTATATGTTTGATTTTGTACTGTATACATCGATCTTCCCACAAGATATACATTATTATTTGTCATTACAGATATTTCGCTTTAAATTTTTTATTAGTTGTTATAGTTGCTTTGTAAGTTTTTTAAACGTTTGCTATTTTAAATTTAAATTCTTCACTGTACCTTACTTTCCTCTTTCTATTAAATGTAAAGCATTGTATTACAAGTAAATATTTCTTTGTATAATGAATTTGGAAACACTTTGTTTATATTATTTGTTTCTAGATAAAAACGAATATATTTACACATGTAGTTGAAAAAAAAGCCTACATGGCAAATAAAATTTGAAAGCAACCAACAGGAGCTCTGAAACTGATACAAATATGATTAGATTGAGGCAAAGTTGTGACATGATGTTCTGTGTTTTCAGACTAAATGGCCTATTTTAAATCATGTAAATTTGCAACTTTTCCGCAGTTTAATTTTCTTAGCATGAACCAAACAAAAATTTATAATCAAGAAAACATTTTATTATGTTAATATAAATGGTGCAAATTTTGAAAGGTAGAATGTTTTTAAGGTATGTATATTTTTCTTCCATTCTTAATTTCCATATTATTAAATAGCACATGTCCTTTCATGCAATATGTAATGCACCTTGTATCGGGTTATAATAGTTATATTTTTCAATTATCATTATTATATATTCCTCAAAATTAATTATGCAATTCTTGTCTTTTGAGAGCGGTTTTAATTTTTCATTATTCAGATACTTCAAAGGTCACTTCACTTCAATTAAGCATTTTTCGTTTTTCGCTAACAAACCCATATTATCATTAAAACAGGGTTTCAAGAGAATGTTGAAATATGGTTTGATGATACTAGAACAAACCATCAGTATTATTTATCTCACATTAATCAAATAATCCAGTAAATATAACCTCAAACATAGCTTTTTAAAATTAAAAAATACGGATTGCAGAATAATTTACATTATCATAACTATAATTTTTGATATCGGGTCGATACGATTACGTACTTTTTAACAATTTATTCCTTTCAAAAACATTTATGAAACTCTTAAATAATCAAAAATCTACACAAATGGAAATTATGTCAACAAATTTTGTTTGTATCCGTATATATAATATTCTCTTATCTATGTACAGGTGTTCTGTGGTTTGGATGCAACATAAAAAACGGAGATAAGGTTTCTGTGCTCACAAGAAGTTGAATTATTTGAAATGAAAACATTCGAACAGAGATGCGTTTCTTTGAACCGTCAAGAGTGGAAAGACAGAGAGAGAAAATATGTTGAATAAGTAAAAGCCGATTCAGTTCTACTATCGTCATCTATCGTAAATATTTTGAACCAAATAATTACTAAATTAGTAACTAGTATTGTGTAGGTTTTTAGGTTTATATACCTCTTAACTCATACTTATAAGTTTATGTTTTTTGTATAACTATAATAACAATTATTTTCTTATATATATTAGGACAAGGTGTTGAGAAAGTAGGTAATAGTTTATAAAGAAATAAGATGTATTTGATTAGTGGTCTTATTATATCATACTGTGAGATTGAAGGTTATATATAAAAAAGAAGATTTAATGTAACAATCAGTTGTAATTAAAAAAGAAAACAAGTGTTCAAAAACTGTGTATTCTGCTAAAAATAAAATACAACTAAATTTAAAATTAACATAAAAAACCAAGTGTATTTGAAGAAACGTCACGTTGTCTCTCTCCCCACATCCCACAAGACAACAAAAAGTTGACATCTTCACGTAGTACACGATGAATGCCCCACAGACGCCATGTTGACGTTTAAGTGAAAGTTTGCGGGGTCACCGATGATCTGTCCCTTGAAAGCGTCTGTGGGTTATTCTAGAAAAGCACGTGTCACTAGGTGGCGCTGAAGTTTTCAATATGGCTATTGAGAAAACTAGTTCTGGAGCTAAAATAAAAGAGACGCATAGTTACTATGGACAAGTTCAATTGGGAATGGCTCTCCTAGGTTTAAATTCCAGAAGATTCATTTTATATTCTAGCTATTCAAAATCATATTTAGACATTATTGTACAATTTTATAAGAATTTTGCAGCAGAAATAATTAAAAAATCTCTGAGAATTATTTTCAACAGATGCTGCATGTTTATTGTTTAAATAAATAAGTAAAATAATGATTTTTTCATTTATTTCATACTGCCAGTTATATTAACTAACTAAAAAGTAAAAGTCACCTCAGATTCATAGAAATTTATTGAATTGGCATTAAAATATTGAACTGATCACCAAATGTAGTTGAACTTTTTCAATTATCTATTACTAATATTTTTATTATTGATTTAATTCAGATTAACAGATGATTTCAAAACAAATGTGCAATATAACATTGGGTTATGCATGAATGTAAGATTTCACTTCATTTTGTGTGCAGTTCATTTTTTATAATAATACTAGTAAAACAAATGAAACTTACATACTTACATACAATTTTACATTTATATACAAAAAGTATTACATAAAGTGAATGAGTGATTATGCAAATAGTTAAAAATACATGAAAACTATAAATTTGTTTGTGATTTAACTAAGGAAAATTTACATTCTAAAAAAATAGAATTTAACACAAAAAAGGAAATTCTTTTAACTAATTGGTATATTTAGTATACATGTTGATTGGACTTTTAATGTAGAACTGTTGTAATTTAGAAGAGCTGACGCTAAATGCTCGATTTATTTTACTATCTGCCAGAATAGGTGGGGATAAATTAACAATAGCTGCAATAATTGTAATTATTTCGTCAGCATATGGTATTAAGTACCAGTTAAACTGCTCGTTAAGAATTTTAAAGATCTTTATTCTTTGAATTGCTCTTTCTACATGAGCTCGAGCAATGTCAGCAGTGGCTTTGGCATCAACCTTACTAAACTGTTTTTGTTTTTTCAAAAATGGAGGCATAATTAACTTTACCAACTTTTCACATTCCTTCTCAATTAAAATTCCTTTATCAACCATAACTGCATCTTGTATATCTAATTTATCAATCAATTTCTCATAAATAAAAATAGCCTTATCTGTAGCACGCCCTCCAAATCCAGCACTAACAAATGAAATTAAACCAGATGGGGTTATTCCAATAAGATATTTTAAAGTATGCATTCCTTTATAATTGAATATGATGATATCCTGCATTTTAAATATTTTAATTTTTGAATTTTAATCTCTGTGCAGTCCAATACTACTCTGCAATTCTTAAATTTATCAAAACACTGTGGCATATTATTTAAAATTTCCTCTTTGCTTGGCCAATAAATTGCTGGTTTTATACTTACAGCTAAAAGGCTTACTGTGGAATAAAATATGCTCATACACTGAGTATTACTTAGTTTGAACAAAACTGCTAAGCATGCAAAAGAAATGTTTAGCTTCAATTTACACAAACAAAACCAAAATAATCCATGTTTCAATGTTTGACCAGTTGCATTTGTTAAAAGTTGCTATATTTTCGGCACATTTTGAAAGAGTTTTCAGGTTATCTAAAGTGATTCCTAAAAAAAAGGTTTATTTAGTCTTTAATCATAATGTGTGTTCCTATTTATAGTGTAAACAATATCATCAAAATGTAACATACATACCACAAAAATTAATCAACTTATCATCAGAATTTACAATTTGTGGCAGCTCAAAAAAGTCAGAAACTTCAATTTGTGTTGTCTTGTCTTCAGTAAAATCATTAGAAAATGTGGCTACATGTGAGGCTAGGGCACCTTTGTCTGGCTTTGATATTATTGCAGGTTCCTCCCACTATGTCTGCAATTTTGTCATCGGGTTGTAATAAACTTTCACCTTCAATTCCCGTTTGTTCTTTAGACATACTTATAGTACATTTCTGCAACCTTTAAAATAAAACATCTAATGTAGGTACTATAAATAATAATGTGTTGAAAGGATACATAATTTTGATAGTAGTGTTAAAAAATTGACTTTGTAAACTAATATTATACTTGATACATGCCATTTTAAAGTTTAATTTCAATAGTGAAAAATAAACACTCAACTAGTTGGTATGTTTAAAAATATGGTAACTTACCAATGCCGCTCTGTCAGATTGATTGCTGTTTTTGTTGTTGGATGACTCAACTGTGGAATTTGTTTACTTGGAATTACATGTTTCTTCAATCTTCGTCTTTTATTGGTTGCTAAAATGTAATACTCATGTAGCTATAGTAGTTTTTTAAATTTTACTTTACGTTAACCATTGTAAAATAACTCTCTGTAAAATGGTGGCTGCAATTTTCAGTACAGTTTTCCAAACCTTATTTAGCTTAGGATCTAAGGGAAAGGCATGCAATGATATATCTTTCGTACAATATGATGAACACTGGTACAGAACATAATATATTTTCCTAGATTTTGTTTCTATGGATTTATGTATAGATTGCATCTTCGATTAAACTTTTTATGAAACCTAAAAAACATATGTAACTCATCAGCTTCTAGTAATGAAAAAAATACCTGAACTAACCTCAACTAGGTATTTCCTTGTGTGATTTTTATAGACTTCACGAATTTTTAACGCTGCCTGTGCCAATCCGGAAGGAAAAGACTTGAATATCTACACGAAACTACCAAAAAGGTGCAAGAGTTTTACTGGCCACTAGAATAGGATTTTAGCAACTAGCACATTTGTAACACTACAACTTTTACCACGTTTTTATTGTTTTCGAAGTGCACCTTATGGATGTGTGATTGTTTTTATCTCAGAAAAGCACTTTAAATAGGTATATTACTTTATTATTTAGACTAAAATTTTAAATAACACTTTCTATTGTTTATAAAACAACAAAATTAATTCCACTTTCTATAACGATCTTCGCATTCTGGCTATAGAGAAAGTAATATTATTTGTCTATGATTGTGGCTTTGTTGTTCACCTGTATTGTAGTTTGAAAGAAAATTAACAGATGCCGCCTACTTCGTAGTTTTCGGCAATTTATTCAATGGGCAATACAAACCGTTTGTTGCTGTTAGTGCATGTGTACAGGTTCATCATAGGTTTTTATTGTGATTTTGGAAATTCTGAGACAATGACCACAATGAGTGACTATTATAACAAAAAAGCCAGCATCCAGATGTCGCTGCCAGATTTGTACTAAAAATACACAAACATGTAGACTGTTAGACCCATACTGTTTATCAATCAGCGTGCTATCTTTTAACCCGAAAGACTTTCCGAGCATTAGTAATATGAATATTGTTAAGTTATCTGGTATTAACAACAAGTTATACACCGAGGAGCAAATGAAGCCAATTAAAAGTTATATGCATACAAGTTTTTTGAGGCATGATTTGTGACTCAATGGGGAGTGAAGAGAGTAGACATTTATTTGTTATTAGAACAGTAAGTAAACTAATCACGTAGAATGCAATTAATGTACCTGACTTGCCATTTTCCATTTAAAATCAGCTGAACTATTGTTTGTTTCTTTTTCCAATTTTATCCATTCACAAAGGATGAACGAACCCGATTTAAAAGTGTGGGTGCTTGTGAACACCGATGGAAGTGATGAAACTGCCCATTTCACCTGTATTATATCATAAAATGATTAAAATACGTCTTAACATGCTTTAAACAAGCTTTGTATAATGCACTATACAGCTGTGTATGTTTCACAGACGCCATGTTGACATTTAAGTGACAGTTTGCCCGAGTGTTATATTAAAGAATACACCAACAACAAGAAGCGAAAACCGGGCTAAATCCTTTGATGTTTTGGGGGCAAAATTTCGTGACCTTGAAACTGACGTTGACAGATAACTGAGCATCCTTACTTGATTTAACACTAAGAAAAGTATTCAAAAAATGTGAATTAAATCTTACCTACACGCCGAAAAGTGAAACCAAAGAATCTCAAATAATTATTGTTTACTTTTATGGCTTGTTTCGACAAATTTTTAATTGTCAAAGAAATATTTAAGAATCCAACCGTGTAATATTTGGAATGTTGGTTGATAATTGTTGAAAACTCATTAAAGATGAAGAAATACCAAAGTTTAATTTTCACAATAGGTCTGTTAAACTTAACTTATGAATTGTTAAAGTTAATTTAACAGCTAAACCAACAATGTGAAAAATACACTTTAACATTTCTTCATACATACAGTTTTAGGTTCTGTTTTTGGAGTTCCATCCATTATTAAAAATAAGGAGCTATTGTTTAACCAAATGATTTTTATTTTCTATATTGTTATAAGTATGTATTTAAAAAGCGCTGTATGTAGGATAGGGTGAGTATAAAAACCAATACAATAATATAGATTATATATTTAGAATACCAGTTTACAATAGAAAGAATTTCAGTAAATGATGATATAAAATTACAATAAGTATGGTACTTGAATACAAATTTTTTATAATTGATATATTTAAAAGTTACACTTTGCCAGATTCTGAATTAAATATTTTACAAGAGAAAATCTACTGATGTATGTCACAAAGAAGTTATAAAAAAGTATCGACAGTAAACTTTTCTGCATAGTTATCGAAGTTTTGTTGCGTTTTTCAATTATTATCATATTTTGTGCTTTTTTCTGGTTGAACAATTTATGCTGTTTTTCTGGTAATCCCTCCAATTAATATTACGATATAACTTAGATACAGATAATATAGTACTTCTTGTGGTACTAGCTTATTTTTTGTGATCGCTTGTAAAGGAGAATTTGTATGCTTATGTCGTGGATGATCCTCCAATACTGGAGAAGGGATGAGTTTTGTTACTATCCCCAAGGACGATGTTAGGTATGTGTAATTTTATTTAATATACTTTTATAGATCCACAGGAAACTTCTGTTGTAGGCACCCATTAGAAACAGCTTACTCTTGAAAATTCTCCAACAACTTCTACTCAAACTCCTGCTTTCTCAAGTTCTGGACACCACAGAAAAGCAAGGTGACATTAGTGGTTATGGCTGGCTCTAGGGAAACGAAATTTTGCAAAGGAAACCAGAGAAAAGAAAGAAATATGCAACCTGGAGGACTTCTAAGAAATGTGTGAGAAATCTCTTAATCTTGGAGCTCTCAAACTTTCAAAAGTAACAAAATCATTGTTGTATGCCTTAAAATATGTTAACAAATGACCAATGTCTAGATCTCTTACTTCACGAGAATACTGAATGCAGGTATTGCAACTATGAACATTAATACATTTTTTAATCAAATATCCACATACATAATTAAAAGAATTCTGTATAATTGCTGGTTGTTGGTGGTATCTGGAAGAAATATTGCTTTTAATGAAATTTCAGGTATTGGTTTTTGTGATTGTTTTCTACTTGATTGAATAGATCTTAGATTTAATAATAATTGATCCATGTCATTAATGCAATTCATATTATTTGAATGAAGGTATGTTTGGCAAAATCATTTTTTAAAAGCTCTTTGAAATTGTATGGGAGTTGGATTTATAGAATTACCACCTTGTTGCCTGATAGAACCAAAGAAGCTTTCAAGACAATCCTGATTGATTCTTCTACAGCGTAGATATTTAAAATCATCCGAGGAAAATCGACTCCAAAGAATATTTAAAGAATTTATTGTGATAACACAACAATTTCTGCACTTCGATCTGGCAGTAACATCCACATATCTTTTTTATCAAATATTTTCAATTTTGTAATAAATTCCACCATTTCATCCAAATATTTTAATTGAAAATATGTGCCTTCAAAAACATTTTTGTGAGGATTGAAATTTCTTATGTCCACAGAATAGAGCATGTCAAAAAGCCTATCAAACTTTTCAATAAATTCTATGGTCCCTATGGCACTTGTAGGAAGTATTCCTAAACTTAAATATGTATTCATTGAACTTGCCACGGTATTGCTTAATACCTGAGTTGCAAGTTTAACAGGCATTTTTTCAAAACTTGTTGGATATATATGAGAGTTTGTAAGTTTTGGTGCACATCTGAAAAACTGTTTTTTGTCATATTCATAAAAAGATTTTACAAATGTCCAGGACGTTTTCTTATCATCAAAAGAAAAAACATTGTTTATTAAATTATTTCTAAATGCTTTAATTAAGTGACAAGGATCAAATATGTATACAATATCTTTATTATTTATTTGAAATTCTGGATTATTTTTAGAAACTCCAAGAAGTTTGCTTAGTTTAACAAAATTAGATCCCATGTCACTTACTAAACAATCCACAATCAAACCATAGTCAAACAATTTGCATATGCATTTTGTTACGACAGGTAGTAATTTTTCGGCCTCAAATTCAGAATCAACAAAAAAGTAAGAAATTGGTAACTTCCAATTGGTATACAGTCTCTTCCCATAATGACCAAAGCATGTTTTGCCACCAAGCTTTCCTTTGTTCCAATTCCAAAATCACATAAACCAATTATCTCATCTTTTCCAGTATCAAAGTACAAAAAAGGTTTTAAAGACATCTCATCAATAATTATACTACAATGTTTGTCTTGTGGTAACATTGTGTTTGTTTTCATTTTTATTGCTTGAAAAACTTGTTCATTACCTAAACCTGCTTGAGAAACTAAACCCTTGGTCATGTTTTGCAAAGTTCTTGAAGTTGGTAGACTTATTATTTTTCTAAGAAATCTGTATGCTCTAGGTCCAAAAAAATACAAAGTGAGGGCAACCTTCTTTAATTCATCAGAATAACGTCTGCCAAGTGATTTTCTGTTTTTCAAATTAATTTGGGTTTTGACAATGTCTGCCAATGGTCTGGTCAAAAAATGATCACACATATCTCTAAAAAGTTTAGGGCTATATTTTGATGTTGCCTCCACATTACATGTTTTCTTGAATAACTTCTTCTTTATTGTTTTCAATTTAAACCTTAACTTTTCCTTTCGTAGTGTGCCAAAGGTCATGCTTTGTGGTGTTTGAGTTGAAGCTGAGGGATATTGTAAATGTATGGGTTCCTCCATCTCAATAAGAATTTTAGAAGATCTAGTATCTGAAACAAAAAAGGAAAATAGAGGAAGACTATATGCACAGGATTTATTATAGACAATGTGTTGTTCTATTCATCCTTCACATTTTCCAGTGTCTATTTTCTGAAGACCAGCAGGAACATTTTCTTACATTGATAGCAAGTGAACTTTGAAGGAATAACTGAACATTTTTCCATTTTAGCAAAACCATAAAAAAGACTTGTATAAGAAAAACAAAACAGTTAGGCTAAATGCAATCTAATTATAAGAAAGTCATCTATTTTGATGGATATTATTTAAAAGAGTTGAATCTAAACGATGATTATATTTACCAAGAGATATAGAAACATCACCAATATGTGTTGTTGTGGCTTGAGACGAATGTCCCACTTGCTCAAACGGCATGGTATCTGTAATTATAAAAATAATTGTAATAAACAGCAATTTCAAATAACCAGTTCAAAAATGTTCAAGCATTCTTAGATTTGTCACTCTACACTCTAAAGAATACATAACATTTACATTGCAATTCTATACAGCTGTTTAAATACAAAGCATATGGCGATTCACAGATAGGCTGAGTGCCATCTAATTATAAGAAAGCCATCTATTTTGATGCATATTATCTACAAGAGTTGAATCTAAACGATGATTATATTTACCAAGAGATGGAGAAGCATCACCAATATGTCTTGTGGCGGCTTCAGATGAATGTCCCACTTGCTCAAACGGCATGGTATCTGTAATTATAAAAATAATTGTAATACACAAATGAACAAAATGCCAATAAGGTATTATTGAGTCCTGTTGAAAAGTTATAATTAATTCTGCACTAAGGTGGCAAAAATAAGTATCAATAACAACTGATTGTAATATTTACTTAAATTTAATATTTACCAGACTGAATAGCTATTTTTGTTGGGGGATCGCTCAATATAACATGGCCCTTGCGATTTAACCATGGGAATATTGTAGGCACAGCTTGAAGACATAGGTACTTTTTACGTCCCCTTTTGGAAGTAAATTTATCCTGAAAGTGGAGTTGACATAACTTATAATTGTTATGTAAAGAGTCTAGGGATTTTTCAAACAAATCTCCACGGTTACATGCATCCAACCATAACTGTGCTCTAAAATGTAAATAAAGCTAAGTAAGTATATTTATCATATGTGTATAAAATAAATAAACTACTACCAATTTATATTGAATATTGTGTTTTATTCAGCATATTCAAGCTGAACTCATCAGCAGTGACGCTTATTGTAGTGTATTCATTGATTTTAATATTATCATTATTATTTATGTTAACAAAGACACAGACAGAGGAATGTTAACACTCAAAACATAGATTCACGCAACTTCCAATATATAGGTGCAATGGAAGAATAACATATATAAAAGAAGAAATATATATCTATAATTTATTGCATATAGAAACAATTCCTCTTACCTTACAGGATCTTTAGGAAATCTAAACATAGTTGTTCCGTCTCCATCTCTTGAATGACACCCACGAATTGGCGCCATAACTGATATAATAGATTTTTAGCAATTAAAAACACAAACAAAATATCTATGTTTTATTGTAAATAAGGAAAAACCGTACAGCAAAGAATATTTTTTGTTAAACATGTAAAACAAAGAATACTGTTTGTGTATTCTTTGTTGTAAACAATAAAATCACATGACATTGACAGATAACTGACTCTGACTCAGACACGCCTACTTAGAAAATGAATTCTAAAATAGCACAAGCTTCGTTTCTTGTTGGTTGGTGTATTCTATGGTTATATTTTTTGTGAAGGGTAGAGGAAAGGAGAACTATCTCATATGAGGGAAAAGTTTAAAAAGTGTCCGCTATAAACAATAAATAATAGTTCAAAAATTATCCGTAGTGGCCTTAAGTATAGGCACACAGAGTTAATTCATTTACCATTGATAGCGTTAAAAAAGAAAATGACAAGACGTACCGACCACAATTAATTACTATGACGTTATGTTACTTAAAGTAATTTCGAAAATTCAAACCTTAGCTATTTTATTCTAATTCAAAATCCTAATTCCTAACGCGATTACTATTTTTTAATAAAATGTATGCATTTGTTTTAACTTTACCTAACTGTTGACACATCTTCATGTACTCAATAATCTATGCACATATTAAACCAGGAAAAGAGGAATGAAAAATATATAACCTCTATCACTACTTCAGACTTCAGAAAGTCACATCATAATAAGATGTCATAATATACTTATAGAAAAGAATTTTATTTATTTCAAAATAATGTTGAACCGAATATTTGCCAAATCATACTTAGCCGATATTTGTTTTACCAATATAATCATACCTAAAAGGCTTGCAGGACATTCAAAATGGGCAAATATTCGCCACGTAAAGGGGGTTAAAGATGCAGAAAAAGCTCGAGTCTTTACAAAAATAGGAAGGCAGATTAAAGTAGCTTTTCAAGGTGCGTGCTAATAATAAAATGAAACTTTATTACTAAAACACTTTCAAATAGTAAAGCATTTGACTTTTTTACTCCGAGTAAAATTTATATTAATATTTTTTAGAGGGAGGATCAGCTGATCCTAAACGAAACCTCCTATTGAGTCAGGTTTTAGATCAAGCAAAGAGAATCAACATGCCCACAGCCACAGTACAGAGTATATTAAAAAGTTGTGAAAGTGATAAGTCCCAAAACAAAAAGTATCTTCTAGAAATAAAGTAAGTCACATATATAACTGTATAATATTAGGAGTAACAAAATTACATTCAAAACAGCAATTTATCAAATTATACTAGTTGATTTAGTTAATAACCTTAAATTTGTTTAATATTTGCGGAGATATTTGCTTTTTGATGCAATAGCTGATTGAAACAGAAAAGTATTAATATTTGTTAATATACTTATGTTTATTGGTACACTGCACTTTTACAATCTACTCACTGGCAAAAAACTCAGCCACCTAAGATTTTGCAGAAGTTCATTGTTCAACATGGTGCAAGAACATACATCAATCGGAATTTAAAACAATGGGGTAATGTATTGTTCACTGATGAATCAAGGTTTTGTTTGCAATCGCCTGATAATCTGGAAAGGGTGTACAGACAGCGCAATGTGAGGCTTGCCGACTGCACTATATCTGAATCAGTCTCATAACAATGAGGTTCTGTTATGGTATGGGCTGGTATATCAAGAGTGGCACGTACAGAATTATTATTTATTGAGCACGAAGCTCTAAATGCTCATCGTTACATACAAGGCGTTCTTCAGGAAGCTGTAGTTCCCTAAGCTCCATTTGTTGGAGATGACTTCATTTTAATGCAAGACTGCATGCAGCTAATATTGTTACCAATATTTGGATGAGGTTGATATCCAATGATTAGAATGGCTTGCATGTAGCCCGGATATGAATCCGATTAAACATCTCTGGGATGAAATTCAAAGAAACATTCGTCGTCATCCTATACTACCCGAAACACTTGACGAGCTGCGTTTTGAGATTCAAGCTCAATATGAGGCAATTCCTCAAGATCGCATTATTTGTCTTATCTATTTGATGTATCGGCGATAGCGTGCAGTTATTTCCACTTAAGGTGGGCATACGAAATATTTAAAAATGCCAATTATGCTTTTCTTTTTGTTTCAAATTACTGTTGAATATTAAAATATTACAAATTAAATTTTTTCCCTAAAACAATTCCAGGCTTTTATTTGAATATGTGTATCTTCAAAAGAAATCAAGATATTTAGGTGAAATAAAAACTGAAAGGATGGTTTTTGTAATACACTGAGTGTAAACTCTACAAATTTCCCAAACTGTTCCACAGGGTGTTAAAAAATTGGACTACAAATTCATGATTTGTTTTCACCCTGTGGAAATAAGCTATCAACATTTTTGGAAAACTTTTCTGGAGTTTGTTTTAATACCAAAGAGTTTATTTATAATTTCTTGGACAACAAACTTCAGCAAAATTTTAGGTGGCTGAGTTTTTTTGCCGGTGAGTGTACTTTATATGTGAAGTAATAATCTCTGCTATTAGTTGATAAAATAAATTATATATTAGTTCATTGTTGTGATGAGTAGATCGATTTTTGTATTCTATTGAAAAACCCTTGCTATTCTCAGGTACCTTCTGCAGAATTTATGATGTGGTAATTTAAGTAGGTATATTCAGTGTTAACTTTGAAATAGTTGTTGGTAAGGGACAATTTTAAAATCAACTAAAGTTGTTATATTAGGTGTAGTTTCTGTCATAGACGAGACCATCGAGCGAAGTTTTTATTATTCTGACATTAATTAATTATGTTGTATGGAGTGTTTTTGTTTGAATCTGAATTTTAGGGCCATATTAATAAATTTTATGATTGGATATTGTTCAGGGCATCAGAGATGAACCCTATCGATTCTCAGCTCACCAGAGCCAGTGCAACAGGTGCTGTAAATCCAGATATGCCGCATTTTTGATAATTTTTTGCGAAATTTCAGTTTGTTGGTATGATATGCAGCCTCCAGAGTGTATAAGTGCCAAAAAGTTAGTTTTAGTCTCGAAAACCATTTGTTTGTATTGTAGTTTTGCCAAATTTTGGGGTCTGAATAACATGATATTTCCATTGTTTTGGATGGAAGTAGAGGCATAATAATCTGTTCCTAGATTATTATTTTATAACTTCTGCTTTCCTTGGTAATTTATGTAGTAATTCCCCAGTTATCAAAACTTTGCTTTAAGAATTGGCATGCAGGATTCAAGATATAATTTTATATTTATATCTTTGTTATTAATATTAGATACTGTGAATACTTTTGCAAGGTGAATTTTTTTGAGTTGGTATGAACCTAGGTTATATCTGTTTTTTCTCTGAGTTAATTACTTCAGTTGTTTGAATTTTTTTCGTAGGTTTCCAAATATGAGAAGTGCTTGAAACAATACTGGAATAATGATTTACCTCTTGTACTGCTCTATTTATTCCAAGCCTATTCTGTTAAAAGCTCAATTAAAAGTATGTTTGTTCTAATGTTTCTGAGTTTGTTGCCTGACATATTCTTTAGCAATCTGCCTTACATGGAGGGGGATATGACACTTTTTTACTCTGTAGCCTATATCTTGATTTTCTTATTTCTTTCATCCTGATATCTGTATCTATTACTTTTTTGAAAATAACCCAGTTGGCTTCCTTAGTTCCTAGCTTAGTTGGTGTTGTTCTCCATATTACGTTTATTGACGTAGAACTTTTTATGGGACACTATGGGTGTTTTGACATGACAGTAAACTCATAAAGCTAACAATTCTGTTAAACTCCTTGTCCTCTTCTAATTATTATTTACTTAAGCTGAGTGAGAGAGGCACAACGTTGTACTCCCCTCCTGCTATTGCACTTGACTCGATTTCATTAACAAGCAAAATAGCTCAGTTGGGAGAGCGTTAGACTGGAGATCTAAAGGTCCCTTTGGTTATTGGGCAATGGTCTGATATAAAATTGAATGTTGACTATTGCTCTGTGTGTATCAGTTTATTTGATTGCATAGTCTTTAGATGTTATTAGCCTGAAAATCCATGTGGTATGTTTGTCATTCCAATCTCCAGGAACTAAGAATTTGTAAACAAGGGTTTGTTTGAAATCACCATACTTTTCATTGGATATGTTCGTGGGCTGTAAATTGATGCTTGTATCATGCTTAATGGTTCCTGCTTCATTTTTATTTGTGATTTAAGGTCAATTCATAGTATTTAATGTTCAACTCAATAATAACAGTACATCCTGCATATGGTTCTCCATCGGGATGATTTGTGTAATACACACCTTGTGTGATTTATTACAAAAGGGCCTCAGAATAATTGAGCAATGGTACTTGTCAGTGGAGCTAAACATTAACCCAAACAAGACCATAGTAATTCCATTTACTCGGAAAAGAACACTTCCAGCCATGAAACCCCTATCTTTAAACGGGGAAATCGTAGAATGGAAATCAGAAGTTAAATATCTAGGGATAACCCTAGATAATAAGCTTCTGTGCAATTAACATGTTAAAGTAACTGCTAGTAAAGAAATAAGAGCTTTAATGGTGTGCATAAATCTAGCTGGTAAGAGTTGGGGCTGTAACCCAAAAATTCTGCGATGCATGTACCCCATGATTGTGAGACCAGCAATTACATATGGGGCAATAGTTTGGCATACAAAAGCAGGTCAGTACAGCACGAGGAAGACCCTCGACAAAGTTCCAAGGCTTGCCTATGTATGCATCACTGGAGCTATGAGAACGTATCCAACTAGGGCACTTGAGATCATTAAAGATCTCACACCTCTACATCTGGTGATAGAAAGATCTGCCCAAGAGGCAATTCTTAGAATATCTAAGAAAGGTTCAGGCAATGAGAGTATTAAAAATCAGGGAGCCTGGTCCTCTCTAACAAAATACATTTCATCAGCGAATCTTCTCAGTGACGAAATGATCAAGAAAGTAAGTATCGAAAAGAATTTCACTATGATGCTAAATAAGAGGAGAGACTGGGAAAGGGAATACACCACCCAAACTCTCAAAGAAAACACCATTAGATGGTATATAGATGATTTAAAAACCACCACTGGAGCAGGCGCTGGAGTATTTGGGCCTGGCACCAGATTCTCATTATCGTTAGGCTCCTACCCGAGCGTCTTTCAGGCAGAAAGATGAGTGGCAATTAACCTAGAAATAAACTATCAGAAATATGACATCTTGATCCATTCTGATAGTCAAGCATTGAGCTCACATGTTATTGACTCAAAGTTGACATGGGAGTGCCGAAGAAAACTTGATGAATTAGGCAAGAATAACAGGGTCTCATTAGTCTGGGTTCCTGGCCACTTGGGAATCAAGGAAAATGGAGCGGAAAATACACTTGCCAGGAAAGGAGCACAAACGCCCTTTATTGGCCCAGAGCCTTTCTGTGGTGTAGGAGAATGCTCCTATAAGAAAGAGTTTCGGAAGAAACAGGAAAACGAAAGAGAAGCACTCCGGCGGTGCCTTCCCGGGCTGCAACATTCCAAAAAGTTACTGCGGAACTTCGACACTGCTAGATCCAAAAATATTTGGATCTCAGTAAAAATAAGCTACATCTCCTAACGGGCTTTCTTACAGGACATTGCCGCCTTAGGAAGCGTAGAATCTGTGGGGAGGAGGATGAAACTCCAGTTCACCTAATTCTAGAACGCCTCGCAATTGCAAGCCAATGCACTAAATGCTTCGGACAAGAGACTTGTAAGAGTGCGAACCTAACCTCGTTGAAGCAATCCCAACTAATAGAGTTCATTAGCTGTAGTAGTAGCGATAACAGCTCTGATAGGGGAGGTGGCACAATAATCCTTAGGTTTCAGTGCATTGTAACCACGTTAAAACCTAATATAATCTAATTGTCTTTTAGCATTTGTCAGTTATCAGGTTTCTTCTGTCTTTGACCTTTGATTGTCTCTTTTCTTCAGCTTCCTTCATTTTCTTCATTACATCTTCTGTAGTTAAAACTTCACAATATGATCTTTGTTTCAATCTAACATTGGATGTTTTAACTAGTTCATACTTATTATTGAGTTGCTCTTATTATCTAGGGTTATCCCTAGATATTTAACTTCTGATTTCCATTCTACGATTTCCCCGTTTAAAGATAGGGGTTTCATGGCTGGAAGTGTTCTTTTCCGAGTAAATGGAATTACTATGGTCTTGTTTGGGTTAATTCTTAGTCCCACTGACAAGCATAGCCCATACATTTGAAGTGAAGCTCCTTTAGCCTGTAGAGCAACTCATCTACTACGAGGCTCCATAGAAGGGGAGATATCACTCCCCCTTGAGGTGTCCCGCGAGTGGCTTTAACTGAGGTGGTTTGATTCCCCACCTGTGTCTCAGCTATCCTCGTCGTCAACAACTCATACATCAATTTTACAATGGTTTAATTTACTCCTCGCCTTTTTATTGCTTCTTTGACAGACACATGAGTTGTGCAGTCAAAGGCCCCAGATATATCCAGGAATGCGCACATTGTGATTTCTTTGTTGTTCACAGTTCTCTAGATGACTTCGGTCAGCTGATACAGAGCCGCCTCAGTTGATCGACCCGCTCTGTAGGCATGCTGACATTTATGAAGTGGTATGTTCTCCAGGTTTTCTGTTCTTATGTAGTTATCCACTACTTTCTCCATCGTTTTGAATAGAAACGATGTTAGGTAGATGGGTCTAAAAGATCGGGGATCAGTCCCATCTTTTTTCCCTATTTATGGTATGAAGGTTACCCTTGCGCTTTTCCATTTTCAAGGTATTAGACCCACTGCTAGACTGCTTCTTTTAATCTTCAGCAGGTGAGAAACAATCTCCTCTATCCTTTGCTGCAGGAGTGCTGGAAATAATCCATCCACTCCTGGTGATTTATATGGTTGAAAGGTACTCATTGTCCATTCCAACTGTTGTCTGGTAAATATTTTCTTAGCAATGTCCCAAATCTTCCTTGCGGGATTTTTTGGTGTAAATCTTTGCTATTTTAGTGCTTGCTGCTGGTTCACTACCTGGAAAGTGGGTTCTAAGAACAAGAATCGATCGCTCCTTTTCACCTTCCGTGTATGATCCGTCTGGTTTTTTCAGCGACATTGTGGAGTTAGTTTCCCCATTGGCCATGACCTTTTGTAGTCTGGCCGCTGTGTGAGTGGAAGTGATCTTTTCGCAAAGGGCTTGAATATTAAACCTTTTGGCCTTCCTTATCTGTTTATGGTACTGAGTTAGCTTCTCAGTGTACCCCTGCCAATTACCGTCACGTTTGGATATATTAAAGAGCCAACTGGAATGAAAATCTTCCATTATTGCCTCACTGGTCCGTTCGACTCTTTGTCCTAGGTCATAGTGCAGGTGATTTACCCCAATCACTTCGACGTGTTCCAAATTGTCCTTCAGATTGGTCTTGTAGAGAGACCAATCAGTATTTCTAAGATTTCGGATTGTATGAATCTAGGTAGTATCTCCCTCTATCCTAAATTCGATGATCCTATGGTCGGAAATTGATGGCTCGCTCATCACCCTCCAATCTTTTACATTTTTCCTAGCAGCAACATTAACAATTGTTACGTCCAGGACCGCTTCTCTTGCTCTCGTGACAAAAGTGGGAATTATCACCATTAAGGTCTCAAGGTTATTTGCTAAGAGATATTCTAATAAACATTCAGCTTTGACATTGTTGTTAGTGCTTCCTCATACGGTATTGCGTGCATTGGCATCACAACCAATTAAGGTTGGCAGCCGTCTGCTATTGTAGTGTCTCACTAGCTCTTGTACTTCGTCTGGCGGTGTCATCGGCCCGTCTCCAGCGAAGTAGGCAGAGGCAATGACGATGTCTCGGTCGATACCCCCAATGTTGGGGTGAACTATGATTGGAACAAGGTCCCGTGACACGTATTCTGAAACACATATATATTTTATGTTATTTCTTATGATTACACAGGCACGCGGAGATACTTGACTGATAATAAACGATGGAAAAAAAAAGAAGACAAAAGAAACAGAAGAACATTCAAATGATGGAAGTGATTTAGAATGTCAAAAATTTACAGAGGACTTTGACTTATCGAATGAAGAAGACCAAGAAGATTATTGTGAAGGTGAAAGTTATAAACGAGAAGATCTCGTAATTGGAGGAATTGTTTTAGTTAATTTCATGGGTGGTAAACGTAACACCACATCATTTTAGTACGTCTATACTATAGAAGCCATAGAAGGTTCGGATGAGGTGCATGTTGTAGGTTTAAAATTTATGAATGTCCTAAAACAATATTTTTCCATAGTCGGAACTGATAAGAGTTATGTTAAAATTTATCAAATTGCTGGATTTGGAAAAATAAGTGAACCCACATATTTTACCATTTCAATAAAAAAAATCCTGTTTTTGAACGCTGGAAGATTTCCTAATTCTCTGTATCTCTGTATCTGTAAAGGTTTGAAGGGTGGGTGACCCCACAGCACTTTGTGCATCCTTCTGAGGTTCAAAACTTCCTTCTAGCTCGTCATCCAGCCTACTTCCTTGAAGTAGGCGATAACGTCGCCTGAATTAAGTTCCCTCATATTGGCGTATGTTAGCCTGTGCTCGTCGAATACTTGAAACCTAAAATGAGAGAGTGTCTGACATTCGCAAAGAATATGTTCGACAGTCTCATCTTCTTGTTCACATCCTCTACAAAGTGGGGTGTTAGATAGACCCAGTCTGTGAAGGTGTTTTCGTAGGTGGCAGTGTCCAGTCAGAATACCTGTGGCTGTTCGTAGGTTCCGCCTGTTCATAGTCACGTGTTTTTTGGCTACTTTGCTATCTGGATACTGTAGCAGTTCCTTGGCAAGCCTGCAGCCTTCTGCGTCGTCCCATCTACCCTTAAACTTATTAAGGGAGTGTTCCTTTAATAGGTCAGCCGTCACTGACGCCAATAGACCAATGAAAGTGCCAGGTCCCAAGAGTTTTTGGGAGGCTGCCTTCCTGGCTAGCAAGTCTGCAATACAGTTTCCTTTCGATTTCTCATGGCCCTTGATCCAGCCTAAAGTGACCGTGTTGTTGTTACAGGCTTCGATTAAGGCCATGTGACATTCTAGTACTAGGCCTGATGTAATACGTGGTCTGTTCAGGGCTAGTAGTGTTTGTCTATTGTCCGTAAGGATGTATATAATATTACCTGTTGTTTTCCTTTTGGTAATCTCTTTAGCAGCGATGCAGATAGCAGTGAGCTCTGTTTGAGCAACACTTGCATTGCAGCCCATTGCCCATTTTATGTTTAGATTCAGGGATCTGGAAAAAATACCACATACTGAGCCCACATTGGATTTAGACCCGTCTGTGAAGATGTGGATTGCGCCTTCTTCCAATAGGTCTTGTGAGTTGTTTTTAAAGATTACCTTGTAGGATCTGTTGAAGGCATATCGCGGTGGAATCGAGTCCGTATTGGCCTGCAGCAGTGGGATCTCCCTGAGGGCCTCATGCCACAAGTTACGTCTCAGTTTACCGGATCCTACATCAGGTTGTATACCAGTAGAGCGTATATGTCAAGGGGAGTGAGACCGAGGATTACCTCCATAGCTCTTGTTGGTGTGGTTCTCATGCCTCCTGTTGTGTTGAGGCATGCTGTTCTTTGGATTTGGTCCAGTTTACGGACGACTGTCAGCTGGACTTGGACTTCTCGAATGAAGAAGACCAAGAAGATTATTGTGAAGGTGAAAGTTGTAAACGAGAAGATCTCGTAATTGGAGGAATGGTTTTAGTTAATTTCATGGGTGGTAAATGTAACACCACATCATTTTAGTACGTCTGTAGAAGCCATAGAAGGTTCGGATGAGGTGCATGTTGTAGGTTTAAAATTTATGAATGTCCTAAAACAAGATGTTTCCATAGTCGGAACTGATAAGAGTTATGTTAAAATTTATCAAATTGCTGGATTTTTACCTGTGTCCTTGATGAAAAATAAGTGAACCCACATATTCTACCATTTTAAATAAAAAAATCCTGTTTTTGAACGCTGGAAGATTTCCTAATTATTTTTTTATTTACTATTTTTTTTTCAATATAGGTACCTACTAAAGTCTTCACCAAATTATAGTATTTTATGTTGCTTTCATCTTTTCTGTAGTAAACTTATGTTTAGATGATTTTATATGTCTTTTTATACCTTTATTTTAAACAATAAAGACTTAAAAACACATGGGTATATATTCCTATTAATTTAAACATCCAATACTAGGGGAATTGCATGGTAATTGTAAACATGGCTTGAGATATTTATACTCTTGAAGAAAAAACTATTAATTTTTTTTTTCTTGCATCAACTATATTGGTTATTAGGGATGTCCTTAATAATATAGTTTCATCTTATTAAGTAGAGAGGTATTTAACAGATAGTTATAAACATTATCCACATCGCAATTCTTTACTAGCAGGGCTTTCATGTCATTTGGAAAATTACATTGTTGTCTTTGCATGTGTTTTACAGTGAGTTCACAGTTACAAGTTATACACATTGGTTTGTTACTTTTACATAGGTAATAAACATTCATCCGTAATTTTAGTGTGGCCTATTCTTAGTCTGCTTATTATGACCTGTTTTGAGCAGTTGCTGCAAATTCGCGGCCACTGTTTGACACTCTATTATCTATCTTAATTTTTGGAATAAGATGCCTGTAGATTAAGAGTAAAGTATCTCGATCAGATCCCCACTCTCTGTTTGAGAGGACTTTCAATAGGTTTAGTCCATTCTGACATCTATCAACGAGATCCTTAATGTGTTCATCCCAATTCAATTACAAATCGAAGATGATTTCCAAAAAAGTGATTTTTGATACATATTTGAGAGGACTACCATTTAGTTCGAGAAGTGGCTTTTGACCTACCTCTCTTTTAGATAATTGAAAACCGTAGTCTCGGGACCATTTTTCAAGTGTATTTATTTGTGATTGTAGAATTGATTTAATTGTTATTAGATTTTTACTTTTTATGTACATGACCAGATCATCCGCATGCAGTAGGACTTTTATTGATTTCTGTATGTTGTTGTTAGCTATAAGGAATAGATTTGGACTGGTTACTGATTCCTGCGGTGTTCCAGGCTGTGTTTTGAGGTCGGAGATAGCACCGTTTATCCTAACTTGGAAACTTCTATTATTTAGAAAATTGTGAATCAAAGTCAGCATATTTGCATCTATGTTCCTTTCTTGCACTCTGTTCTGGTGTTATCAATTTTCTTCGTTCAAGCTCCCAAACAAGTGTGTTATTGATTATTTTTTCTAGTAATTTACACATGGTGTAAGTTACAGATATGGGTCTGAAAGAATCGACTAATAATTTATTTTTCCGTGTCTTCTGAATGGGTATAATAATTCCTTGCGACCATTTTTTTGGAAACGTATGTTTTGCCCTTATTTTTAATAGTGTGGTTTTAGCTGTTTCTGGGAAATGTTGCAAAAAGCCAATAGGCACATCATCTGGTCCTGGGCTGGAATCATAAAGGACGTAAGAGCTTCGTCAAACTCGTTTTTTAGGAGGGGCTTGTTCATGTCCGTCTCTATATTGGTGTGAAAGTTGTAAAGACGGTTTTTATTATATTCCTGGAAACTTTCCTCCGCTAGATTGTTTCTCGTAATTGCTGGCAGGTAAATCAGTGATTTGTCGGGGATTACTAATAATTTGTCCGTTATCTTCTAAGGCAGCAATTTTTGGATATGATTTGTATCCCGATATTTGCCTAATTTTTTTCCAGATACTGCTGATATTAGTTGACCTATTTATATTTTGTAGGTATGCCTTCCATGACTCTTTTCTACTTTTTTGTGTGTATATCTTGTCTTAGATCTTAGTTTCTTAAAATTTGCTAGATTGTGTTTTTTGTAACAATTAAATGCTGCTTTACTTGCTTCACTATTCCAACACAATTTTCATCATTTATTTTTGGTATGTTGCGAATGACCATATTATTTGATAATTTCTCAATTTTATGCTCTAGTGAAGTAATCTTTGATCTGCATTCCACTAATTCATCATCCTTTTTCGTAAGAAGCTGGATCAAGTTGAGATTATCATTCTGCAGTTTTTCCATCTTTATGCCCAGGCCCAGTTCATGTATTAAACGTACAACACTTTTTAAGGAAGGTTCTTCTTCATTATCGCTAGAATCGGCTCTATTATGCTCATCTTTTCTATTCCCCGGAGTTATAGATTTTCGTACTTTTGTACATTGAGAGCAGACAAAGTCTATATCGTTTTTTTGGTAATCTTTGATAGTTAGAATTGATAGATTCGAACATCCACTGCAGTGCCATATCTTGCATTTAGCACATATTATTCGATAATCTTTTTTTGTAAGTTTTCTGTCACATTTCTTGCATTCCACCATTTTATCAGAAATAATAACCATAAAATTAATTTGTAAACAAAATCCAAAACCAGTTCGAATGCACGGCAATCATACATATAAAATTGTACTTCAAACCACAAAAAAAAACTGCTTCGTCTGATAAGGATAAACAGGTATTTATTAGCAGCACAAATTGGACGTTTCTATATAACGTAATTATGTTTTTAATTACTTACACGTAATTAGCGAAGATATTATGATCACACCAACAGATTTTTGATGGTTACTGGTACACTGATTAATATTTACTTTTTCACAATTTTTGGAGCTTGATTTCCCATGAAAAAAACTAGTTTTTATACAAGCATTTTTAAAGCGTGTGATACGTTGTAAATGTAAAATATAATATACTATACTGTAATGTTTTTATTAGTGTTTTTAAATGAAACTCAAGGTCTCTAGTTAATTCCACAATATAATACAAGTTATTGAAAATTCTAAGAAATTGACAATTGTTTCGATAATCAATATCATCGTCAGAATGACAGAAGTTACATTTCATTTTATGCCTACCTGATGTTTAGTAGTTATATTTTTTTGGCTAGACCAAGAAGTAACCTAACTTGTGATTGGCTTAATATATGTTTATAGAAAAAGGAAGAAGATGTGATATTACAAATATTGAAGCTTAGATATTATTAGCCCTATGGTGATATCCTGGATATCATTTTTCCAATTAAGATCAGTATAACTGTGCAATGATATAGAAAACCAGGAAAACTATATCTGCTGATCTTTACAATTATCACTTAAGAAGACAGTTCATTAGTGGAGAATTCCCTAGATTTAACTGTTCATTGACAACTTCATATTGTGGGTTTCTTAAATGTCTTCTAATTTCCAGTTCTTCAAGGAAATCCAGTTCTTGTTTCTTTTCACAAATATGCAGCACTTCTTGTTCTGTGTTAGGTGTCAATGAATGATTGGTGTCAAGTAAATGTTTTGCGTAGTGAGATTTATCTGGTTGTTTTAATCTGTAAGCTCGTAAGTGCTCACTGTATCGTATTTCAAAATTCCTAAGGGTCTGACCCAAATAGACAGCATTACATTCTGGACATTTGAGTTTATATATACCTGACTTCTTTAATAGTGGTATTTTTGTTTTTACATTTAACAATTTTGTACTAACGTTACTTTCTGTTTTAAAAGAAATTGTTGCATTCGTTGCTGAAGATATTATCTTTGAAATATTATTATATTGTGGAATTAACTAGAGACCTTGAGTTTCATTTAAAAACACTAATATGAGCATATTCCACGAAGTAAGGGTCGAGACAGTCAATGTAATGTTTTTGTTATTTATTTAAACAATAAACGGGTGGGATAAATTTTAAACACTCGGTATTGCTACTTACTAATTTATTTAAACACTAACTCACTAACACTAATTTATATGTACTTAACTAGTCACTTAAATTTAATTTATATGCACACTAACTTATTAATTTATAACACTTTTATATTCACTTAATTACTGTTTAACTCACTATGGCAAATTATAAACTGCACTCATCCGCTGATCGGTCCTGTATTTATATCAAAAACTTTCTTTACTAGAACATTCGGGACGGGACATGCCTTTCGCGATATTTCTTAAAATGCCTTTCGAGAACATGTTTAAAAAGGACGGTCACAATAGATCCCAATAGACCTTCTCAGAATTCGGCGCGCTCGCCTTTTTCTTAACTCCGTTAACATAAGGTTACAGGGCCGTACTTAGTATCTGCTTCGGTGTGCGAGTTCGTAACATTACCCCCTCCTTAAATGAAAGTTCCTCCTGGAACTTTTGTGTAGCCGAGACTGGATGTTTGAATCGGCAACTAGCCCCATTTCTACACTTTCCGATCTTATGAAAATAGCAGGGCACCGTCTTCATCGGATACTGATAACGGGGGTTGTAGCTGCAAATCAATATCTGGACACCGGTATCTTGAAAGATAATCTCTACCATGTTCCTGATGATTCGCCAATCCAACAGGTTACTCGCTATCTTAGGCATAGCCAGTTTCTTCACGTTGGATTCCAACACGTGGTCTCGGAGGTTTCGGAGTGCTTCCCACACATCGCGGTAGGTAGATCGATCTTGGAATTCATTTTTAGTTACCACGTAGAAAACGTACCGCGAATTATGTTTCAGTTTCAGTGTCTTGCCAGGGGCTGGAATCTGGTCTTCAAGTTTTTCTAATTGTCCGAACTTCTTTCGAAAGACGGTTGCCAATCCTCGTGCGTTCTTGATACGGGCGGGGATGTTGTATGCCAGTGAATAATCTTCTGGGAGAGTGAACAAATCTTGTTGTTCCGAAGTGACTCCATATCTAGCTTTCCCGGTACCTCCATACGCGCCCATAAATTCATCGAAGGTGGGGTCAGACACATCTCGAATAAGGTTTACTCCTTCCTCTATGTCATGGTCTCCTTCGTATGGCGCTAGACGGTTTCGGTGAACTACTTTTGGTTTTCCGTTGGGGATCTTGCTTATGCGATATAAAACATCATTGATCCTTTTCTTGATCAAGTATGGACCTTCCCAGGATTTTTGTAATTTTGGAGAAAATCCTTTTCTCCTCGCCGGGTTGTGGTAACCATACTTTGTCCCCTTCTTTAAAACCGCCCTCTGTGGCCTGCGTGTCGTACCGACTTTTCATTCTGTCGCTGGCAACTTGAAGATTTGTTCGAATTAGTTCATGAATATCGTCCAGCCTTCTTCTCAATTGGATCACGTAGTCTTCTCCTGCTATATCTTCTCCAGGCCGACAGCCAAATTCCAGATCACAAGGAAGCCTCATTTCACGTCCAAACAGGATTTTCGCAGGTGTTTCACCCGTGGACTCATTGACGGCAGATCGTTAGGCCAATGCGAATAGGGAGAGATACTGGTCCCAATCTCTCTGATGGCTGGACACTACTTTGGACAGGTATTTTCCAATAGTCCTGTTCATTCTCTCGACCATTCCATCTGACTGTGGATGTAATGCTGTTGTTCTGGTCTTCTTCATAGGAATAGATGGCTTTCGAAATTTCTTCCCTGGTCACTGTGGACTTCCATGGGCATTCCATATCGGCTGATGAATTCTTTCACCAATACATCCGCGACAGTTGTGGCCTCTTGGTTCGGGATAGCGTAAATTTCCACCCACTTTGTAAAATAATCCATTACAACCAGTATGTACTTGCTACCATTTTCCGTCGTCGGAAATGGTCCAGCGATATCTAAAGCAATCCTGTCGAAAGGGCTTCCAACATTGTACTGTTTCATGGGTGCCTTTCTCTTGCGATGTGGTCCATTACTCGTAGCACAAGTCGTACATTTCTTACACCAGTCCTTCACGTCGTCGGAGCTGTTCATCCAATAAAACCTTTCACGAACTCGCTGAAGGATTTTCTTCACTCCCAGATGACCTCCCGATGGACTGTCGTGTAACTTCTTCAGTACCTCAGCTACTCTTGTTCTCGGGATAACTAGCTGTCTCCTCATCTCAGAACCGTCATCGTTTTCAAGGACTCTTTTCAACAGCCCTTCTTCCAGGACAAGGGAGTCCCACTGAGCCCAATACGCCTTGAGTTTCGGTGAAAATCTTGACACTTCTTGCCAGGTAGGTCGCCGGTTTTCTTTCTTCCATTGCCGGATCATCTTCAGGTGAGGATCATTCTCCTGATCTTCTCTGATCCTGGTGGGTGACCATTCCTCGTTGACTACAGTAGTTCTCGAAACTGCAGCTTCCCTAGATTCCACCTTGTTGCAGTGGGAGCAGTCTGTTGGGCACGGCCGTCTGGACAGGGAGTCGGCATTTCGCTGACTCACACCAGCTCGATGTTCGATGTTGAAATCGTATTCTTGAAGTCGTTCAATCCATCTAGCGATCTGGCCCTCGGGATTCTTGAACTACATCAACCACTTATGTGCTGTATGATCAGTCCGGATTAAAAACTTCCTACCATAGAGATACTGGTAAAAGTGTTCCACGGACTTCACTACTGCCAAAAGTTCTCTTCTTGTGATGCAGTAGTTTCGTTCTGGTTTGGAGAGGACTTTACTGAAATATCCCAGCACTCTTTCTTGCCCTCCTTGGATCTGTGAGAGCACTCCACCAATTCCTACGTTGCTTGCGTCAGTTTGAAGAATAAAGTCTCCCTCTGGTAATGGATATCCTAATATCGGCGCCGAGGTTAAATGCCTCTTCAAAGTTTCAAAAGCCGTTTGACAGTCTTCGTCCCATTGGAAAGCTCTTGCTTCTCCTGTAAGTCGCGTTAGAGGCTTGGCAATATCCCCAAACTTCCTGATAAATCATCTGTAATACGTGCAAAGTCCAAGGAAACTCCTAATTTGATGTTTGTCGGTTGGTTGCGGCCATTGCTGAATGGAAGCAACTTTCTCTGGATCCACTGCCACTCCTTCATTGCTCACTATATGACCTAGATAGTTGACTCGGTTTTGGAACAGCTGACATTTCTTCGGGTTTAACATGAGCTGGGCAGCTTGGAGTCGTTTGAATACGTCTTCCAAATTTTTCAGATGTTCGTCAAATGTCTTCCCCAGTACTACGATGTCGTCCAAATAGACCAGACATGTCTTCCAAGACAACCCTCTCAAGACATTTTCCATAAGTCTTTCAAATGTCGCAGGCGCATTACAGAGCCCGAATGGCATGACGTTGAATTGCCATAATCCAGATCCGGTGGTAAAGGCAGTCTTCTCTTTATCTTCTGGGTCCATTTCTACTTGCCAATAACCAGACTTCAGGTCCAAGGTGGAAAACAGTTTGATGCCGGCCAACGTGTCTAGCGTATCGTCAATTCGGGGCAGAGGATAGCTGTCTTTCTTCGTCACGTTGTTAAGCTGGCTATAATCCACGCAGAATCTCGTAGTTCCATCCTTTTTCTTGACGAGCACTACTGGAGACACCCATGGACTAGTAGATGGTTCTATCACTTTTTCTTCTGCCATCTCTCGAATTATTTTTTCAGCTTCCTCTCTCTTCGCTCGTGGAAGTCTTCGAGCTGATTGTCTAATTGGCTTCGCATTACCAGTATCGATTTTGTGTTTGACGGCTGATGTTCTGCCAGTCTTTCCTTCTTTTGGTACGAATAAAGCTCGATACTGCAAGAGAAATTCTCTCATTCTCTTTTTTTCAGCTCGATCCAAAGATTGACCAGCTACTGATAACATTTGTTCGAATCTGGCATTGGAATTGTCAGTGGTCGTTGTCTGACGAACTATAGACGTCACTGGTACGCAGGATCCAATCTTGGTTTCCTTCTTGATGGTAATTGGGTAATCATTCACGTTTATCACACGTACTGGGGTCTCTTTCGCCGATGTAACCAATCCTTTTCCAATGAGTACTCCTTTGCCAACTTCTTCGTCATGGTTCCTTAGCTCCATCATAACCGGTGTACCTTCCTCCATGATTCCCTGTAGCCGTGCTACTATCATGGTTTCGCTTCGTGCAGGTAGAACGGTATCTTCCTGTACAGCTGCCAACACCGCGCTGCCTTCGTATGGATGCAGGAATACCTCCTCGGAACCCACTTTAATGGTTCTATTTCTGAAGTCTAATTGGAAACCATGTACATTCATTACGTCCATTCCCAGAATCACGTCTTCTTCAATGTCAGCTACGATTACCGTATGCGTGAACTTTTCTGCGCCAATTCCCAATTGGATTTGTGTCTCACCGTGAACGTTGGCGCTCTCACCTGTAGCGGTCCGCAGTCGCAGTCTCGTTGGTAAAAGCTTCTTCTTGGAGTTTATTATTTCTGGTCGTATACTGGTCCTAGTTGCTCCAGTGTCAACCAGCAGAGCATATTTCTTGCCATTTACTTCGCCATCCACATATACACTGTCATTGCGACATCTGAGAGAAGCTATCAGTATGAGAGGGTCTTTAGAACGATCATGGGTCGGTGCTGCCCCCTCGTAGCCGACCCGTTCTAGTTTTCCTGTGTCTGGGGTTCTTGGTTTGCAGGAGTCTTGGGGCGCTTACACGAACTACGTACATGCCCTAGCTCTCCACAACTCCAGCATCTGATTTTTCTCGGTTTCTTGTTCATCATACCTTTTATGAAACTGACGAACTGGTCAAATCTGTCTTCGTCACCTTCTTCTTGGATGGTCCTAATTTTGTTATATCCTGAAGCCTTCGTTGCTGCTTCATATTCAAGAGCAGCTGTGGGATGGGCTAAACGAAGCGTACTCTGCATATCGGGGTCACGTAAGCCATCAATAAAGGCCTGGATGCCCAGACATTCCATCATGTTCTCTGCTGCTGATGGATAAGCAAATCGAACGAGTCGGGCAATATCCACTTCATATTCTTGAAGTGTTTCGTCACGTTTCTGCCTTCGGCTCTTCAGCTGGGACTGGTACAAATGTTCTAGGTGTTCGTGACCGTACAGCATGTCCAACCTCTTCTTCAGCAGCTTGAAATCATCCGTTTCTTCCAGAGGTATCGTCTGAAGTATATCTAAGGCATCTCCCCGAAGCGCGATAGTTAGGTTCACTGCTTTCTCCTTATCGGACCAATTATTCACTCTAGCGGATGCTTCGAACTGTTTTACGTAATTGGTCCACGACATCTTTCCATCGAACGTTGGGGCCTTGACTCGGGTAAAACTGCCAATATCATCTGTCTTGGGTTGTGTTTCTGGCTTGCAGATCTCGATCTTCTTTTCTTCTGCTGAAGTGTCCTGTGTTCTTAAATCGGCAATCTTTGTCTCTAACTTCCTAATTTTCTCGTCCATCTGATTTTCCATCGTTGCCATCTTATTCTCCATGTCTGATTTTAGAGACGAAATTTTATTCTCGACTTCAGCAGCAATGTCATTTTTCAATGATAAAATACGAGTATATGCAGAAATATCATTCTTCATAGCAGAAATCTCGCTTTTCATTGTGGTAATCTTCTCGTCCATATCAGCAGAAATATTAGCAGAAATTGACGAGATTTAGGTGGAAGCCTCGTCATTGAATAAAAATGATTCTGGATCAAAGCCGTCATTTTCCAGTGCCACTTTAAGTCTTTCTACTAATTCGCTTTTCTTACCGGACGTTTCCAACACACGATCTTCCAATTCTGCTCTTAATTCCGCCATTTTCGGATCACACAGTCTCTTGGCCATTTTGATGTAGCTATTTATTTATATTATCCCACTTCTGACACCAATGTAATGTTTTTGTTATTTATTTAAACAATAAACGGGTGGGATAAATTTTAAACACCCGGTATTGCTACTTACTAATTTATTTAAACACTAACTCACTAACACTAATTTATATGTACTTAACTAGTCACTTAAATTTAATTTATATGCACACTAACTTATTAATTTATAACACTTTTATATTCACTTAATTACTGTTTAACTCACTATGGCAAATTATAAACTGCACTCATCCGCTGATCGGTCCTGTATTTATATCAAAAACTTTCTTTACTAGAACATTCGGGACGGGACATGCCTTTCGCGATATTTCTTAAAATGCCTTTCGAGAACATGTTTAAAAAGGACGGTCACAATAGATCCCAATAGACCTTCTCAGAATTCGGCGCGCTCGCCTTTTTCTTAACTCCGTTAACATAAGGTTACAGGGCCGTACTTAGTATCTGCTTCAGTGTGCGAGTTCGTAACAATACTATACGGTTATTTGGTGGATCAATATATACTTGACGTCGGAAACTAAGTATATGGCTATAGGTAGGGTCAGTTACACCAATTCTTAGGAATGTTTATTCGACATTAGTTTAAGTCCAATATTTTCTTCATATGCTAGGATAATTTCGTTAGGGATTGATGGGCAAACATTTGAAATAACAAGTCTTTCTGCCAGAGTAATCATCCTACGAGCTTTGATTTGTTGGCAGTTATAGTTATTTCTCCTCTACGATCTTTTACAAATTTATCTACAATCTGTATCGATGATAAATATATACAAATTCTATCATTGGTCACGCGTGAAGTATGTAGTATATTTTTAGGTGAAATAAGAGCACCAACTTGATACAAATATTGTTGACAGTTGATTCCCGTGATTGATAGAAAAATAATAGCTTGTTCTTTTGGCAGATTTTTTAGTTTTTGACTCAGTCCCAAGTCGCTCGAATATAACATTCCAGGTTGTGGATTCTGTATTACTTGTGAATTGCTGTTAGAGTTATTCATGATAATTTTTGAAATTAAGTAATTTTTAATACGATTTTCTGCTTCTACTGAGACAGAGTCAGAAATAAAAAGTGGCTAATGGAATTCCTTTTGATAAGCGATAATAGTAGGTACTTGTTTGTTTATGAAATTCCGTTATATGTATGTATGTATGTTTATTCTTAATCAAAAAATTTACAATAATAAAAAATACAGGTTATAAAGAGAAAAAAAAACAAATGATAAGAATAGTATACTCGATAAGTGAGTGAACACTTGATTCGAGTGGAAATATTAGAATTTTAAAATTTATATTATAAAAATCAAATACATAGCACATTAGCAATTAAAAAAGAAAAAATAACTAATATCTAACATCTTACATATAACCTCTAACTTTTGACATTTTACAATATATATTTACGAGAGAAAAGAATTTAGGTTTATTTGTTGAGTTTGTATATACTACATTCATATTTCTATACAAGTATGTACCTCATGTCTGGATCTCTCCAAAATATACAATTTTAATTTATTTTTGAATGAATATTCGCTGTTTAATACTTTTAATGATTCCGGTAACGTGTTGTATAATTTTGGAGCCAGGTAAGTATAAGATTGTTGGGTGATTGTTTTTGTCATATGGGGTACAGGTTGGTGTGTTTTCTGGCGGGTATCATTGGAATGTATAGTTGTTGGGAATGAATCCTTTGTCTTGCGAAATTTAGTAATTGTACAATAATAGAAGAATTGCCTTATATCCATCACTTTTGCGTCTATATACAGCTGATCAGATGAATATTGGTATGGTTTATTCAGAATCACCTTTAAAAAACGTTTCTGTGTTATCTCCAATAAGTGTATGGGGGTTTTTGATGCAGCTCCCCATCCCACTATTCCGAAGCGAAGATGACTGTGGACGAGAGCATAGTATAAAAGTTTTAAGGAATGCGCATACCATACTATTCTGATTTAAGTGGCAATAGTACTTACGTATTATATTTGTTGTAGTTAGTTAAAGTAAATTGTGACTTTTGATTGAATTTATTTAATTTTATACTCGTACAATTTGCTATACACTTAGGAGCTGATCGATTTCAGGTACTAACCCAGTAATGGTCAGGACTGTACTTTATTATTAATTTGTGTACATTTCCCCTTCTGTTACTACATTAAAATTAACTGTACAGATATGAAGTGTTTACATTTACACCTTATGTTCTGGGTAAATGTAAATACCACATCTTTTTTAAGGGACTTTCAATAAAAAGAAATATTGTCTTTTGCAACATTTTTTAATAAACATCCAGACCAAATACATGAAATAAAATGCTACTGATTTTAATTGATCGCATCTCTAATAATAAGAGGAGAAAAAATATTTTTTGGGAAATTGTAAACAAAATCAATGAAACAGTTTACATTACCTCTTCACTCCAACACCGTTCAATCGATCATCATGAACATTGACATGTATATGTATTTTTTCATGGAGAAGGATCACTTTGAAAATTGAAGTTTGTGGCAAATCAAGCGATGGGGGAGGTGAACACAGTATCTTTTCTACAACAACGTTTATTAATAAATGAAAAAAGTAACATATACGTATTTTACTTAAACTTTGAACATAAAGATTTTAAAGAATGAATTTTGAATATAGAAGAATCAGTTAAAGTGGGTATCGTTGATAGTGAAATTTGAACAATGTTGAATTGTTGTTTATGATAATAAGTTTTAATCAATTGTAATATTAGTGTCTTTCAACAAAATTCACTATAAAGGTAGTGTTATATTGTCAAAAAGGATTTGACATTTCCGTGGGGAAAAGTGCCATAGCATGTACTTTTACCAATCTAAATCATTACTTTTCCACGAGAATCCAAAAAAGTGAGAAGAGACCCACTTTGCGTATAAAAATATGTGTAAAAATAGTAGTTTGTACAAGCGCGCAGTAACGGATGTGAAAGAAAGTAAGAAAAGGTCAGCTTTGCTTATAAAAAATTGTATGTTTTGCATAGTGGTGTTACGTTTTTTTTTCAAGAGCCATCGTAATTACAGTTAGAGTGTTGTGTAATATAATTATCTTCGAGTATGACCCTGTATTTGTTCGTTGTATTTTGGTTGCTATATTTGAAGCTGCCTATTACCTGGTACTTTGTTTTCGCCATATTGGAGTATGCTTAGATATAATAAATATTTTTTTTTTGTGTTTGAGCATCGACATCTAGGTCATTGTGCTCGTCGATATATCATTGGGGTAATTTATATTTTATAAAATAAATTTGTGGACTTTAGATAAGTTATCACCTGGTTAAGCTCGTCATTTTGGTTTCTAAGAATGTTTTCGATCTGGGGTATTTTGAGGAATTGTCTGTGAAAATTGAAGGCTGCACAAGTTAATATATGTTGGGTTGTCAGTGGGATGCCGCACTTCTCACATCTGGGTTTGTTCTTTCCAAGGAGGAGGTGTAAATGGGTTAGGTTTGTGTGGCCTATCCTTAATCGGCTGAGGACGACTTGTTCACGCCTTGTAAGAGTTTTGGGATAGAACCATTTTTGTACGCTCGGTTTAATGTGTCTTAATTGTCCGTCATATGTATTCCATCTGTTCTGCCATGCTTCGTAAATTTTATTCTTTATATCCGTTTTCATATCCAGAAAGGTGTTAGGTATGCCTTTGTCAACTGTTCCGCTTGTGGCTTTTTTTGCTACTAGATCAGCTTCAGTATTACCGGTAATATCGGTATGCCCAGGTATCCACATTATTGAAATAGTCCTTTGCATACTGTATAGATGGGTTGATAATTCTTGAATGCGTACAACCCATTCATTTGCAGAAAAACGATTTTTTGTCGAGAGAGTGGCAGTTAAGGAATCCGTACAAACTAAACATTTTTCAAAGCTGCTCTGACTGAAGTACAACAACGCTTGCCATATTGCATACAACTCGGCATTAAGTATACTAGACTCTTGGTTTAGGGTCCAAAAGAAGGAATCTACACCGATTACGATTGCCGCCCCTGTTCCATTCTCTGATTTGGAACCATCTGTGTAGATGACTAAATGTTCGTTGTATAGATCCATTTGTTCTAAAAATAGCGTTCGGTAGATCGATGGAGCGGTATCTTCTTTTTTGTATTTACTGAGAGATATGTTTATTTGTGGTAGTTTTCTTAGCCATGGAGGAGTGTCATACGTATAGGTCATTTTTTCTATTTGTAAATTTATCCTGTACTCTTCAGATGTGTCTGAAAAACGAATACTGGATGGTTTAGTTGAACTACGTCTTAGTGTGAATGGACTGGGAAGGTTTGTGAAAATCTTGTTATTTAAATGGTTGGGTAACGTTTGTATTTTCACGCCATATGTTATGAGCTGCATATCTCTCCTTAAGTTTAGGGGTAAGGACGAAGCATCGCATAAGATTGCTTCTATAGGGCTTGTTCTAAATGCACCGTTTGCATGTCTTACTGCGAGATTTTGGATTTTATTTAGCTGGTTCAAGTGTGAACGTCTTGCAGAACCATAAACAATACAGCCAAAGTCAATTTTGGATTGCACTAAAGTTTGATAGATGCGTAATAAAATTTCTCTGTCGGACCTCCATCGGATACTCGACAAACATTTGATAATGTTAATAACTCTTCGGCATCTGTTAATCAGACATTCAATGTGCGGTCTCCAGTTTAATTTTTGGTCAAGTATCATACCTAATAATTTTGTTTTATGTTTTATCTCGATATTCTGACTTTGCAGCTTTAGTTGTGGTTCGGCGTGGTCGGATCTTAATCTGCAGAAATGGATGGCGTGGGACTTCGAAGGTGAAAATTTAAAACCGCTGGCTCTAGCAGTTTCTTCTAGGCTGTTGATTTGTCCTTGTAATGAATTCTCAATTTCGGGAATTGAATGACTGTAAGAATAAATGGTTAGATCGTCGACATATAAAGCTGCTTTGGTGTTTTCTCCGATGTTACAAACAAGACAGTTAATTGCAATGGCAAAAAGAGTTACGCTAAGGACTGAGCCTTGTGGTATTCCGTTTTCTAAGGCTCGTGTTGATGAAAATTCATTGTCAATTCTTACACAAAAGAATCTTTCCGAGAGAAAATCATTTAGAATATTAGGTAACGCTCCACGGAGGCCCCATGTGTGTATTTGTTTCATTATTGCATATCTCCAAGTCATGTCATACGCTTTTTGCAAGTCGAACATGACTGCGACGAGGTGTTGTCTTTTAGAAAAGGCATTTTGAATGTCAGTCTCTAATGCAACTAGGGCATCTAGAGAGGAGTGATTTCGTCGACAGCCCACTTGGAGGTTTGATAGAAGGCCGCGTGATTCTAGCACAAAGGTTAGTCTGTTGTTCACCATTTTTTCAAATATTTTTCCAATACACGATATTAGTGAAATTGGTCTATAGTTTGTAGGATTTGTCATTGAATCTCGATTTTTTAAGATCGGGATAATGATAGCCGTTTTCCAGTTACTAGGGTAGGTATTCGCTGACCATATTTTGTTGAAGAGAGTTAAGAGTTTCTCTTTCTCGTTTCTAGGTAAATGAGTTATCATTCCATACATAACTGAGTCCAGTCCCGGTGCACTATCTTTGCAGGTATTAAGGGGGTTGGCCAGTTCGTCGAAAATGAAAGGGACGTTGTACGGAAGGTCTGCGTCATCGGTATTAAAATCCAGGTTGAGAGATTCTTCAGTAGTTTTTGTTCTTTGGAAGTCGGGGCAATAATTTTCCGAGCTGCTAATTGATTCAAAGTGGTCAGCGAAAACTTCAGCTATATCGTGGGGATCGGTTAAAAATATGTTGTTATTTTCTATTGTATGGGGGGTGGTAGATTGATATTTGCCTGATATTGTTTTGATTTTTCTCCATATCTCGGATACCTCGGAGTCAGTCGTTAAGGTTGATACATATTCTTCCCATGTCCTTCTTTTGCTTTCTTTAATTAAACGTCGGGCGGCTGATCTTAGTTTTTTGAATTGTACTAAATTATAGTTTGTAGGCGATTTTCGGAATCTGTTGAGTGCATTTTTCCTTGCTGATATTGCTTCCCTAATTTCATTATTCCACCACGGTACCATTTTAGATAATATTTTACTTTTAGATTTGGGGATAGTTGCATCGGCTGCCACTAGAATAGATTTGGTCACTGCCTCTACCATTTCGTTAATGGAGTTACTCGAATCGGGGTTTGGAAGAGACACTATATTTGAGTAGTCAGTCCAATTGGCTTTTCCGGTAAGCCACCTTTCTGTAGAAAGTTTAACCTTTGTTGGGATATTAGTGGTAACAGAGATTGGGAAGTGATCACTGGAATGGAGATCTTCTAATGGGTTCCAGTGAAACTGATGGGTTATATTTGGGGAGCATAGGGTTAGGTCGATAGCTGAAAAGGAGTTTGAGCCTTGATTGAAATGTGTGGGCTTTCCATTGTTTAGAAGGCATATATTTGAGTCGTCAATAAATTTCTCCAAACGTTTTCCTCTAGTATCAGTTGTTAAAGATCCCCAAGAGGGTGAATGGGCGTTGAAATCTCCCATAATTATGCATGGGGTCGGTAATTGTACGAATATGTTTTCAATGTCATATGAGTTCCAGTTTGAATCTGGAAGATATATGCTGCATATGGCAAGCTTTATTGGAGTATCAATTTTAATAGCCACAGCTTGTAACCTGGTATTGAGGGTTACCCTTTTAGCCGGGATTTCTTCCTTTAGTAAAACTGCCACTCCACCCCTTGCTCTAATATTTGGTTTCACATCTTTCCTGAAAGTTTGGAATCCTCTAAAGGTAAAGATTTCGTTCGGTCTCAGGTGTGTCTCTTGTAGAGCGAAAAGTATGGGGTTCAAATTGCTCCTTATTATTTGCAGTTCTGGAAGGTGTGAATTAAGTCCATTACAGTTCCATTGAATGAATTTTGTATTATTATCCATTAAAATTGTGTAAAAAGGGATAAATAAATATGTGTATAATAAGGAAAATTGGTTGTAAATATATATTATATAATAAATATTATTTTTATTTATGTTTGTTATTAAAAGTGACCCTTTTATTTGTTCTTTTGCAATAATAAGAATAAAAACGTTATTAGAAAATATGATGTGTATTGTCGTCTAGCGTCGTCTAGGGGACGAATTTCAAAGTACGTATCTAGTATTGTCGTTAGGTTTTCTGTGATAATACAGTTGGAATAGATTGAAGGAAACTGTATAGTTAGTTCGGTATTGGTACGTCGGTATTCTCTTGATCAGCTGATGTTTTAAAAGGACATGATACCTGATGGCCATAATGGACTGTGGTGTACAATTGTGGTACTGGAAATTCTGACTTTTATTTAGTCATCCTTAAGCGGGATTATTCTGTATCACATATTGTTGGAATCCAGTCGTGTTGGTTAGTAGAAATAGATATTTTGGTGTTCTACTGGATTTCTAGACCTTATGGGATTTTTAATTGCACCCAGTCGCCATTTTCTTGTGTTGGAAATTTGCCTATTACCGGTAAGTTCTGTTATGCCGTTCTATTTTCTTTCTTTTCCTGGAGTGTCGTATTCAGGAGCTTTCAATACGCTTGTTCTCAATAGGTTCCAATTAATAAGAATATTTACCAAGACGCTACCGAGACCCCTGTCATTTTTCCTTCTGGGTGGTTATTGGTTTATGCACCCCTTTCGATACGACGGGATCAGGCTATAACCCCGTACTAGCATAGGGTGAGTTATTATATTTAATTTATCTATTTAATTTTTAAATTATTTTTTGGTCTTGATTTTTAATAGTCAATGGGACTGCCTAAATGTTAATTTGAATTTAATTTAGTTTTATTATCAGTAAAATAATTGGGAATAAAAGTTGTTAAGCTATTTAGTTTGTATTCCCCTAGCTCATGTATTTTTATATTGGGGAAGATAGATTTATTCATATTATTTGCAAAATAACTAGTAGTACACGCTCTTGTACTAGTAAGTTTTTATTATCTTGGCTTAATTATTTTCAATTTTTAAAGAAATATAATGTTTATGTAAGTTTTTCATGTTGGCGCGTTCAATTATTCGTTTATTATTTGATTTAATGAATTGGTCTAAATAATTTGCTTATTTCAAAGTCAACTTTGAGTTTTGTTGATTGCTTAAAACTATAAAATGTTTCTAAGAAAGAGACTATAACAGGTTTTCTTTCATTTAGGGTTTTTCCATCTGTTTTTTTTTTGCCTGGTGTATTGGAACTCGCCTTGGTTTTTTTTTGGTTATTCGTTGAAGTCTGCATATGGTTACTACTGGGAACACAATCTATGGATCTGGGTTTGGTTGTCCCAGCATGTATACAGGGTGATTGATGCTGCGAGGCTTTAACGGTGACAATTATTTAATTTAATATTTTGCGACTCATATTTCTTATTTAAAACGTATTAATGAAATTGGTTTAATAGTAATTAATTTTGAGCTTTTGTGCAAAATATATGATACTCATTTCCTTGGTACTTGTTGAAATGTTGAACAACCCGTAATTATACAGGGTAAATCATTAATATCCGAAAATTATTTGAATTTAGTCGGTCCTTCTTACTCATACTTTGAATACAATAGTAATTGTTATTTCACATAATATGAATAATTAGTACGATATTCAAATACTTAAAATATAGTCACATATTTAAGAATATTGTTGTTTTGGTCCATTGTAACGTTTGAAGTAGATTTCGCCATACAGTGTTTGTTAATTGATAGCTATTGCGCTGCACTTAAACTATTTCTGACTATTCGCATTTTCTCTTGGTTACCTGCGCATGAGCTCAAGCCCGGGATACTAATAAGTTGATTTTAATTTTTTTTTATATGTATTTGAGATATATTCCCCACCATTCATTTGCAAGATACAATTGCGTTACTTATTTATTTAGGTATTAATTATTTTTTTTTGTACTTATTAATAATAATTTCTGTGCTACATTTATTATTGGGTGTTATGGCTTACCACTGTGCTATTGAATAGAATCGTTTCTTGAATATTTTGTTTTAATTCAGTACCATTCCTTTTGCGTTGGTAGGTCGCGTGATTGGTAGTCCTTTGAGATATTTGGGTATCGACTTGCCTGGCGCCCAATTAAGATATTTCCGATGTTTATGAGGTCTTTAACGAACCTCCCCATCTTCACTGAGTAAACCGGCAAATATCCTGTGAGGTACAATTCAGATTCGGTATTTAGTTTACACAAAAAAATGTACGTCACAGTGGTTGTAGAAAAAGCGTGTTTTGCATAGTGGTCGTAGAAAAAATTTATTGTAAATATTTTCTATTGGGTACTTAATCTGTTATATAAAATAAAATCGATACCAGTTATGAATTAGTATCGATATATAAAGTAATCAAAACAAATAGCGATTGTGACTGAAGTGAGTAATTTCAATAATCACAAATAGTAAATTTAAAATTTTATCGCAAACGAATGCCTACTATTCTTTTGTCTATATAAGCGTAGTTAAACTGTCTTCAAATATTGAATAATAACATTAATAATAACAAACTACTGTCGAACTACTGAAAATATTAGACGATAAAGGTATTTCCGTCCTGCACAAAATATGTAACTAAGTATATAACATGGAGGAGTTCCCCTGCCAAATGGGTTACGTAATTTTTTATCCCCTTGCCAAAAAAGAACAATGCAGCGAAGTGCGAGGATCATAGGCTGATCATTCTGATGAGCCATACGTTAAATATATTCCTCAAGATTATTCACTACAGAATTTCTATAAAGTGCGAAAGAGATGTCGGATCCACACAGTTTGGATTTAGAAGAGGACTATAGGCACGAGAGAGGCTATAGTTGCAACTCTTAGCCCAGAACTGCAATGATCAGAGGAAAGATGTGATGCTATGCTTCATCGACTACGAGAAAGCGTTCGACAAGGTTCAACACCACAAACTCATCCAAATTCTGAGGAGGATAGATATAGACCAGAATGATATCCGCTGCATAGAAAGCCTTTATTGGAACCAAACAGCCGAAGTCAAGGTTGACAATGAACACACAGAGCCGACAAAGATCCTTAGAGGGGTCAGACAGGGATGCATTCTGTCTCCACTCCTCTTCAATCTTCACTCTGAGAACATCTTCCAGGAGGCACTCGAGGAACGCAGCCTGAGTATTAGGGTGAACGGAGTGTGGGTCAACAGCATACGATACGCAGATGACACAGTCCTAATTGCTGACAATATGAAAGACTTGCAGGACCTTCTTGATGCCGTGGGCGATAGTAGCAAAAGCTTGGGCCTCAATATCAACACCAAGAAGACAAAATTCATGATATTTTCTCGCAAGCCGGAAGAACATGAAAATGCAAGCCTAATACAGAACAGATGCCTCATTGAAAGAGTATATAAATTTAAATATTTAGGCACGTGGCTATGTGAAAGCTGGACGTCCGAAACGGAAATCAAAGGCCGAATTGAAATCGCCCGAAGCACATTTATGAAATTCAGGAAAGTTCTTACCAACACCGATTTCGACTTCGACCTAAGAATCAGATTTGTAAAATGTTACGCGTGGTCATTGCTACTGTACGGTGTGGAGGGCTGGCCGCTAAAAGTAAACACCATGAATAGACTCGAGGCCTTCGAAATGTGGACCTACAGGCGAATACTGAAAGTCTCATATACGACCAGGAAAACGAATGAGGGGGTCCTAAGAACGATTAAAAGAGAACGCGAATTGTTGGAAACCGTCAAGTGCAGAAAAACAGCATATCTAGGCCACATAATACGGAGTGAAAGATATTAATTCCTACAATTAGTAATCGAGGGAAAGATTGAGGGGAGGAGAGGAGTCGGCAGGAAACATATGTCATGGCTCCGAAACGTGAGACAATGGACAGGACTGAGAACAGTAGGAGACTTATTCAACTCCATCAGAAATACGGAAGAGTGGGTACATGTGATCGCAAACATCCATTAATGGATTAGCAGTGGAAGAAGAACAAATATTATTTGTGGCAAGGGTTAATGATTAGTGAAGAGCTTTAAAATTACAAACAGCGACAAATAATGTTTGTCAGGACAATGCCTGCCGCTTTCATCTAGTTGATTTATGTTCTGTGACAGGAATGGAGTATTCATTAGACTCGCCTTGGTTTTGATCATATGGAAACATTAAATGTGTTAACTGATTCTGAACTGCATTTGAAAACTCTATATTTGTTTGTGGCTCACTACTTTCACATAATTTATCAATATCAAAAGTTAGTTAACAAGATAATATTGAGAGAATCGGAGAAAACCCTTTCTTTTTTCTCTCTCTTTAATTATTGTCTTGGCAGTACAGAACATATGAATATTTATAAATAAGTTGTTTTCAATTTGTTAAGCCTGTGAAACTTAGTATTTTGAATATATCAGTTGTCTATACAAAGGAACATACAATTCAATTTGTCAATAAAAACGAATATTCAATGAACGTTGTAGTGTAGCTATGCGGGTTTCACTCCACTAATTCGAGAAACGTCCGCTAGTTGATGGTGTCGTCGGCGGTGTTGTCCATTTTTTATCCGGTCAGCCATTTTTTATCCAGTAGATTTCGCTAGATGGCGCGCATTATTTTGCAGATTTCTTTTTTTTGATGTCTGTGTGTCGTCCATTTTTTATCCGGTAAATTTGTGCATGACGTAACCGAAAACAAATGTTGCCCCGAGTGAGATTCGAGCCCACGACCTCATCGTTCCCAGCCTACACCGCTACATGTATGCTATGAGGGTTCCAATGTATTTCGTTCATTAAATTTACCATATGCGTATTATTTTGAAATCTCAAGGATTTTGACAAGGCCTCGTAGAAAATATCTGATTTCACGATGGTTTCGACGTTTTTCTTCAATGCTCCTTTGTAGGATTTTGTGACAATATATGAATATGTTCCACGTTTAAAAAAAATTGTATTAACTATAAAATCGAAAAAAGAAAATTTCACCCCGAGTGAGATTCGATCCCCGTACCTTTACGTTACTAGCCTAACGCACTACGCTGTACACCACGGTGTCTCATATAAGATATTATCTGATTTCATCATACGATGGTTTCGACGTAATTTTCTTCAATGCTCCTTTGTAGGATTTTGTGACAATATATACATGAATATATCCCACGTTTTTAAAAAAAAAGATAATTGTATTGTTATAACAAATTATGATATTTCCACGAGGGAACGCGCAATCCCACAACCTATCGTTCCCAACAGAATAGCAGTTGTGCAACGAGAATCATACAAAATTTGTAGTACACAGTGTTATTTTGATGAAATTTCATATGATACAGACATTGGCTGAGACATCGATTTGAGGACTCTTAGTGAACAAGTGTCCTTGATATTTGAACGATGTAAAAATGTTCGCACATGAGACTTAATAATTGTATAATCAGTAATAATATTTTTATCATACACACATGAGAGAGAAATTAATTTATAACAAATATAATTTACTGAAACGAATCCAAATTTTATGACGCTAGTGTTGATCATTTTTTAAAATATCCTTCATCACAACTTTCGATGTTATATAATAAAGATTATTAACGTTTCGCTGTATTAAATAGGGATTACTTTCCTCAATTATGTGTATTTTTATCGACATTTTTCTATACACCTTTGTAAAAAAAATATTATTTGTGTTGTTATTACAAATTATAAAAATATTAATCCGGAAAGATTAACAATATAGAACCTTAGAATTCACGACATACGAGTGGAAGTGTTTTTTTTTATTAAGCATAAAATATTCTTTGTACTAATATCGATTTATACCTAAGAACAGGTAGTCTCTCTCTCCTACACTTGTTCGGGTAGGGAACATTAAAAGATTTAAATGACAATATTCCGTATAGTGGTTGATTTGAGGAGCCGACATGACGTTGAGCTTAGATCATAAAGATTATTAATGTTTCTATATTAAATAGTCCGCTGTATGTTACATAAAATTAGGTTCATTACAGTATACGATTTTTTTCAATACACGGTGTTAAAAGATATTTGCATCATTATTATTATTCTGCGGGGGATATCTACGTAAAATATACGAGGCATGTTATGATTAAAATTGATATATACATGGGGTGTTTGTAATTATTAAGGCTGTAGGAATATGTAGATATAAAAGTTAATGACAAACACAGTTTAGTAGTATTTTGAGCGGGATGTCAACATGGAATGATGCATAGTGATTGGAACATTTAAAAAACAATTAAGAAGACAGATACAATTAAGATTAACAAGTATGTAGATACTTAATGATTTATAGGTTGAAATTTGACAATCTTATTTTATTTATTTAAGAATTATTTAATCATCAGTATTCAATAAAACTCATTTTAGGTGTCATAGTGTGTTTAATTAACTATATTTCCTCGACTAGATCTTCTTCTGGTGTGCAAGAATATTACTTCAAGATAAAAATATAAATCCGGGAATAATATCAGATATACTTAATTTATTTGTTTTATTCATTATATTAATGATGTTGACTAATTTTAGGAATAGGTTTTATTTCAAAGATGAACACAGAATAAAATATATTCACAATATAAAATTTTGGGACGTGTACAAAGCAAAACTTAACATAAAATGATAAAGATATTCACCTCAGAACAATTCGCGACATACGAGTGAAATCAAAAGTGTATTATTTTGTTTTTTGGATGCACATCAAATATTGATAACTAAATTCATTACATATTTCAATTAAATTTAGATTTTTTCGAGTGTCATAGATTATATCTTTAGACGGCAGGCGACAATACAAACAACATATCCATTAATGGGGAGGTTAAAATAAGGAACAATTGAACGAACAAACATTTTATTATACAATATAAAATTGAAAAGTATAATAAATCAAAATAGTAGCTAATAATAATTTTTATTCTTAATTTTAAGAAATATTCAAATGGCTGACATCGACATCCATATAATCATTAATAGAATAGTGTCCCCATGGACAAGATGTTTCTCGGCACGAATTAGATTTTGGGAAACAGTTTTCTGCGTGAAGGTATCAAGACACTCTTCATAATCTTCAAAGGTGATTATTGTATTCACAACTGACGACTTTACTCCTTTAGCTTTCTTAGTTATTCCAACGTTTCGAATGAGGCAGTCTTCTTTCTCAAAACCATCATTCGCAAGACATTTTCTTTTTTCCGCTAGACCATCTTCAGAAGTTAGTAACCGCGTCGCATACAATTTAGATCGTATCCCAATATAAACAGTCATTATAATACCATTGTTCTCATCCTTCATCACCACAAGAACCTTCTTATTAATTTGAGGAATTCCATAAACATTATCTAGAGGATAGTCTGAGGTATCGAAATATCTATAACAGTCCGTCTTCATTGCTTCATAGGGATCTTGACCTCGAATCTCATATATAAGACTATCGGTATCAGTATACAACACAGTACAATTTTCGCTAAATTGGTTAGACATGTACTCATAGTGAAAATCATTGATCGTAGTTTTAGCTAGATCTAAAATAGTCATTCCTACATATATTGGTTTATTTAACCATATTTGCAGCTTCCTTAATTCGATGGCAATTAGGTTTTCACTAAAAATCATGCTATTTTTAAACTCCGGCTTAGCTATATATGATTCAGCACCATATCGACCACTCCATTGCGAAATTAGCTTTATATCAACGCGCTTGCGCACGTTCTCCATGGTCTTGCCGAAAACGGCGTTGTTCATGAGTTTGAACAAATTCTTTTCGAATTCTTTCTTCGCAGCTTTACGTAACTCGGTGTTTAAGTCAATGTAGGACTTTAACCAAGAACTCTGCTTGAATTTTAACACTCGATATATTTTTGATAATACAAGCCCATTCTGTAACGCTTGCGTCAATGTCCGGTAATGTATAACATATTTTGTTTTATTAGTTCGGATACCCATCAACTCAGTTTCCTCATTTGAACTTGCAGCAGGCATCATTGTCTTAGGATTTAGGTGTTCGGAGCAGAATGGGATATCCTTATGCAAATCATGTAAATGAGAAGGATACTCCAAATCAACCTCGAGTATGTACCTCTCAGAAGCATTTTCAGCAATTTGTGTAACGTCAATATTTGTATCGCACCATTCAAATCCTCCACATGGTAACGCTTGACTCATCGCCCATCCATACTGATTGTTAACGTCAAAATACATTAAATATTTCGTCGGTTTTGAATGATTATAAGTGGGCATATACTTATTGTTGGCTCGGGCACGACGTTTTCCGCAAACTTGACTAAGTCCACTGCGTAGACCACGCTCAACAAATAAAAACATGTCTACATCAGTGAGAAGTTCCAATTCTTGTCCAGTGTGTTTTAGCATAGCATCGAATGTAAATCCAGGTAATGTATAATAATGTGCAGGATCGATTTTATACGTAGCAATACAACTGGAACGAAACTGCTCAAAAACGTCAGCAAGAAGAAGGATATCGGTCTTCATACACAACTCTACATATTCACCTAAGGTATCGTATTCCAGACGCGTTCTGCTCGACTATAAAGTTTACATGAGCAGGGTTTATCTTCGAGATTATTATAGAAATATTCGATAGGAGGTAACCTTGCTTCTTCAAAGCGGTCGAAAGAATTGAAATAGTCATAAGGCATCACCCCCTTCTTAGTTAGCATTGTGAATTCTTCCTCGGGAACACTAGAAAACTAATCTAGAATTCAAATTAGGAAATTCGGTTAAATACGAGGCGAGTTTATCGAGAGATGATTCCATGAATCGGAAACTATCGATAAATCTGAACCGGATTCGTGCATCTTCAACATGTTTTGTGAAGGAAATATATTTTTCTTTTGTAATAGGAAGCAAAGCAATAGAGCCTGTTATGCGGGTAGCAATGTCTTCGATGATGAAATTTGCGTCATAGCCAGATAAGTTGTGGAACACTACATTAACAGTAGGCGAATCCTGATAGTTAATATTACACCCCTCATGCGCTGCACTTCTATAATTGTTTCCAGAAATGAGATGATCATGATCTCGGACTTTCTTGTCAGTAGAGGAAAATGGTGTTTCACAAATATGACATTCGGTAGCAGCTTGAAACTGGTGTTCTTGATTAGGAGTCATATGAATTCCATAAGGACAAAGGAACACCGTACTAATATCTTGAGCAAGCAGATTCAGTTCATTGGCAAACCAACGCATACAATCTTCACCCAAATAACTTTTATAACAGGAAAGCGTATCATCATATGAGCATTTGATGTAATACCCAACGGCTGCAGGGATATGCTGTTGTGGCTTCTTAGAATCCCCGGTCGGCATCAAAACACTCTCGAGATCTGCATATACTATAAAAGGTGCCTCTACCTTATTCTTAAAGTTTTTGAATTTTAGAATGTTTTTCCCCAGCTCTGTCATCTTAGCGGCACAATCATTAATTTTAATACAATCTACGATATGAGCATCCATCTTTTCCGCTGTAGTAAATGGTTGTAAGCATCTTTCGCATACAAAGTCCATTCGACCCTTGCAACATTCAAGATGAACATCTAGTTTTTCATACGATCTGAAATAGCGTAAGCAACCATCACAGAAGTATTTCTTACAATTATGTTTACTGAGTTGAGTGGACAGAAGTCTTGATAGATTCTTTATCCAAACAAAATGATATTTCGTTGGCGTTTCATCATACCTATCTTGTACCATCAACAAATTTACATGTTTATCCATCTTTCTTGTAAGGTAAGTTGGTAGAGTAATAAAAGTCTGTATCTTTTTGTAGAATATAAACATTTATGGATATACCATTTTGCTTCTCAAAATTGCTTCTCATTGTCATAGGAAACTGAATGCCTTTTAGTTTCAAAACAGTTGAATAGTGAGGGTATGAGGATGTTCTATACGTATGTTCCTCTGCAGGAAAAAGTGCCGACGTCACCGCCCAAGCAAAGCAAGAATTATCTTCATTATTGACGTTAATACATGCCTTCCTCTTTTTTATTTCTACAGGTAAATCAATATTCGGCCAGAACATCATATATTTTTCAAAGTATATTTATCTCGGCTATAATTATAAATAACCAATGCTAAAAGATTGTGAATAAAGATCTTTTTAAACAAAAAAAAATCTGCGATTGAAGAAATTTGTATCTGTTTTCTCCATAAGGAAGCATGTAAAAAATGGTACATTTTTAAGCTATTTGAGCAATTCTGATAGTTTTTGCTTATATAGCTATAATATTTTTACTGAGGGAAGATGATATATTTTCAAAAAAATATTGATTTGAGCATATAAACAATAAGCTTATGATTGTTTCCCTTACTGTAAAATTCTCCAATTTATAAAGATACAAACATTGATGATTGGTTTAATACTAAAGTCATTGCACCTATCCTTAAAGATCTGGAAGAATTTCAAGAGCGTGATAGTGGTTGGGCATTGAAGAAGGTGGTGAACTTAGGTGTTAACGTTAATAAATATACTCCGCAACTGGGATCCTCGAATATTGATTTACCTGTAGAAATAAAAAAGAGGAAGGCACGTATTAACGTCAATAATGAATGAAATTGACTGTCTCGACCCTTACTTCGTGGAATATGCTCATATTAGTGTTTTTAAATGAAACTCACGGTCTCTAGTTAATTCCACAATATAATAAAAGTTATTGAAAATTCTAAAAGAAGTTACTTCTGTCATTCTGACGATGATATTGATTTATCGAAATAATTGTCAATTTTTTAGAATTTCCAATAACTTTTATTATATTGTGACATTAACTAGAGACCGTGAGTTTCATTTAAAAACGTCAATAATGAAGATGATTTTTGCTTTACTTGGGCGGTGACGTCGGCACTTTTTCCTGCAGTGGAACATACGTATAGAACATCCTCATACCCTCACTATTCAACTGTTTTGAAACTAAAATGTTTATATTCTACAAAAAGATAAAAAGACTTTTATTACTCTACCAACTTACCTTACAAGAAATAAGATGGATAAACATGTAAATTTGTTGATGGTACAAGATAGATATGATGAAACGCCAACGAAATATCATTTTGTTTGGATAAAGAATCTATCAAGACTTCTGTCCACTCAACTCAGTAAACATAATTGTAAAAAATACTTCTGTGATGGTTGCTTACGCTATTTCAGATCGTATGAAAAACTAGATATTCATCTTGAATGTTGCAAGGGTCGAATGGAATTTTTATGCCAAAGATGCTTACAACCATTTACTACAGCGGAAAAGATGGATGCTCATATCGTAGATTGTATTAAAATTAATGATTGTGCCGTTAAGATGCTAGAACTGGGGAAAAACATTCTTAAATTCAAAAACTTTAAGAATAAGGTAGAGGCACCTTTTATAGTATATGCAGATCTCGAGAGTGTTTTGATGCAGACCGGGGATTCTAAGAAGCCACAACAGCATATCCCTGCAGCCGTTGGGTATTACCTCAAATGCTCACATGATGATACGCTTTCCTGTTATAAAAGTTATTTGGGTGAAGATTGTATGCGTTGGTTTGCCGATGAACTGAATCTGCTTGCTCAAGATATTAGTACGGTGTTCCTTTGTCCTTATGGAATTCATATGACTCCTAATCAAGAACACCAGTTTCAAGCTGCTACCGAATGTCATATTTGTGAAACACCATTTTCCTCTACTGACAAGAAAGTTCGAGATCATGATCATCTCATTCCTGAAAACAATTATAAAGGTGCAGCGCATGAGGGGTGTAATATTAACTATCAGGATTCGCCTACTGTTAATGTAGTGTTCCACAACTTATCTGGCTATGACGCAAATTTCATCATCGAAGACATTGCTACCCGCATAACAGGCTCTATTGATTTGCTTCCTATTACAAAAGAAAAATATATTTCCTTCACAAAACATGTTGAAGATGCACGAATCCGGTACAGATTTATCGATAGTTTCCCATTCATGGCATCATCTCTCGATAAACTCGCCTCGTATTTAACCGAATTTCCTAATTTGAGATCACAGTTTTCTAGTGTTCCCGAGGAAGAATTCACAATGCTAACTAAGAAGGCGGTGATGCCTTATGACTATTTCAATTCTTTCGACCGCTTTGAAGAAACAAGGTTACCTCCTATCGTATATTTCTATAATAATCTCGAAGATAAACCCTGCTCATGTAAACTTTATAGTCGAGCACAACGCGTCTGGAATACGTTTCAATGTCAAACCTTAGGTGAATATGTAGAGTTGTGTATGAAGACCGATATGCTTCTTCTTGCTAACGTTTTTGAGCAGTTTCGTTCCAGTTGTATTGCTACGTATAACATCGATCCTGCACATTATTATACATAACCTGGATTCACATTCGATGCTATGCTAAAACACACTGGACAAGAATTGGAACTTCTCACTGATGTAGACATGTTTTTATTTGTTGAGCGTGGTCTACGCGGTGAACTTAGTCAATTTTGCGGAAAACGTCGTGCCCGAGCCAACAATAAGTATATGCCCACTTATAATCTCTCAAAACCGACGAAATATTTAATGTATTTTGACGTTAACAATCAGTATGGATGGGCGATGAGTCAAGCGTTACCATGTGGAAGATTTGAATGGTGCGATACAAATATTGACGTTACACAAATTGCTGAAGATGCTTCTGAGGGGTACATACTCGAGGTTGATTTGGAGTATCCTTCCCATTTACATGATTTGCATAAGGATATCCCATTCTGCTCCGAACACCTAAATCCTAAGACCATGATGCCTGCTGCAAGTTCAAATGAGGAAACTAAGTTGATGGGTACCCTAACTAATAAAACAAAATATGTTATACATTACCGGACATTGAAGCAAGCGTTACAGAATGGGCTTGTATTATCAAAAATGTATCGAGTGTTAAAATTCAAGCAGAGTTCTTGGTTAAAGTCCTACATTGACTTAAACACCGAGTTACGTAAAGCTGCGAACAATGAATTCGAAAAGAATTTGTTCAAACTCATGAACAACGCCGTTTTCGGCAAGACCATGGAGAACGTGCGCAAGCGCGTTGATATAAAGCTAATTTCGCAATGGAGTGGTCGATATGGTGCTGAATCATATATAGCTAAGCCGGAGTTTAAAAATAGCATGATTTTTAGTGAAAAATCTAAATTTAATTGAAATATGTAATGAATTTAGTTATCAATATTTGATGTGCATCCAAAAAACAAACTAATACACTTTTGATTTCACTCGTATGTCGCGAATTGTTCTGAGGTGAATATCTTTATCATTTTATGTTAAGTTTTGCTTTGTACACGTCCCAAAATTTTATATTGTAAATATATTTTATTCTGTGTTCATCTTTGAAATAAAAGCTATTCCTAAAATTAGTCAACATCCTTAATATAATGAATAAAACAAATAAATTAAGTATATCTGATATTATTCCCGGATTAATATTTTTATCTTGTAGTAATATTCTAGCACACCAGAAGAAGATCTAGTCGAGGAAATATAGTTAATTAAACACACTATGACACCTAAAATGACAGTTTAATTGAATACTGATGATTAAATATTTCTTAAATAAAGTAATAAAATAAGATTGTCAAATTTCAACCTATAAATCATTAAGTATCTACATACTTGTTAATCTTAATTGTATCTGTCTTCTTAATTGTTTTTTAAATGTTCCAATCACTATGCATCATTATATGTTGACATCCCACTCAAAATACTACTAAACTGTGTGTGTCATTAACTTTTATATCTACATATTTCTACAGCCTTAATAATTACAAACACCCCATGTATATATCAATTTTAATCATAACATGCCTCGTATATTTTACGTAGATATCCCCCGCAGAATAATAATAATGATGCAAATATCTTTTAACACCGTGTATTGAAAAAAATTGTATACTATAATGAACCTAATTTTATGTAACATACAGCGGACTATTTAATATAGAAACATTATTAATCTTTATGATCTAAGCTCAACGTCATGTCGGCTCCTCAAATCAACCACTATACAGAATATTGTCATTCAAATCTTTTAATGTTCCCTACCCGAACAAGTGTAGGAGAGAGAGACTACCTGTTCTTAGGTATAAATCGATATTAGTACAAAGAATATTTTATGCTTAATAAAAAAAAACACTTCCACTCGTATGTCGTGAATTCTAAGGTTCTATATTGTTAATCTTCCCGGATTAATATTTTTATAATTTGTAATAACAACACAAATAATATTTTTTTTCAAAGGTGTATAGAAAAATGTCGATGAAAATACACATAATTGAGGAAAGTAATCCCTATTTAATACAGCGAAACGTTAATAATCTTTATTATATAACATCGAAAGTTGTGATGAAGGATATTTTAAAAAATAATTAACACTAGCGTCATAAAATTTGGATTCGTTTCAGTAAATTATATTTGTTATAGATTAATTTCTCTCTCATGTGTGTATGATAAAAATATTATTACTGATTATACAATTATTAAGTCTCATGTGCGAACATTTTTACATCGTTCAAATATCAAGGACACTTGTTCACTAAGAGTCCTCAAATCGATGTCTCAGCCAATGTCTGTATCATATGAAATTTCATCAAAATAACACTGTGTACTACAAATTTTGTATGATTCTCGTTGCACAACTGCTATTCTGTTGGGAACGATAGGTTGTGGGATTGCGCGTTCCCTCGTGGAAATATCATAATTTGTTATAACAATACAATTATCTTTTTTTTAAAAACGTGGGACATATTCATGTATATATTGTCACAAAATCCTACAAACGAGCATTGAAGAAAATTACGTCGAAACCATCGTATGATGAAATCAGATAATATCTTATATGAGACACCGTGGTGTACAGCTTAGTGCGTTAGGCTAGTACCGTAAAGGTACGTGGATCGAATCTCACTCGGGGTGAAATTTTCTTTTTTCGATTTTATAGTTAATACAATTTTTTTTAAACGTGGAACATATTCATATATTGTCACAAAATCCTACGAAGGAGCATTGAAGAAAAACGTCGAAACCATCGTGAAATCAGATATTTTCTACAAGGCCTCGTCAAAATCCTTGAGATTTCAAAATAATACGCATATGGTAAATTTCATGAACGAAATACATTGGAACCCTCATAGCATACATGTAGCGGTGTAGGCTGGGAACGATGAGGTCGTGGGCTCGAATCTCACTCGGGGTAAAATTTTTTTCGGTTACGTCATGCACAATTTACCGGATAAAAAATGGACGACACTCAGACATCTAAAAAAAGATATCTGCAAAAATAATGCGCGCCGTCTAGCGAAATCTACTGGATAAAAAATGACCGACCGGATAAAAAATGGACGACACCGCCGACAGCGCCAACGACACCAGCGCCACTATCACCTAGCGGACGTTTTTCGAAGTAGTGGAGTGAAACCCGCATAGCTACACTACAACGTTTTTGAATAAAAATCGGTTTTATATTTTTTAGTAATTTAGATGAGAGATTATCGGCATTGTGTCATTCCTTATTATTTTTATTAAAAAGGTTCTTTATTTCTAAATTATAGTGCCCTTGTACAAAAATGAAATAAATTAAAATGTCTGCCGATGTTCTGGTCAATTTCCATCCATTTTTGTGTTTTTCTTGATAGATTGAACTATGGCTCCTTGCCGAAGCACTATCCATAGATAATCGTGTTCTACAATAACTTTGTCCCGCAATGTGATTATGGCTCCTAGCATATTTCGGCTGTGTATTCCCTGAAAAGTAGCTAAAAAACAGGGTTTCAAAAACGATATGGGGTGAAGTTTTCGAGAAAGCAACCTGGCTGACGTTGATTTTGTGTGTTTTATTTATTATTTATTCCGATATGTTTACACTTTCGTGAGAAATAGGCTTAGAGTTAAACAATTATGTTATGTAATTAGAGTTCCATGCAGAAGTCTACCCCCACTATCTCGGATGTCTTCTGCGCGATCTGCGTCTATGAGGCTTTTACGAAGATCTTGTGGCAGACAATAATTATAAAAATTACTTGAAATTTTTGTTATGAATTCTTTGATAGTGGGTATGTCGGCTTTGTCATGTAACCAAGAGTTTTTGGGTAATTCATTCCTTCTTTAAACATAGTAATGTTATAAATTGAACTTTCATTTCAACATACCACCAAAATAAATTCAACAATTGAGGTAGTTATAGAATATAAATTTCATAAATAGTAGGTGTATTGAAATTTTCGGTCTCTTAAACTCAATGTTAAGTGTCGTGATCTTCTACTTCTGAATAAAAGTAGCTAATGTGTTTGTTAGTTATATTCAATATCTATATTTCATTATGTTTATTTAAAATTAATTTCAATTTTAGAGGACCAGGAAGCTGTTTCATATTATGTGAACTATATACCAATCAGTTACATATTACGAAAATGGCAATTAGTACAATTTTAAAAAAGCATCAGTAAGTATTTTATTATTTTTTTCTAGATTAAGTTTCTATTCCCACACAAATTCTCTGCAGTCATTAAAATACACAGACTGTGATATTTAACTGTTATTTTTATTGTTAGTTAATAAATGCAGATAATATTTATTCAATTCTCAAAAAGGGCAATGTTTGAACAATGTAAAAATAGTTTATATTTTAATCCACACGTCAATAAAATTGACTCATTTGAGGTCAACAATTGTCATTTGAATTGCAATTACAAAAGAGAAAATTCTCAGTTAAGTTCTATTCCATATACATTTTTTATACATTTTTCTTCAAACATTAGTTGAAATAAATGAAGTTTTAAACAAATTATATTGTTTTATTTCATTGTTCAGTACGGATATTCATCAAGTAAAAGCCTCGTCTATAAATTTTTTGAACATTAAGATGCTTACAAGCTTCCAGTTTATAGGATAGTAGCGTAATCTCAGTATACAATTGTTTGGGGAAAATACCACGATGGAAGCTATATCCGACTTGGAATTTCTAGAAATTCTACTAGTCTACCTGGATGTCCATAACTTGAGTAGTGGTAAATTCCTGATCCAGTCTGCATCATCAGCTTTTGAACAAGTCCAGTTACAATTAGGTTTTCTTATAGGGATGGAGGTGATTCTTTTTCAACTATAGTTGAAAGACTGTTCTCAGACATTTTAAACGGTTTTAAAAGATTATGGGTTAAATTGTTAAGATGTGTAAATGTACTGCATTTCCACCAACTGCATACTCTATCATTCTCCAACCAACCTTTTAATATGCAATGTTATTGAAGTGGATTGCCAAGCTGCATTTTGAATCATTATAGTTCTTCATCAAATTCATAGCCTGTTTTACATATACCTTTGGTTAGACTAAAGTCAAGTATTTCCAGGATCTGATTTATGTCACTTAGCCAATACTTTAGCTCACACTGCTATTAACTGGTTTGAATGAAGTTTTGTGGATTATTATATTTTTGTGGCATATTATTGTATCATGTGAAGTTTGAGTGAAGATCTGACGATTAAAGCGTCGATTTCGGCAGAACATTTAAGATGGCTAGAGGCTAAACAATAGTGTGTGGAGAGTGAGAGTAATGGAGTTATGTGGCCCTCAAACAAAATACTAAAATCGCGTTACTCAGTTGGCGTAAGTCGAGGTATTAATGTAAGTCTTTTTAAATGGAATATCTATATCTGCAAACAACTGAATGATTTGAGGTTTTTAATACACAGAGTTAGGCAATTCTGCACATCAAATTTCAAATCCTACTATAATGAAACGTGATTATAATCATTGCCATAGATGAAATGATAAATTCATTATACATTGGTATTTCCATTTATTAGGTAGGTGATGGTCATCTGCCAATTTTTCTTCTTCTCATTTCCTTCTGCCTTTTCAGGCGTCGGATTGGGATTCCAGTTCTTTTTGTACCCATTTTTTCCATTCAATTCAATTTCTTGCCATTGTTCTCATTTCGTCCATTGTCTTTCCCTTCTTTAAACATATTTTTTTTCTTATTTGGTCTATTAATTTTCTTCAGAGTTTCCAGGTTCCATTCCTTTTTTTGTTATCCTATCTGTTTTTTTTCAGGCTGAGATGTGAAACTTACGTTCAAATGGGTCCTTCCCAGGACCCAAACAGTGCTGGGCTCATCCCCAAGAGGATGCCTACCAACCTAACCCACATCTGTCTCGCCGTTACTCCCGACTCGGAATGACTACCCTAGCATAAGTCAAGGCGGGCGGCTGTCCCTCACATACTCCTATATCTTCTATCTCTCATGCCATATCCAGTCCTTCTCTCCCCCTAATCATGCGCTCTTCACCACACTACTTACCTCCAACCATTCCTCCCCCCTCTCACCATGTTTTCCCGATGCACTGCCTCCCCTAGTTTCTTTGCCAACCTCTTCAACACTTCCACATTCTTCCAGCATCTAAACACATACCCCACATCATCCTCCACCTCAGCTCTCGCACATTCCCTACTCCCTTCTTCCAATCTTGTGGAGGTACCCTACTCTCGACCCATGTCTAGTAAGTACCTGTGTCAGGTAGTAGTAGAACTTCCGGTCCATCCAATCTATCCTACTCCCAATATCTCCTTTTAGAGCGCCATCATACTCCTCTCACCTTCTCTCCATTTCCTCCTTCATCCATTCCTGTACATTCTTTCTCGTCGCACCCCTCCAGTGTTTATTCCTTGCTCTAGACATCACGTCCACTGGGTAGGACCTTGACTGCACCTCTGTTGCCAATCCCCCCACTGTCCTGTAGCCCTGCACCACTCTAATGAGTATACCTGTCTGCACCCGCAGGAGTGGCCTAGCCATCGCATTCACCCCCGATTTTTCACACCATACAACATATTGTGATCTATTGTCCTAGCAATTACCCTCCTCTTCCACTCTCCTGGCCCTTTCACGTTACAGAGCCATCTTCCCAGCCATGCTGCCCTTGCTTTCGCCTTCTGTGCCGTCTTAGCCATATGAATGTTGAACGATAGTTGGCTATCCAACCACACCACTAGGTATTTCACCCACCCCTCTATACGAATTCTCCTACCCTTCACCATCACCCCCACTTCCTTCGTCGTGCTCCGTCTCTTTACTAACAGCCCCACCGTCTTTTCTTCAGCCACTAACAGCCCCACCGTCTTTTCTTCAGCCACTTCCAGTCCGCACCGCTCAATCTTCCCCACAATCTTGCTACACATCCTCTCCGCCTTTCTTTCTATCTCCGCCTCCCCATTTGCCGTACATACCAAACATCCGTCATCCGCCTACACCGTAATCTCACACCCCTCTTCATATACTATCCCACAAGCCTCATCGAAGACACACTTCCAGAGCGTCGGTCCCAGAACCGAGCCCTGAGGTACTCCTTACTCCAGCCTCCATCTCATACCTCCTTCCTCTAGAGTCTACTATCACTCGCCCTGTCAAATAATTCTCTACTGGACTGACCAATCCCTCCCCCACCGCAAGCCTCAGAAACGCGCTCAACACTGCACGTTTACTGACGCTGTTGAACGCGTTCCCGACATCGAAGAACACGAGTAGGGCCAATTTTTTGTTCCTCCTGCTGCCCTCCCTAGACCTCCCCACCAAACCCATCACCATGCCCAGCGCAGAGATACATGATTTTCCCTTCAGAAACCCGTGCTGGTTTTCCCTGAAACCCCCCATCCCTACCAACATCCTCCTCAATCCTATAATTTATTATCCCCTCCATCAAGTTACCCATGCCACTCAGCAGGCTGATGGGCCTGTAGTCCCCCGCCCGCTTCCCCTCTTTACCCGTCTTCCTCACCAGTATCTCCCTGGCCACCAACCATCTTTCCAGGAATTCTTTCTCTCTCAGAAACCTGTTAAATAACTGCCAGAAATACTCCCCATTGTCATTCAACTGCCCCTTCACCACTCAGGCCGTCTATCCCTGGTGCTTTCCTCACTTCTATTTCCCATTTCTGCACCGACCTAATTCCCTACCTCTCTAGTTTCTTCGACTTCCCGAATCCCTCCTTCCACTCCCCCTTCTACCCCTGTGAACTGCTTCCCTATAATCTCCTTTTCCCAAGCTTCCTCCAGCACCTCATTCCCTATTTCTCCCCATCCGTTTTACCGCTACCTCATACGCCTTTCCCTATGGATTGCTTTCCAATTATCCAGTAGCTCTTCCCATTTCCCACTTTTGCCCTCTCCACCCTACGCTCCAGCTCCTTCTTCTTCTCCTTGTAACCCCCTTTCCCCTTTATCGATCATCTTCCTCTCAGCATCCGTCTTTGTTCTTTCTCACACTCCCTCCACAGCTCCTCTATTTCCTCATACCACCAACCACCAGTAATTGTTATCCTATCTGTCTTCATTCTAATAACATGTCCAAACCAATTTAGTTGCTGCTTCTTTATTTTCGTCATTATCGGCTCCTGTTTTGTTATTTTCCTTGTTTCCTAATTTTTCAGCCTATCAATTTTGGTCATCTCTGCCACCTTCTTTAGAAGCTTCATTTTCATGTCGTTCATTTTACTTTCATGTTTTTTCTTTGAAGTCCAGTTTTCACTTACATATGTTAATATTGGTACTGTTATCACATTATGTATTTTCAGTTTATAGTATTGTTCAACGAGTAGTAAATTTTTGTTGATTTATTCGCTCTGTTTTTAATTCTGAATCTATTTTCCCATATTCCGTCACAACGCTCCCTCGGTGTTCAAATGTTGTTACTCTTTCTAATGGTTTTTCTTTACATTTTATGCATTTCTTTATTGTTTCTGTTATCTTGTTTTTCATTTACAATCATTACTTTGGTTTTATCAGTGTTCACCTCCATTCTCGTGTTTTCTGTCTCTCTAGACCAATTATTTATTAATTTTTGCGTTTATGCATAATTCTAATAAATAATATGGGCAGGCTCTCTCCATGTTTTATTCATTTTTTTATAATAAATTCTTCTGATCTTGTCAATACTTCAAGTCTCTTATAAATGTGGTATTTATTGTATTCTGATATTTCTTACGATTCTTAAATCACTTCTTTCAGGTCTAAGTTCAGTGACGGGGGCGGCTTACACTTATTTGATGAGAAAGGACAAGTACAAGCGGAACACCAGTCTATGGCTAATAAACCAGAAGGCGAAATTTTGGAGCTAGCCACAGATCACGCCATAGAATCAGGAGCAGAAGATGTTAAAGTGATTGAAAACAATTTACTCCAGTTTACCTGCGGTAAAACAAACTTAAACCAAGTAGTTGGAGAATTAGAAAAAATAGGTTATAAAATTAATAGTGCGGAAGTTGAGTATGTTCCTTTAAAATTCCAAGATTTACAAGACTCTGAACTGGATCATTGTCAGAAATTGTATGAAAAATTAGAAAATTTACCTGAAGTTGTGAGGCTGGTAGATAATATTGCCTAAAGTGAATATATTGCATTATAAATGTATTTAGCTTTTATTATCAAGCTCCCTCCCATACATGTCTCGCCTAGAATAATTACAAATTTAATCACGAAATATGTTCAAAATTATAATATCTCTTAGAGGTCTCAAATTCTTTTTCATGAATTTATATTTATAATATTAATTTCTAAACACAGAAAAGAAATTTGATTCTTGAATTTAGGGAATACCTATTGTCACATATGTTGTCCTCCGGTTGTGGTATTCGACTCCAGTTAATGTATTTTTATAGCAATCACTGGGATGGGGTGAACAATCGATATTAAATTTGACGCCACCAGTTTTTTAAGCGATACTTTAAACAAAAAACTAAAAAGGTTAAAAACTGGAATACCTTATATTTACTTTAACTTAACAAAACGAAATACTGAAAATATTTTAACGCGATGGTCCAAGTTAATATAAATTGCTGAAAATCAAATATCAAATGTTCAGCAAATTATATTTATTCATAACTCAATAGATAGTTCTCATTAACTGCATATCTAAAATACAAGATAAATACAAACGCCGTTATACAATAAAAATCTCCATTCTAGATTTCTATGAATTGAGTATAAGACAAAGGACTTATCCTGGTGAGGTTCTGGAATTATTCAGCTCTCAGCTAGGTCCTAGTGGATGGAGATAGTGTTCTTAATCCATCCCGGCCGGTTTTGTGTTGTCTCTATGGTGGTGTTCAGTCATAGGGCCTACCCAGGGGCTGCAGAGCTGAGGAAAGAAAAGAGTAAAAATGAAGGAAAAATTCTGGGAAGGGAGGAATAGATAGAACAGATAGGAAGCTTACGCTTCAACACATAAAAAGCTGAATCTGTTTTTTAAAATAAAACTAACAGAAGTCTGTTCCATCATATTCGCTTTGTTCCCTAAATAAACAGAAAATGCGGAATTATGAAGCTAAGAAAAAAATGAAAAGAAATTTGTAATGCTCTTGCGTCGTTACTTATCGGATTGACGCCTAACTACAGGTGACGGGTTGCCTCGGGCGTCAGTTTATTAAAGTGGTATGCTCCACTCGCTACGGGCAGCGTCAGTGAAGAATTAAAAAACTCCAGGGGTCACTTATGGCGATGACAAGAGTATTGCGACCGGTCGGGCAGATTTTACTTGCCTCCCCGTGTTCGTAACCTGGGTATTAGCTGCTTAACGTTCTTACCATTTTGCGGAGGTTTAGTGGTAGTTGGAGTTGGGGAGAAGAGAAACCAAAAGTTATTTATTTACAAAGAGACTTTATTACACAAAGAGCACTCGGAAAAGTTAATCAACAAAACTAAATGGTTCGTCCTCTAATTCGGGTGGGCGGGGCAAAAGCACTAGTACTAACTACTATAGTACCGGTTCAAACGGTCCATCCATCCATCCATGGCTCTACAACCCGGGGTGGGTCTTGGCCGCCTCAACAATTCTCCTCCATTCATGTCGATCCTGAGTACTTTCTTCCCAATTAAGGACCCAAAGTTTGCAGGTCCTTGTGTATATTATCACGCCATCGAAGTTTTGGGCGCCCAAGTGGTCTTTTGTTGTTAGGGGCTTCTTCCCAGACCATTTTAATTAGCCTTGAGTCATTACTCCTCTGGACATGTCCCAGCCATCTTAATCTGTTGGATTTAATTTCTTGTACTATACTTGGGCTATTATATAGTTCATGTTCGTGCGCCTCCTATACCGCACGGTCACCTACGATAAACTACTACGGTAAGTAAAACAAAGCTATATGCAAGCGTAAGCAAAATGGGGGGGTCAGTCAAAGCTCTACTTTCGGGATATGGCTCTCGGTTTCCGCGATATTGAAATCCCGGAGTAGCGACGGCCACTACTAGGATGTGACTTCTCAACTTTCTAGTAGCGGTCTACGGTTTCCCTTGATCGGATGGCTGAAGGCCCAAACACGGCTGCTACTAGGATGTGAGTACTCAACTTTCTAGTAGCGGACTACGGTCCCCCTTTACTTCCCTTGATCGGATTATACGGACGAGAACCATATACACTAAGGTATAAAATTAAATGAAACTCACCTCGGTGGACGGTATGGATAGTTGAGCGGTCTATCGATATCGGCTTTCTGAAAGTGAACGGGTTTGCGAGCACAATGATGTCTCTTAGATTTAATTCTCACTTGCGTATGCGGGCAAGCTAGCGAGTTTACGGTTAGACTGCCGACTCTGAGAATAGTTCTGTTATGTGGTATGGCTTGTTGGGGATACGTTGCGGAGAAGTAAGTGTCGCCGACTGTCGGCGCAGGTTATAGAAATTATATTATATGATACCGATGTTATTATATGGACGGAGAAATACAGTGTTCGAACGCTTTATTTAGTATTATACGGGAGATTGTGCTTTTGCCCGGTCTTTGAAAATGTAACTTCGTTACAAATTATTAAAAATTTGCTTCAAAAGAATATAAAATGTTTTTTTTTACAATAAAAAGTATTGAACATACTAAATTCATCAAACGCCAGCCCATATTATAATTTGAAATAAAACAGAATACACATGCAGAAAAAATGTTCCAAAAATCTAACTCACCAGCAAATATGTGAAACCACTACGATGTAGGTGGTAACTTATAATTGTTACTATAGGTAGAGACTTTTCCTATGTACGATATCGTTTAAATATACAAAATTTGGAAGTGAAACAAGTTTTTTTATTTCAAATCATTAGTACTATGAAATTAAAATACCATAGTCCGATGGAAATCGTAACATCCGATCGGCTTGTTACACCCCCTCGAAGAATTACTTTTTTATAAACATAAACACTCTACTAAGAAAAGTAGCCAAAACATCAAGATTGTGGTGATTAGCAAGAGAAGAAGATGTACTTACATGTTGAAAAAATGAAACAAACCAGAAATTGAGTAGGAAAGATAAGAGCAATGAGAAGATAAGAAAACAAGAAAAGAAAAGCGAAAACAAATTTAATTGATGTAAAGAATCGTTAACCTTGTCTAGTTCGAAGCTATTACTTTAAAAAAAATGCAGTAAACTCAAAATGTATACAATAGAAGCGGATACCTATTAGCGATAATAAACCGTTGCACATGATATGCAATTATAATAAAAAATGCAGTAAGCAATTATAATAGGAGCTCATTCCGATTCGCAAAAAATTATCAAAAATTAAACAAAGTCAATTATTGGTACCATACTGAGATTCTAAAATATCAAAAAAATATGAGATGCTAAACACCTCAGCAAAATATCTAGAAAAATTAGAGGGGTAACCTCTACCAAAATATGAAATGCTAACATCTCAACGATAAGAGAAGAAAACAACTACACTCCTCATCTACAAAATAATAATCACTAAGTGTGATATAGGATGGTTAAAATCTCAGGTACACTAAACCAAATAAAAAAGAAAGAAGTAGAAAGTATCGGAAGAGTAAGATTCACTCAGAATCATAGATTGGTGAGAGAATCGACCATGTAGGAAAAACCTCGCGAGATGTAGAAATAAAAAAACAAGGTAAGGGATAGAAATGTGTGTGTGTTTTTAAAATGCATTACGTAACTATAAAGGAAAAATAACAAGGTTTGGCCTTTCCCCCCTTTCCTGCTCGGAAATTTTGGAGAGAAGAAACTCACCAAGTGCCAAGAATGCTCAAAACCGAAATTGGAAGATATATTGAAGAAAACATAAATCGGAAACCCTTTCGCTATGAAAGTAACGAAATTATAAACTGTAGTATTCCAAACCACATAGAAACTTATCCAAAAAAATAGTTTTGTCAACAACAAATTTGTAAAAGATCTTGACGTTTTATTTCAAACGGCTCCGACCCTACTAAATTAATAGGGCCGTAAAATATAAATCTTTTTTCTACTATTTGTATATCTTCTACCTTTGGCCAAAAATATTTTCCAATCTTAGATTTTAAAAATTTTACCCTAAACGAGATTGAATCATATTTTCCATGAGGCGACCCAAATACCAGGTTTCTGGTATATCATAATAAATGGCATAATACTTTTCTAGCACTAACTCGCATTTATCTTTATCTGTAGTCGCATTACTCAGATTATCATCGAGGACATCGTCTGAAGAATATTCGTTCACCTTATATTCATCTGAGGTCCACGGTATTCGTAGAATATATTTCATTGTCTTCCAATCCCTTGTCATCGCTAAAACTAGTTGTTCTTCGCTTTTTTCGAAGCTTTTTTTTTGTTTCTACATTCGTTTTCAAAGTTTTTCCCGGGACTTTCAGGTTTTTCTTTGTTTTACTTTGTACACCACTTCGGGTTCCAGTTTTCACCCTCTTGTTAGAAGCAATCGAGGAATTAATAAATCTGCGAAGCCTATCGGTGCTGACTTTGCCATTTGATTCGTCAAGAATCCAACAAAATGATGACTTTCTTATTATTACTGTTTTACATGTGATTTTCATTTTAATAAAAGGGGATTTTTCAGATAAAGTCCTTTCTTCAATTCGGTCAGAATAATCTGTCATATTAAGTTCTTCAGGACACTTAGGTTGAGAAATGCTAAGAGAACTTTCATTGCCATTATGGAGACCTTCGATCCGAACTTCATCAATAACTGAATCAAAAACTAAAGCGGAAACATTGTTGACATCATTAGAGCTGATCGTATATATCTGATCTAAAGGTTGGTTTTCATCAATTTCTAATTCATCATCTGTTTCTTCCGAGATTTTTTCATCCAGTACTTCATCGGGTATTTTATCGTCTGTGGCTGTCATATCTTTTAGGTCTTTCTCTGTTTGCCTACTATTTTGAGAAAATTTCGTAGATAATTTTGGAGGAATTTCTAAAAAGTTATAATCGCTTTTGCCTCCAGAAATGCCAAGGTTTTTTAAATCATGGCCAACGTCTTCTTTGGCTCGTTCAACAGTTTTCTGTATGTTGAGATCATGGATCTCCTTTTCCGTCGGAACGTTTATCACATTAGATTTACTTTTGAGTCTTTTCTCTTCTCGTGGAAACGCGTAGATATCTTGTAAATCTGTTACTATGTCAGTAACAGCTTTTAATCGGTTAATTCTGTGAAGAAGAAAGAACATGATTACTGAACCTGATAACAGTCGAATTAGTTGATGTAAGGGACCGAGCTGCTCTAACGAAAGATTCTCATGGTTGGCTGCTAAAATGTAGTATTATAAACATTTCAGGAGATAACTTACCAATTTTTAGTTGGATAATCAAATTAATGCGCTATGCGTTAATTTTAATGCACAGGTATGAGTTATTTGAAAGGAAGTTTTCTTTAAGGGTCTAAGATTTATCATTTTTCATCCATGAACACCACACACGTAAAAAAACACTACGTACCAGATGCGATATAATCGAGATACATTTTTTGAGCTGACAAAAAGTTCATTTTGTCTTCTGATCTTAAATCACTGAGTGTTAAAAGATGCTTGTCCTTGCTTACACTAGTAACTAAAGTTGAAAGATGATCTACTGAAACTACATATTTGCCAATAGGAAGGGTAATATTTGGCTTTAATATCCTAGTACATAATTTGGTAAGAATATGAATAGTATCTTGTACATATATTTCGTGAGTTGTCATTTTGCACTGAAACCAGTCCTATTTTTTTTATTGTTCTATTAGAGGCTCAGTAAGAAGTAGTTTTGGTTCAAAATCAAGAGCTCTACCTGTTTTTTCACTTTCTGTCGCATTCTCGGAGGAGTTTTTGATTTGCAGAGGAAGATTTGTAGATATTCGCATTGACCTCAGCAAACGTGAATCTTCATCCGAAGAATACCCAGCGATAGTTATTTTAAAGTTTTGTGCTTCAGTTCGTATTTTCCGCCATCGTTGTAAAACATCTTCGCTCGAAAATGTGTTATCTGTTCTATACAAGCATAAACAATTAATATGAAGAAGCATCCACAAATAAAGGCTGAGCCATTATAGCTTATGCATAATTGGCCTTTTTTCCTGTTTTAAAATAACAATCGTAACTGCGTCGACAGCAATGAATTTATCGGTTTTTGGTAAACCATTGCATAAAGGCAATACAAAACCAACTACCTTATTTGATTTTGCGTTGTACTCTACCTTTCCGGTAACCCGAGTACCATCTTCAGATAGCCATACAACTCTAGGCAAATTTATTTTTTCTAAAAAAGTTAGCAGCCCTGCCATATCAATCACCCCTTCTCCATTTGACTCCTATTGCCGACAAGATAGCGATTCAATGTTGATATTGAAGGTAAACTATTTATAAGGTTGGCTTATAACGTTTCGTAAAACAGCCGACCTCCAATATAAAAAAGGTAAATTGAAATTTTTTTATAGCATCATCACACTTTCCATTGTTTTTGTATGTGGAATTTTCTATGGATAAATCGAGAAGAGATTTTTAAAAGTTGGGTATGGAGGAGTCCGAAATTTTCATGCGAAAACTACTTGGGAATGAGATGAGGAATTAAAGGTTTCACAGGTTTGTAAAAACTGTTCTCCCATATTTCTATCTCCTTTTATCAGGTCGTGCATCTTTTCTACTACAAAAAAGTACCTCATTATTAAAGTTTGATCATCCGATCCCCGGCTTAATCCACTTTCGACTGCTTTTTTCTTTCGTTGCGACCTCTGATATTTCTCTTGACGCTACAGTAATTTCTGTTGATATTCTTTTTAATATCTGATAAAACAGGATCCTGGACTACAACCATTTCAGTATTTTCAGTAGAGTTTTTCGAGTAGGTTCCTTCACGATCCATATGGAAATAATTTTCTGTGGGTTCTAGAAGCCGTAACTTGTTATAACTGATCCTATGTAGGCACAATGAGACCGCATTATTATTGTCTTGGGACGATTCTTGTGACAATGACGTTATGTCTGTAATGTCTAGTATTTTCATTTCTTCTTGTTCATTCCGCCGTTTATTTTGATCAAGATTCTGATATGTTAACGCGGGGCTCGGCGAGGTGGTCTTGGAGATGTTTTCATAAGAATTTGAAGCTTGAGACTCTGCTTCAAACTAAGAGATAATGGTGGCTTCTAATCGAGTTGTTTTTTTCTGGTTGATCAAAATTTAGAACAGTTGGGGGAATAACATTCATGTCAATGATATTAACTTTCGGATTTACTTCTAATGAAGGTTCGTCGAACTGTATGAGGTAGAGCTCTGAGTCGGGTTCTGAAATACTGTCGGATTTGGATGTTTTCCTAAATTTTTGTTTACGTATGACGTCATAAGGTTTTGTCTGAGATCTTGTTCTAATGAGGTTGAGGTAGAGGATTTGGGTAAATTTTTCGGTCTGATATGTTTCTGCAAATGTACGTAAAAGTTTGAACAAATCCACTGCTTTCTTATTTGTTTATTATTTCTTGATTTTTTTAAAATATTATATGTTGCCTTGCAAAAACATGTGACAATACAGAAAATTTCGTTGTCAGCCGTAAATTAGGTTTCAAAATTAATGTCATTAAATTGATGCTTTAGATTTTCCCATAAAACACTGTTCTGTGTCCAAGTGAAGACAATTCTGCGATGGTTTTTATTTTCTTTCTCGTTTTGTTTCTTGAGATTCAAGAGATTTTCAGAGCTTTGCTGTTGGGGTTGGTTAACTACGGTACGGGATACACAGCCTTTCAGTGCGTGGAAACAGCCTCAATTTCCTTTCGAACTACCATCCAGACTTTTTTTTAAATGATCTATTAATAACTCTAACGTTCGTTAATTGGTCCGCATTGGTGACACCACATTGGTATCGCGGTTTACCCCTCGGTATCCGACGGAATGTACCCGCAGATTAAGACAGAAAATTCAAAAACTTAATAATCTCAAACGAAAACTTTTGGACAGTAAAAACCTAAGCTCTGATAAAACTGTGTGTGTATAAAAGCCTCCCGTAGAACTAAATTAAAAGTTACGTCAAAACAGCCAATTATAAAAGACAAAATATTAAGGTTAACCGAAATTTAAAAAAAAGAATCAATCAGTACAAAAAGTGACAGGGAAATCCGAAGCGTCGGTATAGTGGAAAATCTGTTTTCTTATTATCCTACAGAACCGATGAAAATTCATAAAATAAATGTAAAAGATTGGAGGGTGATGAGCGAGCCATCACTTTCCGACCATAGGATCATCGAATTTAGGATAGAGGGAGACCCTACCTCGATTTCTAAAATCCGAAATCCTAGAAATACTGATTGGTCTCTTAACAAAATCAAACTGAAGGACAATTTGGAACACGTCGAAGCGAATGGGGTAAATCACCTGCACTACGACCTGCAACAAAGAGTCTAACAGATCAGTAAGGCAATAATGGAAGCTTTTCATTCCAGTTGCCCACTGTCCAAAGCTCGTTCAGAAAAGGATGCTCCTCGGAGGAATGAGAACCTGTCAAACCTCAGAACAGAGGTCCGTCGGCTCTTTAGTAGAACCAAACGTGACAGTAAATGGCAGGGGTACACTGAGAAGCATAGTCAGTACAATAAAGAGATTAGGAAGGCCAAAAGGCTCAATTTTCAAACCATTTGCAAAAATATCACATCCACTCACACAGCGGCCAGACTACAAAAGGTCATGGCCAATGGGGTAACTAACCCCACAATGTTGCTGAAAAAGCCCGACGGATCATACACGGAAGGGGAAGAGGAACGATCGGTTCTTCTTTTTAGAACCCACTTTCCACGTAGTGAACCAGCAACAAGCACTGAAATAGCAATGAATTGCACCAAAATATCCCGCAAGGAAGATTGGGACATTACTAAGAAAATATTTACTAGACAACGGTTGGAATGGGCAATAAGTACGTTGCAACTATATAAATCACCAGGAGTGGATGGAATATTTCCAGCAATCCTGCACGAAGGGATAGAGGAGATTCTTCCTCACCTGCTGAAGATTACAAGAAGCAGTCTAGCAGTGGCTCTAATACCTAGAAAATGGAGAAGGGCAAGGGTAACCTTCATACCAAAAATAGGGAAAAAAGATCGGACTGATCTCCGATCTTTTAGACCCATCTGACTAACATCGTTTCCACTCAAAACGATGGAGAAAGTAGTGGATAACTACATAAGAACAGAGAACCTGGAGAATATACCACTTCATAAATGTCAGCATGCCTACAGAGCGGGTCGATCAACTGAGGCGGCTCTGTATCAGCTGACCGAAGTCATCCAGAGAACTGTGAACAACAAAGAAATCGCAATGTGCGCTTTCCTGGATATATCTGGGGCCTTTGACAACACAACTCATGTGTCTGTAAAAGAAGCACCAAAAAGGCGAGGGGTAAATGAAACCATTGTAAAATGGATGCATGAGTTGTTGACGACGAGGATAGCTGAGACACAGGTGAGGAATCAAACCACCTCAGTTAAAGCCACTCGGGGGCCATCTCAAGGGGGAGTGATATCTCCCCTTCTATGGAGCCTCGTAGTAGACGAGTTACTTTACAGGCTAACGGAGCTTGGTTTCGAATGTATGGGCTATGCTTATGACACAGTTCTAATTGTCAGAGGCAAGTTCGAGAGCACCTTGTGTAATTTATTACAAAAGGGCCTCAGAATAATTGAGCAATGGTGCTTGTTAGTGGCGCTAAACATTAACTCAAACAAGACCATAGCAATTCCATTTACCTGGAAAAGAACACTTCCAGCCATGAAACCCATATCCTTAAACGGGAAAATCATAGAATGGAAATAAGAAGAAGAATAAGAAATAAGAAGAAGGGATAACCCTAGACAGTAAGCTTCTGTGGAATAAGCATGTTGAAATAACTGCTAGTAAAGCAATAAGAACTTTGAGAGCGTGCAGAAATCTAGCTGGTAAGGGGTGGGGCTGTAACCCAAAAATACTGCGATGGATGTACGCCATGAATGTGAGACCAGCAATTACGTATGGGGCAATAGTTTGGCATACAAAAGCAAATCAGTACAGCACGAGGAAGACCCTCGACAAAGTTCAAAGGCTTGCCTGTGGGTGCATCACTGGATCGAAAGATGCGTGGATATGAACCTAGAAAGAAACTATCGGAAATGTGACATATTGATCCATTCTGATAGTCAAGCAGCTATCAAAGCATTGAGCTCCCATGTCATTGACTCAAAGTTGGCATGGGAGTGCCGAAGAAAACTTGATGAATTAGGCAAGAATAACATGGTCTCTTTAGTCTGGGTTCCTGGCCACTCGGGCATCACGGGAAATGAAGACGTCAATACACTTGCCAGGAAAGGATCACAAACGCCCTTTATTGGCCCGTATCCTTTATGTGGTGTAGGAAAATGATTCTATAAGAAAGAGGTACGGAAGAAAGAGGAAACCGAAAGAGAAGCACTCCGGGCTGGAACGTTCCAAAAAGTTCCTGTGGAATTTTGACACTGCTAGATCCAAAAAATATTTGGACCTCAGTACAAATTAGCTTCATCTGCTCACGGGCTTTCTTACAGGATACTGCCGCCTCAGGAAGCACCTAATGAGGATAGGTCTAGCAGAAATTGACGAGTGTAGATTCTTGGGGAGGAGGATGCAACTCCGGATCACCTAGTTCTAGAATGCCTCGCCATTGCAAGCCAACGCAAGAAATGCTTCGGACAAGAAACTTGTAAGAGTGAGGATTTAACCTCGTTGAAGCCGTCATAAATACTAGAGTTCATTAGAACCCTGGAACTGGAAAGCGAGCGAGCTAGTAGTAGCAAGAATAGCTCTGTTGGGGGGGGGGGGCACAATAAACCTTAGCTTTCATTGCATTGCAACCTCGTTAAAATATAATCTAATCTAGCTATAGACCAATATCCCTCCTGAATAATATAACAAAGGTGATAGTTAATATGATTTTAAAAATACTAAGGTAAACCTGGGTAAATGTGAATCGGGGGTAACTGTGAACATATCATTTTAAAATGACAGGAGTACACCGATAGAAGTGCGTTTTTATGTTCATAGTAGTATATCATCCTAGAACACTTGCCCGCTAAAAAGAACGCCAGTGCGATAATTGGCGGGCGCGACATAACCTATTTAATTCATGCCATTAAGTGATCCCAGTGGATGAGTACACCGTGGGGCAAGTGTGAACACCGGACAAAAAAAAGAAAAAAAGGTGAGTAAAAGTGCTTTGCTTTTAACAAGGAAAAATACAAAAGTCATGTAGACAGATACTCATACTAGCTATGTTTAAAATATGAAATTTAAAAGACATATATTGCCCCGAGCAATACGGTTTCAGGAGCGGCCACAGTACCGTCGCACAAATAAGAGTTATAAATTACATTTGGGAAGATTTTCCGAAGAAAAACAAGGCCATTATGGCGACTATAGATATTCAAAAGGCTTTCCACCACAGATATACAAACGGCTTTTGATTCCGTATGGATCGAGGGCCTAATTTATAAACTAATTAATTTACAACTACCTAATTATTTGATTAAAATAATTAATTCATATTTAAACAATAGAACATTATTCGCAAACATTTATGACCACACAGCAGGCCTATACTCTATTCAAGCTGGAGTCCCGCAAGGGTCGGCATTATCATCTCTGCTATACTCCATTTTCATCCACGATCTCCCAACCTCACCTCAAATATTAACCGCTATGTACGCTGACGACACGTGTTTTGTAGTATCAGTAAAGAATCCCGAACACGCACTAGATACTACAAACACACATCAACACAGAAATCATCCCTTTCCCATTTCAATAAACACAAAACTAGCTATCAACGTTTCCAAAACAGTATTTATTACTGCGGAAAATAGCTACAAGCCCCCTCCCCTCCCCCTTACAATCACAACTTTGTGTAGATGGTCATTTAATCGCTCCAAGTATTATTATTAAATACTTAAGTTACACGATGCGAAGTAACACAAATGCAAGTGCACACATTGCAATGGGTAGATTTTATCCACTCATTTGCAACCACATCAGTAAACTCTCAAGTCAAAACAAAATACTTATATACAAACAGGTCATTCGACCCATACTCCCTTACACAGCCCCAATATACTACACAGGTACACAACACAACTTCAATTCTCTGCAGGCAATATAAAACAAGTGTCTCAGAATGGCAATTATACATAATACAATTTACCCTAAACTTCCAAGAAATTCTTGGTTACATGAAAAAGCCAACGTACCTAATATTAAAGACTTTATAAACACAATTTCGGCAAATTTTTACAACTACTGTCTGCCACAAAATCTTCGTAGATATCTCAAAGACGCAAATCGCGCAGAAGGCATCCGCGATAGTGGGTGTAGACTTCTGCATGAATCACTAATTACATAACTTGGTTGTTTAAAACTCCGAACCCCATTTTCTTCAAAGAGGGTAACCTCAGCTCAGGTGAACAACTGTGCTGTAGTACCCCTTATGCAAAATAAACATCATTCCTAACAGACTATAATAATTCAAACCAACATCAGCCATGTTGCCCTCTCAAAATCATATACCCCCGATTCAATTTTGAAACCCTGTTTTTCAGCAGGATTCCTCAGCCGAAATATGTTAAGAGTCAAAACTACATGTTAGGGACAAAGTTATTCGAACAACCGCAACATTGGATAATGCTCTTGGAGCGAGGAGCCATGAGGACAGCACGACACACCCGATATTACTAAAAATCGCTAGACCATCGGCACACTGTTAGTTTATTTTTAGAATATTATATATAAGGGAATTTAAAAACAGATAATGAAGACCATTTTTAATCTAAAAAAATCCTAATCTCAAAATAATGTAGCTTGAGTTTGTGTCTCAAAACAAGTAACATATTTTGTTAGATTGATGTATGTGATTTTATTCCTTGTTAAAGAAAAATAATAACGGTAAGCACTAGATATCATTTAGGGCATTGAGGTCGAAAGCCCCGTATAGGCCCAAGATTGCTAGTAGCAATGGCACTAAACTAAAAAAAGTTTCCAAAGAAAGATTGATGCGTCAAAAATTCGAAATAATATGGAAGAGAGCTTAAGAGAAATGGAAAAGGTGCTAAACTACAATTGAAACAAGAATGTGTGGTGGCATATATGTAGATGTATGAGAATTATTAGCTTGAAATAGCAGTCAAACACGAAAATAAATCATGGAAAAACCCAAAAACAAAGGTAGAAAAATGTGGAGAAGAACATAGGCAAATAAGAGAGGAAGTTGAAAGAATAATCAAGAAAAAATCGAAACAGTTCGAAAACTTTAAAATGAAAATAACAAAAGATTTTTTTGTGGCGTTGCCATGAGAAAAATAAAACTGAAAAATAGATATATATGGACTTTGTAGATATAAAATTGATGAAGATGAAGAGCTATTCTCTATACGTCTTTTGTTCCATGCAGAACCTGCTTCTAAAAAAGAGTGTGAAACATCTTGCAGTCAAAAATGACATAAGTATGTTATGAAAAAATTGTTTAAGAAATTTTAGCGCTGATTACAGAAAATATAATGATAAAAATCTATCACCCTCTGTTCACCCACAAATCACACATTAAATTATTACTTTTCAGGTTTCTACATAACACGAAAAAAACTTCGATTCTTGTGAAATGAATTTATTTATATATATATATATATATATATATATATATATATATATATATATGTATATATATATATATATATATATATATATATATATATATATATATATATGTTCAATTGTAATGTTTTTTAGCTACATACGTTATTACTTTTCCGCCCAACCTATCCAATATGCGAGAAAAGTATTGGTTTACCCCAAAATTTGTTTTGAGTTATTTTCACGTTTTCCATCAACAACAACCCAAAAAACGGTTTTTAGAAAAAAAATCCTGTGTGTATGTCGTCGTCGTTGTCGTCGGCCACATTTCGTTACATGTCTTGTTAGCACGATACAGCCTCTGGAGTGCAACAAGTCAATAATTTATGATTGAATATTGTTGAGGACATGTCACTGATGAACCCTATTGATTTTCAGCTCACCGGAGCCAGCACAACGGGTGCTATGGTACTAGAAGTACGACATTTTAGTAATTTTTTGAGAAATTTCAGTTTGTCAGCACGATACAGCCGGAGTTCATCAAGTCACCAATTTTATGATTGGATATTATCCAGGATACTTCACAGATGAATCCTATTGATTTTCAGCTTACTATAGCAAGTACAACAGGGGCTATAGTACTTTAAGTACGATAATTTTGTCATTTCTGGAGAAATTTAAGTTTTTTTAGCACGATACAGCCTCCGGAGTATATACAAGTGACCAATTTTATGACTGGATATTATTCAGAGCGTCTCAAAGATGAATCCTGTTGGGTCATCCAACCCCTGCCCGCGTTTTTGTAATCAACAGGCAGGTTGACATTTTTAAATGCCCTGGGAGTCTTTGCTGTACTGATCACCAAGAAATCTAATTTATGTTACCGGTGTGAACTTAGCAGCCAATAGTTGGCAGCCAAAATGACGGAAGCACCCGAAAAATCATAGGCGTCGGAGGCTGCTGGTATATGGATTTGAAATATTTAATTGAAAGAACAAAAGTAATATGTATTTAGCAATATGCATGTGTGATTTGCCGACGGTGCTGTTTCTAACATCAGAGGAGGTGGTGAACATAATCAACTGATTGGTTGAAATTCATACAGAAAATAGAGACCTATATCAGGATTCCCTAGACGAGCGGACCCTTAATATTTAAAAAATTCATATTGTGCTGAAGGAGACGAGAAGCCAGGTTGGAATTCATACGGAAAATAGAGACCGATATCAGGATCCTCTAAACGGAAGGAGAATATGTTCGGTGCCGTCAAAGGGTAGATACTTCCACCCTTAATATTTAAAAAATTCACATTGTGCCTAAGGAAACAAGAAGACAGGTTGGAATTCATACAGAAAATATAGACGTATATCAGGATCATCTAGGCGAGAGGAAAATCTCTTCGGTGCCGTCGAAGGGGTGATAATTCCACCCTTAATATTAAAAAAAACATATTGTGCTGAAGGAAACGAGAAGCCAGGTTGGAATTCATACAGAAAATAGAGACGTATATCAGGATCATCTAGGCGAGAGGAAAATCTCTTCGGTGCCGTCGAAGGGTTGATAATTCCACCCTTAATATTTAAAAAATTCATATTGTGCCGAAGGAAACGAGAAGCCTGATTGGAATTCATACAGAAAATATAGACGTATATCAGGATCATCTAGGAGAGAGGAAAATCTCTTCGGTGCCATCGAAGGGGTGATAATTCCACCCTTAATATTTAAAAAATTCATATTGTGCCGAAGGAAACAAGAAGCCAGGTTGGAATTCATACTGAAAATAGGGACGTATATCAGGATCATCTAGGCGAGAGGAAAATCTCTTCGGTGCCGTCGAAGGGGTGATAATTCCACCCTTAATATTAAAAAAAAACATATTGTGCCGAAGGAAACGAGAAGCCAGGTTGGAATTCATACAGAAAATAGAGACGTATATCAGGATCATCTAGGCGAGAGGAAAATCTCTTCGGTGCCGTCGAAGGGGTGATAATTCCACCCTTAATATTTAAAAGACTCATATTGTGCCGAAGGAAACGAGAAGCCAGGTTGGAATTCCTACAGAAAATATAGACGTATATCAGGATCATCTAAGCGAAAGGATAATCTCTTCGGTTCCGTCGAAGGGGTGATAATTCCACCCTTAATATTAAAAAAAAACATATTGTGCCGAAGGAAACGAGAAGCCAGGTTGGAATTCATACAGAAAATAGAGACGTATATCAGGATCATCTAGGCGAGTTGAAAATCTCTTCGGTGCCGTCGAAGGGGTGATAATTCCACCCTTAATATTAAAAAAAACATATTGTGCCGAAGGAAACGAGAAGCCAGGTTGGAATTCATACAGAAAATAAAGACATATATCAGGATCATCTAGGCGAGAGGAAAATCTCTTCGGTGCCGTCGAAGGGGTGATAATTCCACCCTTAATATTAAAAAAAAACATATTGTGCCGAAGGAAACGAGAAGCCAGGTTGGAATTCATACAGAAAATAGAGACGTCTATCAGGATCATCTAGGCGAGTTGAAAATCTCTTCGGTGCCGTCGAAGGGGTGATAATTCCACCCTTAATATTTAAAAAATTCATATTGTGCTGAAGGAAACGAGAAGCCAGGTTGGAATTCATACAGAAAATAGAGACATGTATCAGGATCATCTAGGCGAGTTGAAAATCTCTTCGGTGCCGTCGAAGGGGTGATAATTCCACTCTTAATATTTAAAAAATTCATATTGTGCTGAAGGAAACGAGAAGCCAGGTTGGAATTCATACAGAAAATAGAGACATGTATCAGGATCATCTAGGCGAGTTGAAAATCTCTTCGGTGCCGTCGAACGGGTGATAATTCTACCCTTAATATTTAAAAAATTCATATTGTGCCGGAGGAAACGAGAAGCCAGGTTGGAATTTATTCAGAAAATATAGACGTATATCAGGATCATCTAGGCGAGAGGAAAATCTCTTCGGTGCCGTCGAAGGGGTGATAATTCCACCTTTAATATTTAAAAAATTCATATTGTGCCGAAGGAAACGAAAAGCCAGGTTGGAATTCATACAGAAAATATAGACGTATATCAGGATCATCTAGGCGAGAGGAAAATCTCTTCGGTGCCGTCGAAGGGGTGATAATTCCACCCTTAATATTTAAAAAATTCATATTGTGCCGAAGGAAACGAGAAGCCAGGTTGGAATTCATACAGAAAATATAGACGTATATCTGGACCCTCTAGGCGAGGGGAAAATCACTTCGGTGCCGTCGAAGGGGTGATAATTCCACCCTTGATATTAAAAAAAACATATTGTGCCGAAGGAAACGAGAAGCCAGGTTGGAATTCATACAGAAAATATAGACGTATATCAGGATCATCTAAGCGAGAGGAAAATCTTTTCGGTGCCGTCGAAGGGGTGATAATTCCACCCTTAATATTTAAAAAATTCATATTGTGCCGAGATTTTCCTCTCGCCTAGATGATCTTGATATACGTCTCTATTTTCTGTATGAGTTCCAACCTGGCTTCTCGTTTCCTTCAGCACAATATGAATTTTTTAAATATTAAGGGTGGTATTATCACCCCTTCGACGGCACCGAAGAGATTTTCCTCTCGCCTAGACGATCCTGATACATGTCTCTATTTTCTGTATGAATTCCAACCTGGCTTCTCGTTTCCTTCAGCACAATATGAATTTTTTAAATATTAAGGGTGGAATTATCACCCCTTCGACGGCACCGAAGAGATTTTCAACTCGCCTAGATGATCCTGATACATGTCTCTATTTTCTGTATGAATTCCAACCTGGCTTCTCGTTTCCTTCGGCACAATATGTTTTTTTTTAATATTAAGGGTGGAATTATCACCCCTTCGACGGCACCGAAGAGATTTTCCTCTCGCCTAGATGATCCTGATATATGTCTCTATTTTCTGTATGAATTCCAACCTGGCTTCTCGTTTCCTTCGGCACAATATGAATTTTTTAAATATTGAGGGTGGAATTATCACCCCTTCGACGGCACCGAAGAGATTTTCCTCTCGCCTAGATGATCTTAATATACGTCTCTATTTTCTGTATGAGTTCCAACCTGGCTTCTCGTTTCCTTCAGCACAATATGAATTTTTTAAATATTAAGGGTGGAATTATCACCCCTTCGACGACACCGAAGAGATTTTCCTCTCGCCTAGATGATCCTGATATATGTCTCTATTTTCTGTATGAATTCCAACCTGGCTCCTCGTTTCCTTCGGCACAATATGTTTTTTTTTAATATTAAGGGTGGAATTATCACCCCTTCGACGGCACCGAAGAGATTTTCCTCTCGCCTAGACGATCTTGATATACGTCTCTATTTTCTGTATGAATTCCAACCTGGCTTCTCGTTTCCTTCGGCACAATATGAATTTTTTAAATACTGAGGGTGGAATTATCACCCCTTCGACGGCACCGAAGAGATTTTCCTCTCGCCTAGATGATCTTAATATACGTCTCTATTTTCTGTATGAGTTCCAACCCGGCTTCTCGTTTCCTTCAGCACAATATGAATTTTTTAAATATTAAGGGTGGAATTATCACCCCTTCGACGGCACCGAAGAGATTTTCCTCTCGCCTAGATGATCCTGATATACGTCTATATTTTTTGTATGAATTCCAACCTGGCTTCTCGTTTCTTTCGGCACAATATGAATTTTTTAAATATTGAGGGTGGAATTATCACCCCTTCGACGGCACCGAAGAGATTTTCCTCTCGCCTAGATGATCTTGATATACGTCTCTATTTTCTGTATGAGTTCCAACCTGGCTTCTCGTTTCCTTCAGCACAATATGAATTTTTTAAATATTAAGGGTGGAATTATCACCCCTTCGACGGCACCGAAGAGATTTTCCTCTCGCCTAGATGATCCTGATATACGTCTATATTTTCTGAATGAATTCCAACCTGGCTTCTCGTTTCCTTCGGCACAATATGAATTTTTTAAATATTAAGGGTGGAATTATCACCCCTTCGACTGCACCGAAGAGATTTTCCTTTCGCCTAAATGATCCTGATATACGTCTATATTTTCTGTATGAATTCCAACCTGGCTTCTCGTTTCCTTCGGCACAATATGATTTTTTTTTATATTGAGGGTGGAATTATCACCCCTTCGACGGCACCGAAGAGATTTTCCTCTCGCCTAGATGATCTTGATATACGTCTCTATTTTCTGTATGAATTCCAACTTGGCTTCTCGTTTCCTTCGGCACAATATGAATTTTTTAAATATTGAGGGTGGAATTATCACCCCTTCGACGGCACCGAAGAGATTTTCCTCTCGCCTAGATGATCTTAATATACGTCTCTATTTTCTGTATGAGTTCCAACCTGGCTTCTCGTTTCCTTCAGCACAATATGAATTTTTTAAATATTGAGGGTGGAATTATCACCCCTTCGACGGCACCGAAGAGATTTTCCTCTCGCCTAGATGATCCTGATATACGTCTCTATTTTCTGTATGAATTCCAACCTGGCTTCTCGTTTCCTTCAGCACAATATGAATTTTTTAAATATTAAGGGTGGAATTATCACCCCTTCGACGGCACCGAAGAGATTTTCAACTCGCCTAGATGATCCTGATACATGTCTCTATTTTCTGTATGAATTCCAACCTGGCTTCTCGTTTCCTTCGGCACAATATGTTTTTTTTTAATATTAAGGGTGGAATTATCACCCCTTCGACGGCACCGAAGAGATTTTCCTCTCGCCTAGATGATCCTGATATATGTCTCTATTTTCTGTATTAATTCCAACCTGGCTTCTCGTTTCCTTCAGCACAATATGAATTTTTTAAATATTAAGGGTGGAATTATCACCCGTTCGACGGCACCGAAGAGATTTTCAACTCGCCTAGATGATCCTGATAGACGTCTCTATTTTCTGTATGAATTCCAACCTGGCGTCTCGTTTCCTTCGGCACAATATGTTTTTTTTTAATATTAAGGGTGGAATTATCACCCCTTCGACGGCACCGAAGAGATTTTCCTCTCGCCTAGATGATCCTGATATATGTCTCTATTTTCTGTATGAATTCCAACCTGGCTTCTCGTTTCCTTCGGCACAATATGTTTTTTTTTAATATTAAGGGTGGAATTATCACCCCTTCGACGGCACCGAAGAGATTTTCAACTCGCCTAGATGATCCTGATATACGTCTCTATTTTCTATATGAATTCCAACCTGGCTTCTCGTTTCCTTCGGCACAATATGTTTTGTTTTAATATTAAGGGTGGAATTATCACCCCTTCGACGGCACCGAAGAGATTTTCCTCTCGCCTAGATGATCCTGATATACGTCTCTATTTTCTGTATGAATTCCAACCTGGCTTCTCGTTTCCTTCGGCACAATATGTTTTTTTTTAATATTAAGGGTGGAATTATCACCCCTTCGACGGCACCGAAGAGATTTTCCTCTCGCCTAGATGATCCTGATATACGTCCCTATTTTCAGTATGAATTCCAACCTGGCTTCTCGTTTCCTTCGGCACAATATGAATTTTTTAAATATTAAGGGTGGAATTATCACCCCTTCGACGGCACCGAAGAGATTTTCCCCTCGCCTAGATGATCCTGATATACGTCTATATTTTCTGTATGAATTCCAACCTGGCTTCTCGTTTCCTTAGGCACAATGTGAATTTTTTAAATATTAAGGGTGGAAGTATCTACCCTTTGACGGCACCGAACATATTCTCCTTCCGTTTAGAGGATCCTGATATCGGTCTCTATTTTCCGTATGAATTCCAACCTGGCTTTTCGTCTCCTTCAGCACAATATGAATTTTTTAAATATTTAGGGTGGAATTATCACCCCTTCGACGGCAACGAAGCGATTGTCCGCTCGTCTAGGGAATCCTGATATAGGTCTCTATTTTCTGTATGAATTTCAACCTGTCTTCACGTTTTTTTCGGCACAAGATGAATGTTGTTTTAAGAGCATTGAAGATATTTTCTTTTCTGAATTAATTCCAACGTTTCTACATATTATCCAATTTTATTCCTTATGCACAGAAATAAGTTTTCCATAAGAATTTCGTTAAAAAATGTGACACTCGATTTTATCTAAGGAATGAAGCATCATTTTTTATAACCAATCAGTTGATTTTGATGAAATATGCTCACCACCTCCTCTGATGTTAGAAACAGCACCGTCGGCAAATCACACATGCATATTGCTAAATACATATTACTTTTGTTCTTTCAATAAAATCTTTCAAATCCATATACCAGCAGTCTCCGACGCCTATGATTTTTCGGGTGCTTCCGTCATTTTGGCTGCCAACTATTGGCTGCTAAGTTCACACCGGTATTTATGTTCGCCACTTGCATTTCAACACGATATGCATGTTATTCTGTCCTTGGCCTAGTTTACGCCCCGGAGCACTTGCTTCAGCACGGTAAACGAATGTTTTTTTTTTGGTAAAAGCCTGTATTATTTGATATATCATCAAATAAGAGACAATAATTGTTACTTATAAACTTCATTGTTTGGAACTAACATCTTTCTCTCTAAGTCTAAACTACCGAACCTAATACATAATCTCTGTTACTACACATCTTGACTGTTGACAGTCCAAGACAACCTTGCTAATGCCAACTGTAACATAATAATTAACTATGCTACATCTCCCTCTGCTTCAAAGCAATCATTAAAGGATATACGATTTGAGATATTCAGGTTGCTTTCTTGTGCGTGTGCTACGAACTACATTTTCTACTTCAGGCTTATTTTCTACATCTCTCTTTTCGTGTTCTACTGTAATATTAGTCTCTTTTTCATCAGTATTGTTCACTTCTATCTCATCCTGAATGTATATTTTCTGATTTAAAAAGTACATAGACTCTTTTTTTCATCCGAATACTTATTATTTTGATTAATTTTAGAAAAATTACAAGTTCCTTTAACATCTATGCTATTTCTGCGTTTGACTTTATTGTTTATATCAAAAAATAAAATTGTCCTAGGTGTATCACCATACTTTATGAATTTTCCAGGTAAACATATTTTGCACATATTATCCTTTCTGTAATATATTTTTTGACCTTCAATAAAGTTAAGTTTTCTAGTTTTTATCATAGAACTTTTTGTTACTTTCATTCTTTTTCTTTTGTATGTTCTCAAAGTTATCTACAATTTTCGGTATTAGCTGATTACTATCAATTGGTAAAATCGCTCGCGTTTTTCTACTAAAAAGAAGTTGTGAAGCACTAAATTTTGAATTTAATATTGGCGTATTTCTGTGTTCTAATAGTGCTAATTTTAGATCTAGATTTTCTTCTTTACAACGTTTTAGTAAGTTCTTTGCAATGTTCACACCCTTTTCAGCTGATGCATTTCTTTTTGGATAATATGGACTTGACGTTATAATTTTGAAGTTCCATGCATTTGCAAATTCATTAAACTCAAAAGATGCATAAGGCATATTATCGGCTCTCAATATTTCAGGTATACCGTGTGTTGAAAATACTTGCTTTAAAATATTAAGTGTTTTCGAATCTTTATGTTTAAGTTTTACTAATTCTAGCCATTTTGAATAATAGTCAATTATAACTAGATAAGATTCCCCTGCAAAAGTTAAAATATCTGAAGCAACTTTTTGAAATGGGTATAAACAAGGCTTTTCTATAATCATCGGCTCTCTAGGGTTTTTGTTGCTAAATTTTTTACATACTGAACAGTTTTCCACATAATTTTCAATTTCAGAATCCATTTTTGGCCAATAGAATAATGTTTTAATTCGATTTCTTGTCTTCATAATTCCAAAGTGAGTCTCATGAACTTTTTTAATAATTTCATTAGTTAGTTTAGATGGTATTACTAATCTATTATCTAAGAATACTAACTCATTTTCTACAAATATTAAGTTCTTCAACTGGTAATAACTTTTTAAATTCGTTTCACATCTTGAAAAAGACTTTGGCCATCCATTTATATGAAATTCTTTTATTTTACTTAAAATTGGATCATATAGGGTACAGTTTCTTATCTTTTTAGTTATTTCATCAGATACATTCATAGAATGCACAACATTATTTAACATTTTATCAGTCTCTCCTTTGTTTGCTTTAGATGCTGCTCTACTAATAGCATCTGCTATAAACATTTGTTTTCCAGGTACAAATATAACTTTGACATCATAAATACTTATTTTGAGTCTTATTCTTTGTAAGCGGTTTGTCTGTATTTTGTGTATGCCCTTATTCATTAATGCAACTAATGGTTTATGATCAGTCTGTACAGTTACATTTTTCCCATATACATAGTTGTGAAACTTTTTTAACGCAAACAATATAGCTAAAAATTCTTTATCTATTTGACCATAGTTTATTTCACTTTCTGATAAACCTTTTGATGCATAACAGACAGGGTGCCATTTTGTGTTAAAATACAGCTTATTGCATTTTTACTACTATCTGTCTGTATTACTATTTCAGACTCACTGTCATAATTTTTTAATACAGGAACTTTACAAATTATTTGTTTAAGGTCATTAAACGCTTTATCATGAATATCTTTTTCCCATACAAATTCTGTGTCCTTTTTAACAGTAATCTTAATGGATATGTTTTCTCTGACATATTTGGTATGAAGTTTCTTGAATAATTGATAATGCCCAGAAATCGCTGCAGCCCTTTTTTATCTTTTGGGGTATCATAATCTACGATTGCTTTAACTTTTTCATCATCTGCCTTGATTGTACCATTACCAAAAGTATGTCCTAAATATTTAATTTCACTTAACAAAAATTTAAATTTATCTTTGTTAAACTTTATATTAATTTGTTTGGCTTTTTCTAAAACATTTTTTAAAATTTAATTATGCTCCTCTACCGTTTCAGCATATATTAATATATCATCAATGTATATATTGACACCTTTTATATCTTCGAAGTTTTCAGACAAATTCTTTTGAAAAACTTCTGCTGATATATTTATACCAAATGGTAAACGATTAAATGAATATAATCCAAACGGTGTTGAAAATGTATAATATTTTGAACTTTCTTTACTCAAGGGAATTTGCCAAAATGAATCTTTTAGATCCAGAACACTAAAATGCTTAGCTTTTTTCAATTTTGATGCTACGAGTAGATCCTCAAATTTGGGTACCTCAAAATAATCTTTAACAATTGACTCATTCAAGTATTTGGGATCTAGACATAAACGCAAACTACCATTGGGTTTTTCTACAATTACTAAACTATTCACCCATTCAACTGGTTGTTTTGTTTCACAAATAATACCCTTATTGCACAATTTCAGTAACTCTTCTTTTAATTTTTCTTTTATTTTTAATGGAACCCTATGAGGAGGGTGGTAATGCATTAGTTTTCAATTTAATACTATACTCTTTTGAGAATTTACCAATTCCAGTAAATACATCTTTATACGTTTCCAAAATATTTTCTTTAGTTAAATATTTGTTAGAACATTCTTGAATTTTACATGATTTTTTAATTAAATCAAGTTCTATACAGCTTTCAAGACCTAAAATTGGTGTTAATTTGTTTTCTACAATAACAAATTTTATTTTATATTTTTTATCTTTACTATTTATATTTAAGTTAGTTTCACCGAGTACATTAATTTTTACTTCCATTATACGCTTCCAACTTCACATTGGTATTGTGATTTATTATTATTTGAATATTTGCTTATTAATTCAAACAAATTTGAAGGAATTAAATTTATATCTGATCCTGTATCAAGTTTAAAATCTATTACACAATTTTCAACTTTTATTTTTTGATACCAAGAAATGGCATTCACAATTTTATTACTTACTGAATCACAATAATAGTCTTCATCTTCTTCCTAGGACTCTTCTGCATTTATTTCTTGTACTTGCCTTCTTCCAATTCTTGTTTTGCATACATTTGCGAAATGATTTTCTATTCCACATTTCTTACATCTTTTTCTTTTTGCTGGACACATTTCCTTGTCACGTTCATGTGTTTCTCCACACCATCCACAATCAACTACATTCTGAGTGTTTCTGTTACCATATTTCTTTTTGTATGTAGTATTTTTCTTAACCTTAGACATTTTTATTTTGTCCACATTTGAACTGAAGCTGTTACTCGCCTGGCATACACTTTTAGCTTGGGCTTTTTCTATTTCTGCTATTTTGAACATCTTAATAGCTTCTTCCAAGGTTACCTTTTCCATTGTAATAATCTTTTGTTTAGTTTCATTATCAGCTGATCCAAAAACAAGTCTATCTCTTAGAATTTCGTTTACATCAGTGAATTCACAATCTCTCACTAATGTCTGAGCATCTATTAAAAATGACTCAACAGGTTCATTTGCATTCTGTGAACGTTCAAAAAACAGATGCCTACAATAAAGAATATTCTTTTTAGGATTACAAACTTCTTCGAACTTGTTCAATACATCTTGGAAAGTTTCATTTTGGAACTTAAAATTGTCATAAGTCTTTAGACCATCATCTCCTATACAGTTGAGAATAATTGCTATTTTTGTATCATCATTTTTTGCCATCTGACCAGAAGCTCGTAGGTATATATTTAATGATTGGTTAAAACATTTCCAATTTTCATTTATATTACCAGACATTTTGAGCGGTTTCGGCAAATTTTAAAGCCAGACATGGTTATGGCGGGCTTTTCCACGTACGTGATGCCTACAATAAACTTTTTATTATACTTCACTTTTACTTTCCGGAACGTTTAGTACATAACTGATTGCGCCATGTATTAATTGATATATCATCAAATAAGAGACAATAATTGTTACTTAGAAACTTTATTGTTTGGAACTAACATCTTTCTCTCTAAGTCTAAACTACCTAACCTAATACATAATCTCTGTTACCACACATCTTGACTGTTGACAGTCCAAGACAACAACCTTGCTAATGCCAACTGTAACATAGTAATTAACTATGCTACAAAGCCGGCAAAACAAACCACTTTCATCGGCATTGTAAACTTAGTCAGGAGTTAGAGCTTGATCAATAATGATTTCTTTGAACTTTTATTTGTATGGGTCGACTGCAGCAACATCGCTAGGAAGTTTTTCACCGGCCATACTTAGCAAACGAATTCCCGTTTTTTGAATTTTTCAAGCCTTAAAATCGGTTTTCCCCATTATTTTTCATAAAATATCTTTGCTTTTTCTTTAAGAATTTCTCCCGATATTGGTGTGTGCCTATTCCTTTCTTGAATATCGCCCTTTTCAACGTTTTCCGGACACTTTTAACATTGTCTCTGCTTTCACAGAAAGACTTAATTTTGTCTTGGTTGGATGGTAAGCTTGTCACCCGTATCTACTCTTTTTAGAATCTCGTTTTTCTCAATCAGTGTTGAAGCTTTGTGCTTCCGTTTATACTGAGACATTTTCACATATATTAATCAATGCGTTTACATTATAAACTGTCACTGCGCTCGATACAACACTAGACACAATTAATAAAACTGGAAAAATGTATGCTCGTCTCAACTTGAACTCCCGACCACGCCCGTAAAAATACGCAGGATTATAGAGGGTCTACTGTGCCTAAATAATGTGTTTCCCGGAAGTTGGATTGGAAGGCGTTGTTTTATCGTATGGCTCCCGCGATCACTCAACATGAAACCTTTAGACTATTGCCTGTAGGGTAATTTAAAAAACTTTGTTTATACACCAAAACCTGACAATATGCCGGATTAAAAGATAGGATTACCACACAGATACATTGAATTGAGCAGTCAGGAATGCTACAAAATGTTTAAAAGGAAAACATTTTTAGCATCTGCTGTAACCGCCTTTACTTTATATTAAACTTCTTAATCCGCTTACTAAAATATGGACCTTATTTTAATATGACATAAACACCTAAAGATTTGTCTTCAGTTGTTGTAGGTTTTCTGTGGCACTGCGGAGTGATTTAAAAAAGTTCATTTACTGCACCGGTTTTGTCAAACTTTTTACTAATTTACTGACTGTTGAACTTATTATGAGATGTCTGTTAGGATATAAATTATGAAATATACTTATTCATATTAAACTAGTTTATTCAAGCATGCCATCTTAATTTTTTTTTATTTCTCCGCATCGACCTACAAGATCATTAGCGGTTTAAATAGTACACATTTCTTAATACAAAATAAATTAACAGTTTACATGGTAGATATTGAAACAAATAAAAATACATTAGCGGTATATGGTACATAATTAATAGTTATAGAATAAACAAAAGAAAACAGGTGTCTCAGTGCAGTATTAACGTTTAGTTTAGCTATAGTGTGTGACGATAGAATTGTTATATCTTATGTTACATATTTGCACTTTTCAGAAAAGCTATAACACTTGATGGGTCTAAGGCAGTTCCTAATATTTCGTGGGATCTTGTATAGGTCTTTCGTAGTAGATCATACATAGGGCAATCGATTAATAGGTGATGTACACTGATATCTTCATCACAGAAATTGCAAAACGGAGGATTCTCTCTTGTTATTAAGTATTCATGCGTAAATCTGGTGATGAATACCTGGTTACTTCTGTTTTCTGTTGGTATATGCCAAGGTCCGAAGTTAGAGTTTTAATTTAGATTCGGATTCTTGCCAAAAAGTGTTCCAGCGTTTTATGATTTTGTACTTGAAGTATGATTTCAAATCAGTTGATGTCGATAGATTACAAGCTAGACAGTTTTGATAAGTTGCCGCCTGTGCTTTCTCGTCTGCTTCCTCATTACCTTTGATTCCCACATGCCATGGAATCCAAATGAATCTGATGTCTTGGTTATGGTTGTACAATTGTTCTAACTGTTTTCTTATCAAATTATCTATTGGATGTCTTTCGTAAATTCTTCCTAATAATTTTAGTGAGTTCAATGAGTCTGTCAAAATGATAAAGTTTTCATCTTGCTGATGTTTGGCATGTTCCAATGCTTTGTATATCGCATATAGTTCTCCAGAAAGAATAGTGTATGAGCATGGTAGTTTGAATATTTCAGAGTTAGATTTGTTAACAATGGCTGCTCCAACTTTTTCCCCATTTTTTAGATGCATCTGTATATATCACTGTGTACCCATGATATTTGCTTGTGATTTCTTTAAATTTTTGATGTATAGTATCAATATTATAGTCATGTTTATTTAGATCGGTTAAGTCTGTATTGATTTTAGGAGAGACACGTGCCCAAGTATGAATGTCGGTTTGAGAGACTCTATTTGAAGAGGTTAATGGAAACGAGACATAGTTGTGGCTTTTTAAATATCTGCGAATTCTTTCATAGAAAGGAGGGTTCCAGTATTTATTTTGCAAGCAGGAAGGATATCTGTCTAATATGGTATTCTTATACGATGGGTGTTGCTGGATATTTTTGCTGCGTATGATAGGCTTAGAATCTGCCTTCTATCACTTAGACTTGCTTCTCCTGCTTCGCAATTTAAACTATTTACGGGAATGCTGCAAAATGCTCCTAGTATTGTTCTTAGTGCCTGATTATGGATAACATCAAGGGACCTCAAAATTGACTGTTTTGCTGAAGCGTATGCAATGCAACCATAGTCTATTTTTGACCTAACTAATACTCGATATACCATCATCAGTGTTTTTCCATCCGTTCCCCAGTGTTTGTTGGCTAGACACTTTAGGAGATTTAAACCTGACTGACATGATAGAACAAGGTGTTTAATGTGAGCTTTCCAATTTAATTTTTGATCGAAAATTAATCACAGGAAATTTATTTGCTCTTTACATTGAAGAATTTCGTCGTGTAAAGTGAGTTTTGGTTGTAATTGTGTATTTTTTTTTGGAGAATATTATGCATTCTGTTTTTTCAGATGAAAATTTGAAGCCATTTTGCTTTAGTCCATTTCTCTAACTCCTCTATATGACTTTGTAGTAGGGTGGTTACGCTGTCTATATTTTTTCCTTTAATAAATATAATTAAGTCATCGGCAAATAGCCTAGCTTGGACCGGTTTGTGAATTGTTTTGAGTACGTCGTTAATCGCAATTAGAAATAGTGTGGGACTCAATATTGACCTTTGTGGGGTTCCATTCTCCTGTTGTTTGTTGCTGGATAATGAACGATTGCTTCTCACTTGGAAAAGTCGATTTCTCAGAAATTTTTGGATAAAATCTGAAATATTGCCTTGATAGTTGCAGTTTTGCAGTTTTAATAAAATTTGATGATGCCATTCAGTATCACAAGCCTTACTGAGGTCAAAAGACACTGCCACACATTTCTGTTTATTAACAAAAGCTTCATTTATTTGACTTTCTAAATCTATAATGTTATCTAATGTAGATATATTTGACCGAAAGGCTGATTGTTCTGCAAATAATTGGTTGTTTGATTCTAGGCACCATAATAGCCTGCGGTTTATAACATTTTCAAGGAGCTTACATGTACTGGATATGAGTGATTTTGGTCTATAAGACTCAGGCGATAGAGAAGATTTTCGTGGTTTGAGAATGGGTCTTATTATAGCTCGTCTCCATACACCTGGAAACTTATGTTGATTCCAGATCAAGTTAAATATTTCTAGCAAATGCTGTTTTGCAGAGTACGGAAGATTCTTTAAAAATACAGTCGGGATATCGTCCGGTCCCGGTAAGGTGTCTTTCATGGATTGCAATGCTTCAGAAAACTCTTCTATTGAAATGGGATTATTAATTTGATCTACGTTTTCCTCAATTGTTATAGGGGAGGATTCAGTTATATTTTTGAGGTTTAAGAAATCGGCATCATAGTTTTCATTACTTGAAGATTGTCTATATTGTTCTGCAAATATTTCTGCAATATCGCTAGAGTTCAAGATTAATGTGTTGTTTTTTGTTTTCAAAGCAGGGATTTCATTAATTATATTTTTTCCCGATATTTTTTTTACCTTTTTCCATACTGACGATAATGGCGTGGAACTATTTATATTTTTCAGGTAGTTGTGCCATGATTCTTTTTGGCTATTTCGTGTTGTGCGCCTCGCATGTGCCCTTTGTTTTTTGTATTCTAATAGGTTCTCATTTGTTTTGTGTCTTTTGAACTTGTTCCATGAATGTTTACTGGCTTTTATTGCAGCATCACAAGCATTATTCCACCAAGGTACAGGGTTGTGTTTTTTGAGACAACCAGTTTTCCCAATTTCATCAAAGCCAACAGATAAGATTATAGAATTGACATTATTGAGGGTTTCATTGACGTTGTTGGTTATTTTTAGGTTAGTAATGCTTTTCCCAATGTGATCTGCGAAATTTTTCCAATTTGCTTTGTTTAGTTTCCATCTTTTCAAAGGATTTGTGTTGTTATCATTATTTGGTTTGTTCGCTAAGTTTTCTATAATAATTGGAAAATTGTCACTATTGTATCATCGACCACTCTTCATTGAAGTCAGTTGTGATGTTCGAAGTGCACAGTGATAAATCTATAGCAGAGAAGTTTTTGGTAGCTGCATTGAATCTAGTCATTCTTCCATCATTCAATAGTGAAATATTCATTGTGTCTATCCAGTCTTTTATTTTTCTACCTCGTCTGTCGATGCTCTTTGATCGTCAAGAAAAATGGTGACCATGGAAGTCGCCGACGATAATAAATTGATGAGGTAGTTGATTTCTTAGAAGTTCCAACTCGTGTTGGTCTATGGCTTGACTGGAGGGTATGTAAATATGGCATATAGTTATCTTGTTAGGAGTTAATAGTTGTACGGCTACGGCTTCAAATAGGGTGTTTATTTGTATTGAGGTTGCTGCTAATAGTGATTTAGTGTAGATGGCAACTCCACCACTGGCTACTTCAGAAATTCTATTTTTGAAGAATCCGGTATAGTATCTTGGTGTTTTGTTTTTGTTTACATGAAAATGTGTTTCTTGCAAACATATTACATCTGGCGAATATTCTTTAATTAGTAGTTGTAGTATATTTGAATGTATGTAATATCCATTCAAATTCCATTGTGGAATGGTCTGGAAAGCGAATATTTATTTAGAAACAGCTGTCGCCAGATGCGTCACTGCTAAGGTCGGTATCTGTCTGTCTTTCTAGTTTTTTCCGTAGTTTTGTACATTTTGTTTTTAGGCTTATATCTTCTATTTGTGGGTGAACTTATAGCAGCATTTCAATTAAGCTATTTATATTGTAGGTGTAATCTTTGGCTATATTGATAACATATTGAGCTCCAAGTGAGTCTTCCAGTAATGAAGTGAATTAGTCGGCATTTAATACGAATGGAGGGCTATGTTTATCTATAAAATCTCTAACTTGTTTCATTTCTTCTAGTTTGGATACGTTATTTTGTTGCGATTTTTTCTTCTTTGCTTTTTAGTTGGCTTTTTTTGGATTTTCTGGGAGAGTAAAAGTGAGCTGTTCAGTTGGAGTGGATTGCTAAGAGTGTTCTGGGGTAGATACAGTAACTTATGAGAAACTTATTTTATTAGTTGTAGTTTGATCTGGTAATTGATTGGTTTCCATTGTATCGATTTCTTCATTTGAATTTTGTGATGTTTGTTCATTGATAGTTTTTTCTTGACTTATGTTTGTGATAGGAGATGAAGTGCAGGGCATAGTGTTTGTTAAATTAGCAACATGCTCTTCTGATGTGGATGCATTTATATTTTGGTTTGAGTGAAGTGTGTTGTTATGGTTGGGAGATATGTTTGGGAAGGAGTGTCCAGTTTGGTATGAGTTGTAGGAGTAGTCTCTGTAGGAATTGGTTGCCTCGATGAAGTGGAAGGTGCTGATGTAGGTATTAAAATATTTGGGCACTGTGAAGATAGATGACCTGGATTTCTACATTTGAAACAGTTTTGATTGTCTCGAGATAAAAGAATACGGAAATTGAGAGTATCGTATTCTAGATCGAAATATTTTGGAATAATTATATTATCTAGAGGCGCAATGTATATTTGCCATCTAAAACTTGAAATATGGCTATATTGGGGGTTATCTGAGCTTATTCTGAGAGGGTCCATGGGCGAAAGTAGTTTTAGTCCCAGTGTTTCTAGTTTAGCCGTAAGCAAATCATTAGGTATAACACAACTTACATTAGATAAAACTAGTTTTTCCGAGGTTGTAATAAGTCGTCTTACTTGAATTGTTTCGTTGTTGACATTTATGTGGCCGTAGTTGTTAATAAAGTTATCTACTACTTCTTTGCTTGATAGGAATATAGATAGCCTATTATTAGAAATTCTGGAAATATGTGGAATATTCTTTGGTTCAACTAGAGGATCAATTTCGTTCAGATAGTCTTGTAATTTCGTGTTTGTTATGGTATTAAGAACAATTGCTTGATTTCGTGATGGATAATGTTGTTGTGACAAAACGGTAGAATAGGACATAGTATTAGCTTGTGAAGAATTATTCATTTTGGTTCCATGTAGAAATTGTAATTATTGCTGAGTACGGTCCTGTCACTTAATAGTTACTGAGGACAAAAACTGGTAGTGTTTAATGTTGTCGATAGAATGTTTGGAATGTTCAAATACTTCAGATTGAGATTTTTAGGTGTTTACAGATAAAAACAATCAGAAAGTACTCACTGTGTTTTCACTATGATGATAACTAAACTATATTATACACTTTTATCGCCTATGTTTCGTTTTACCACTGAAATTGTTAGGTTTATCGGAGCCGAAATTTACAACTGTTAGCTGTTTATTGGTCGGAATCCATCTTAATTTATTTTAACAGCGGCGGAGATATTGCTAATGCATCTGTCACTCCGAAAGTATAGCAATTGTGTATAGGAAACAGTACATGAAAAATATTCAGCAGTTCTTAAGGATTTCAAAAAAATACAGGGTGATCCAGTCCAAATAACAGATTTCATTATATTTTCAGAAAAACGAATGATCTGAAAACAATGTAAATACCACCATAATATCGGCCATATTGTAAAACCCTTTATAACCAAAATTTATAAAAATCCTGCAAGCCGTTTCCGACATAATTGAGGCGTTCCTTACTTAAAACTCACTCTGTTTGTATAAAACGATAGAACTGAGCTGGGTGAACTTACAAAACTCACTCTGTATCTATGAAACCATAGATCAAAGGCTTTGATCTACGCTGAAACTAAGCTGGATGACTGTGAACTCTGTGATTGTGATTGCATTTATGCTATTAATCTCTGGATGCTTTCTACAGAACCAGTCAAACCGCATCTGATTATCTGATACAAGCTTTGATTGCAAATAGTGTTTCATTTCCTTAACGTCATATTTTTTGTTTTTAATTTTTCGCCCCTGTCAAAATACCGCTATTAGAGGGACTTTCTCAAACAGTTCAAACATAAAATTCAAAATCGAATCTTTCTTTATGATTAGTTTTTGTATTCTTTATTGTTTTTTTTCTCTCTTTCCAACAGTGCTAATAGAGCCGCTATCACGGACACCTTACAGGAAGATAGTACCATTGTCTTCACTTAATGAATTTATTTTTTCTTTTAAAATGTAGTTTTGTAGGAGTTTGAAAGTAGTTTTTGGACTGGAAAACGTATGTAATTGAACTAAAAATATCACACTACATGTTTCCCTAATTTCATTGTATTTGTGGGTAAATGGGTAATATCCAAGGCCAATAAAAAAATATCTTAAATAAGGCACTATTAGATAACCTGTGCCCTAAAAATTCTGGGAATGTCCTCCAAGCAGAAAACTTGATGCGACATTATCGTTATGAATATGCCCCTTCATTCAGAATCTACTTTGAATCTACTGTTTATTATAATTGATTTTTAAGATTAGATCTTGCCCAATTGAACATATTACTTTGGCCCAACCTGTCTAATATGCGAGAAAAGTATTGGTTTACCCCCAAAAATATGGAATTTTGAATTTTTAGTTTGAGTTATTTTCACGTTTTCTACCAATAACAACACAGAAAAACGGTTTTCAGAAAAAAAATCCTATGTGTATGTCGTCGTTGGCCACTTTTCGTAACATAGTCTTGTTATACGATACATCCTCCGGAGTGCAACAAGTCACCAATTTTAAGATTGAGTAATGTTCAGGACATCTCTCAGATGAACCCTATTGATTTTTATATCACCAGAGCCAGTACAACGGGTGCTATGGTACATGAAGTACGACATTTTTGTAATTTTTAGAGAAATTTAAGTTTGTTAGCATGATACAGCCTCCAGACTGCAACGAAGCACCAATTTTATGATTGAATATTCTTCAGGACATCTCACAGATATACCTTATTGATTTTCAGCTCACCTGAGCCAGTACAACGGATGCTATGGTACTTGAAGTACGACACTTTTGTCATTTTGATTTTTATCTCACCAAAGCCAGTACAACGGGTGCTATGGTACATGAAGTACGACATTTTTGTAATTTTTGGAAAAATTTAAGTTTGCTAGCACGATACAGCCTTCAGAGTGCAACAATTCACCAATTTTATGATTGAATATTGTTCAGGACATCTCACAGATATACCCCATTGATTTTCAGCTCATCTGAGCCCGTACAACGGGTGCTATGGTACTTGAAGTACGACATTTTTATTATTTTTGGAGTACAACGGGTGCTATGGCACTGGAAATGCCACATTTTTGGTTATTTTTGGATACATTTAAGTTTGTTAGCACGATACAGCCTCCGGAGTGCACTAAGTCACCAATTTTATGATTGAATATTATTCAGGACCTCTCACAGATGAACCCTATGGATTTTCAGCTCACCTGAGCCAGTACAGCGGGTGCTATGGCACTTGAAGTACCAAGTTTTTGGATAATATTCAGTTTGTTAGCATGACACAGTCTCTGGAGTGTATACAAGTGACAATTTTATAATAGGATATGGTTCAGGCGTCTTACAGATGTGGAATAATTAGTTTTGATCCTTAAAACCGTTTATGTTTTTTTTTGGTTTCGTTTTAGGGGTTACTGTAATAAATGATCCTAGCAATCTATAAATGATAAGAAGACAACATGTAATTTACCAGAAATTATTTATTCATCCATATCTAAACTATTCGTTAACAGTCTTACTAAACATATTACAAGGCAAATGTTAATGGTGGAATATATTGCAATGCCATGTTAATATAACTGTTGGATTCTTCCAAATCTGTAATTAGCTGTTTCACTTTTCTCAAAATATCAGCCTTGTTTGTATCTCGATGTTCTATAAGTTTCTTCAAGGTGTAAAGCAGCTGATACGAAGAAGTGCCAGTGGAAATATCTGCAAGTTCTTTCAACATCCTTTCTGTGTAACCCTGAATTAAATAAAATACAATTATTATTATTTCAAAACAGTGCAAATTGTAGGTTAATATGAGCTCAGTTCTGCTAAACTATTTACTAAGAATAAACACATAATGTGGTCCAATATTATGGTTCGTTTTTATGACAAAGTAATGGAATGTACAATTCTATTAGAATAATAAGGTGTGGTTGATTTTACAATCAAATAATTTTTCACATAACATCGATTGATAAGTTTTCGATCTAATAAAGAAATCACAACTTTTTTGGTTGGGATGGGCATTTTGGTAAAAGTCGCTGAGAGCTAAACCCGGAGGAGGATGGGTGATCAAGTAGAAGTGTAAAATGGTGTCTTGGTGAAAGATCACTTCGTCTCTTTGCATATGGGACAGTTTTTCGAAAATTTTCTCATTCAAAGTATCCAATTGGGTCAACGAATGTGTAAAAAATGATTGTGTAGGTATATTATGCCATCTTACATCACAAACGTGAAGCATTGTGTAAGTATATCATCTTTGAGGTGATGGTGGATTGAAATAATATAATCAGACATATTACAGAGGCCCTAAAAATAATATTGAGTAAATAAATAATTGGGGAAGGAACTACTGAAGAAAGTCGATATAAAATAAAATTTGTCAATCTCATTTTCCAAGTGCTTGTAATTTTCCATATTTGCTGAACTTAAGAAAGAAAATATAACGGAAAGTGGTTTCAAACGAGCGTCAGGGACTGAAATTAATAGAAATATTAACATTTGATCACTAATACTTAATTTGTTATTTTATCTTTCATATATATTTTTCTTGGGGGTATTTCATAATCTTCAATCACAATGTAACCCTAAAAAATGGATAAATTTTACTGAATCCTAGTGACCCATCAATTTCCCAGAAATTTGATCATCAAGTTCACCTTGAATCAATGGACTATCGTGAACCGGAACATCGTCATGTAACAATCCACGTTTGCCACGATACTAAATAAATATAAATAGATCTGAGTATTATGCTTCTACTACATAGTTATCAGCAATATCTCTCCTCCCAATGTACACCTACTTTAACTGTATAATGTGTGGTAGCTTGTAGAATTCTAGTGAAAGTTGCGTCTTTTGACATAATCATTACAATAGAATGTAGCTATATTTTCGAACAATAGGGGTATATTCTCAAAAAAGTCTCTGATGATTAACCTTTTGTAGGGTTCCTTCACAAAGTGCTCTCTTCTCAAAATATTTAGCAGTTAATTCTTCATGCATTACAATCTGATAAGGGTGCATTTTGTTTTTAGAAATAATTAATTGTAATTAGTAGTAACTAAGTTTTTAATTTTTTAGAAATGCTACTTATAAAATTAATGACTCGCGCTTTAATCGATTTTGGTCGCTAGATTAGTTTTTATTTTCCTGGAAAATTAATTATATCTTTTCAAATATAACTATATTTTTACAATGAGGAAGAGAAGTAAAATACAAAGTGTTTAATAAAAAAAAATACAACTTTAATAACATGGCGTTATGAAACATTGTAATTAATGTAAAAAGGTCAGGTATAATCACATACCTATAGCTATAATCTCCCTGATGTTTACTTTGATATTTCGAAGGGCTTATAGATGATATTGAACTTTATCGTCCTCATGAATGTGAATCGTCGGCAGAATATTGGAGAATAAACAACAAGGTAAAGATAATAGGGTTTTTTGTATGAACCTGACAAGCTCCTACTGTTATCTGAAATTGTACAGATGAAATCATTCCGTTGGCAAATAAAACTCGGTGAAATAAACTTGCATCAAAACTATGAGTCGAATTCTAAGAAGTAAGTGATAATACAAGTAGTCTTGTAACCAAGACACCCTTACTTTCAAAATAATATAGGTACAGTTCATGAAAGGGCGAACACACAAAAAATTTAGTTCCTTTAGATACTACTATTATAAAACTGTATCCACGGATTAAAAGTTAAATAAAATTCAAGTATTTCTCACACTGTCTCTGTTCATAGTCAATTTCGTGTAATAAAGAAAAATTATCTATCAAGACTGACATTTTTTGAGAAAAATATTCCTCCATTTGGACACCGATTCTTAGATATAGTTAATATATGATCAAAACAAGTGAAGATATCGACAGTGTCGACACAGTATATTCAAATAATGTTAGTCGTGGAAAACGATTTTGAATACCTACTTCAAAAAATTGAAACTTGATTTTAGATTTAGAGCAAAATTAGAGAGGCTATACACCCAGTGCCTAACTGGGACAAAAAGTGCTTCATACCATTTGTTTAGACTATAATGTTAGAGGACAAAATTGTTTTCACTAGGAGGTGTTTTTTGTTACTGAAGAATATTTATGTCAACATTTATAGGAAGTATATTATGTTGCGTGAATCAGGCCATTGAAAAAAAAATCTTTAATTCACTAATTGTCCTCTGTAATGCATTTATTTCAATAGCCACCAGAATACTAAATCTAATTAGCATCAAAGGCAGGCTCTATGGAGACTTGATAAAATTGTGATGATGTAGGAAAATGCTTCAGTATGTCTTTAATGATAAAATGTTGAAATTTTGCATTCATGTATATTAAGTAGGGAAAAACAATATATGTTTAAATTACGAGTACATTAAAAAGAGTCACAATTTGAACCCATCATAAGAAAATTATATGAAAACCTTACTTTTATGTTACATTTAATTGTAAAAGGAAATTATTGTACTTACTTGATATTTGCTCAATCCCAAACGTTTTGATTCTTTATTTAACATATCATATAAAGATAAAAGAGTAACATAAGCTCTTGTAGGTGGTACTTGCTTTTGTCTGAACTGTGTCCTAAAAAATAATTTTGTCAATCAATAGATGAACTGTGAATTCAAATGAAATGTACTGCCACCAATGAGGTAATTTAAAACTGCCTTCACATCTAGTAAAAAGTAGGATAATGTTTGAAATAACAACGGTTTATTTTTCTAAATCTATTACATACTTTATCTCTCAGTAGTCTGATATATTGCAATTAAAACTACTATAAATAAAGTTCGATAGTCGAATGAATGACCGAGAGCCCACTAAAACATCGTTATTATATCCCAATCTTATTTTTAACAGTTTCTAACACAGACAAAATGTAAGCAGTAAAACTGAAAGTCTTAAAATCATATATAATGTACAATATTGTTCATAGAAAACATCAAAACTGAGTTGCATCGACATATTGTGTTTGTATTGACAGATAAATCAATTAAGAGTGCTTTCCATTTGATCATGCTGTAATTCTAGTAACGTGCATTTTTATAATTTTGCCATCATATACTCTACTGACTATTGCTGCAAATATATGTTTTTCCGAAACTCCTAGCTTTGTATGAATTCATGTGATGATCCCAAAAAGACATTATTCAAAAAGACATTGTTAGATTTGTGTAAACAATAATTTCAAATATTGATAGCGGCCAGTGAACTGACAAGGACAGTGAAATAGATAACAAACACGTCCGTTTTGTAAATATCGTATTCGCACGACCTACAAGGTCAAGAATACGGGGCAGTGACTGTATTAGCTTTAATAATTTCATATGAATAGTTAGTTCAATACTTTGAGCATGATTCAGTATTATTGTTATTAATAGTACAAACCTACGCATTGTGTGTCAATAATCTATATCTGTGGTTTATAAATATATGTTATCCCAGTGAGTATTTAAAACGATATTATTTCCTAATCCTAAAGAATGGTTCACTAGGTAAGTGTTTCCCGGAGATGAATGGCTCTATGGTTAAAGAAGTATAAACGAGGGGCACTTGCTAAAGTAACCACCACATGGCGATCCTGTGAACAATTGGTAATGGTAAAATGGATTCTGCCCTGTACATCGCCACCACATGGCGATCCTGCGAACACATGGTAATGGTAAAATGGAAAATGGTAAATATTCCTGTGAACAAATAGTAAATAATCCTGCGAAGTGATAGATAGTAATTCAAACGAGGGGAAGTATATGGTCTTTTATTTAAACTTGGGACCCTGGAGAAGCAAAATTATGGATGGTTCACATACTTAACAAGAGGTACAAGAAACTGGTACCGTCAAGAATAATTTTATGGTGCAACAAGACAGTTTTATAACGCATATAATAGTTCTACTGTATATAATAACGGTAGCTTCCATTCTGAAATTCATATGGTCCATATGGAAAACGCATCGAAGAACGTTGAAAAGAGACATCAAACGAGGCATTCCAGCGAAGCAGACGTCAGGAACTTTGACTGTATAAAATTGTAAGTACTTATGCACTCTATTTTTAAGAACCAATGGTAAATCTTTTAAATGCCAATAACGTGGGGATATTTCGAAGATAAGCTAAGGGCAATCGTAGAAGAAATAAATAAAGACGGAAAAAGGGTTTTGAAAAAGAAAACTCCTAAAAATCCAGATATTCACTTTGAAGTAATTAATAGTATAATAATTCTTTATAATAATTTTGCTAAATTAATTAATTGGAAAAACTTAAGTTTAGTACAACAAGAAAGTTGTAAAAATTATTCAGATACGTTTAGAGATAAAACTGCTAGGGCATTTCAAGTGTTGAATTGTATTATTAAAATACCTACCTCTATATTTGAGGAGATCGATACGGGTGAATTACAAGCAATAAGCAAACAAATGAAAATGGCGACAAGTATGAATGATTTTTTTAATTTTGCTAGGAAGGTTTTACCTACTGAATTCAACACGGGGAAGCAAGCAAGTTACAATCATTTTTGGACTCACTAGATTTGTTACAAATAAACGCGACGGGTAATGAAGAAAATGCGATTCTACTAATCAAGACAAGACTGACTGGAAAAGCTAGAAGTTTGATCACGACGGAAAAATCTATTATAGAAATTACGAATAAACTAAAATCAGGAATAAAAAGAGACAACCCAAGCCTTCTCTTAGCGAAACTTAATAAAGTGAGACAAAATGGGAAGGACATAACGCAATACGCGACTGGAATAGAGAAATTGTCAGAATGTCTAGCTGAAAAATACACCAAAGAAGCAACGATTAAGGCAGTAACGATGAATGCCACAGCGGACGCAACAAAAACAATCATAGCAGCGGGAAGCTTTGAAACCACGCAAGAAGTATTATCCAAGTTAGTATCAGTAGAAGGCATAGTAAGCCAACAACAAGTTTTACACATGAAGGACAATAGGAATTTCTTCAGGAAATCAGATTTTGACTTTAGGAACAATCATAGGAGGGGAAACAACAGAGGATTTCACAAGGGCAACCCCTCAAGAAAAACATTCAGACAGTATAATCAAGGAAATAGTTACGGCAGATACTCAGGTTACAATAAGGAGAGGAAATTTAACAGGAATAATAATTACAATAACGAAATAATATGCGAGGTAGAAGATAAAATAGAAGAAATGAGCAGACAAATAGGACAGTTAAAGAATGAAAACTACGAATTAAGGATGGAAAATATGGAACTCAAGGAAAAAACAGAATGTTTGCAAGGAAACATGACACAGACCCAGAAAAATTTGAGAGAGAAGAATTTGATAATACATGGTATAGAAGAAGGAAATGAAGAAGATGAGGAAGAACTAGAAAATTAATTAGAAGATGTACTTAAAAAGGTTAATAACACTGTAGATGTTCAATCAGATATATGGAAATGTAAAAGAATAGGAAATAAAAACAGTAACAAAAATAGGCCAGTACTAATAATAATGAAAGACGTGAATAAGAAAGTAGAAACTTTGGAATGAACGAATAAATTAAAAGGAACAAAGATATATATTGATGAAGATTACCCAAAATATACACTGGAACAGAGAAAACAGCTAATAAGATATATGAAACAGACGAGAGAAAGTGGCTAAGCTAAGATAATTGATAATACATTAATGATAAACAACAACGTATATAGTCTAAAAGAACTAGAAGAAAAGAACAATCAATTAGAGGTACATAGAGGATGGAATAAATCAACATTTAAGGAAAATAACGAAACTAATCCGAAAACTTTGGTTAAAATTTTCAGCGATAAAAGTTTTAATCATTTATATAAGAGGTAAATAAATTGTCTAGGAAAAATGTGAAATTTGATTGATCTGAAAGAATACGATTTTGAAATACAGTACGTCAAAGGTGTAGCGAACTACGCAGATAGTATATCAAGAATATCCATAGAAGAACTCAAGGATTTATACATAAATAATTCACATGTCTTGGCAATCACAAGAACACAAACGCGCAAGGAGAACGCTCAGTCAGGAAAGTATCTAAAGAATAACGAAGAAACAAAGGAAGAACGAATAGAAAAACCTTGAGTAATAGAAGTTTTAAATAATCTAGAGGCACATAAATTACCAATTTTACACTTTTAAAATAACCGTATCTCGCTTAGGATGAGCGTTCGGATCAAAAATAAATTGAAATTTAGTGAAGCCTTATTTACCGGAATACACAACTTCGACCTAGGACGAACGTTGGAAAAGCTTGAGGAGCTTTCGGTAAAATTTGAAGTGAAAAGAATGAAGATATACACAAATGAATATATATTCAAAAAGTGCACAATAGAAGACGGGAATAAAAGGTTAAAAAATATACAAGTACCAAAAACGGTATAGCAGAAAGAGATCCAAAAGATTCTAGAAAGATATCACAATGATTCAATGTTTGGAGGGCATGTAGGAAAAAATAGATTGTTAAAGAAACTGAGAGAAAATTCTAGGTGGAAAAACATGGAGAAAGATGTAAGGAAGTATGTAAAGAATTTCCACGAATGCCAAGTGAATAAAGCACAACCTAGTCATAAAGAAAAATTTATCATCACGGACACATCTATAAAACCGTTTGATATCATTTACATAGACACAATAGGTCCTTTTGTAGAAAGTTACAATGGGAATCGTTATTGTATAACAATATTATGCGAATTAACAAAATACGCGGTTATGCTACCGGTCATTAACAAAGAGACAACCACAGTAGCAAAAGCTATATTTGACAATTTTATACCAAACTATGGATTGATGAAAGAGATAAGGGCAGATCAAGGAACGGAATATAAGAATGAAATAATGAAGAACTTAGCGGAACTTTTAAAACCAAAACATAATTTTTCAACGGCATACCACCATGAAGCGATAGGCAGTTTTGAAAGATTACACAGAACGTTTAATGAGTACATAAGAAAGTTTATCAAATATTCTAGGGATAACTGGTGCGAATTTGTAAAAATGTTTGTATATTGTTATAATACAACACCAAACACGTATCACGGATACACTCCTTTTGAGTTATTATACGGTAGGAAACCCAACATACCAGAATTTTTAAATGTAGAAATAGAACCGTGTTAAAATCTTGAAAGGTATGATAAAAAGTTGAAATATAAGTTACAGTACGCAAATGAAAGAGCCAAACAGTTTTTGATAAAAAATAAGTTAATTAGAGTGAATAATAGTGAAAAGGAATCTTCACCTGTAAACTTTAGGGTAGGGGAGTATGTTATTTTAAGAAATGAGGAAAGAAATAAGTTCGATCCACATCATTTAGGTCCGTTTAAAATAACGGAAGTAAAAGGAGTAAATTGCGAGATTACATATCAAAACAAAAAACAAATCGTTCATAAAAATCGGTTGTATAAATACCATAACGAAAATATTTGTAAATAAGTGAAGTGTGACAATAAACAAGCAAACAGTGTTTAATAAACAAAACAATTAGTGAGAACTATTAACGTTATAGGTAGTATCGAAAATTTATCGATGATAATTTCTCTCTTCCAAGAGGGGATGATGTGATGATCCCAAAAAGACATTGTTAGATTTGTGTAAACAATAATTTCAAATATTGATAGCGGCCAGTGAACTGACAAGGGACAGTGAAATAGATAACAAACACGTTCGTTTTATAAATATCGTATTCGCACGACCTACAAGGTCAAGAATACGGGGCAGTGACTGTATTAGCTTTAATAATTTCCTATAAATAGATAGTTCAATACTTTGAGGATGATTCAGTATTATTGTTATTAATAGTACAAACGTATGTATTGTGTGTCAATAATCTATATCTGTAGTTTATAAATATATGTTATCCCAGTGAGTTTTAAAAACGATATTATTTTCTTTAATATAGTTTCGAAGAAACTCTTAATGTCTTAGCAAGAAGCGCCATTGAAATTTCCATGCTACTAATTGGCCTCTAGTTTTATATATCCATGTGTTCACTGCTGGTAGGTATAGATAAAATAACGAATTTTCATTTACAGAAATTTTGTAATGAATACTTTGTAAAAGGCAGAATGTCGGAAGATGATAGTATGCAGAAAAATAATGTAAACTCCCCTGTTTCTTCTTCCTCTTATTTTAATATTTTGTCTTGTTTTTTTTTCAAATAAGCAATCAAGGCTGTGATTATGATGATCAACTTGCATACTAGCGTTTTGGTGGTCTTCCCTGGGGCCTATAGGTATTCGGTCTCTCTCGCGTTTACGATTTTTACAAGTCCATCCTATAAACATTATCTCTCCATGGTCTTCTATTTCTGGCCCATGTTACTACTATATCTGGAATATCACATGTCATTCTGATATCATTGCTACTTGTCTTTAAGCGTTTTGCCTGTGATTGAACAAAATGTTTTCATCTCAGTTCCTTTATTTCTCTGGATCCCAATGACTATAATCGATCAGACTACTCGGAACTTGACAACTAATATTTAAAAATAATGTTGCTGTATTTGAAGTAGCAGACATATTTTTTAACATTTATTGTCATTTTACAATTTACTTCATCACAAGATTATTTAGTAAAAAGTTGGATGTTTTCGAGCCTGGATTGATATGCCATTGGCATTTTACTAATAGTGCACGAATCATTGGTTATTGGTGGAAACTGCTTTTATTCTGTGGCATACGGGATTTGAAGGTCATCATGGAGAGTTTGGTTGCTAATTTACCAGGGAGCATTAACAATGGATCGCATTGTTTTCGACTGAAATCTTTGTATTGTTTTATCCTAGTGGGTTTTGCACAGTTGCACTCCATATGTCCATATTTGTTTTAGCATTGCTTTGTACAGTAGTAGCTTGTTTATGGTTGATATTTTGCCTATTAGCCAGAACATTTGTTTGAATTTGATGTCTAGCAGTCTTCGGTTTGTTGGTATATATTTCTCCCAGGTTAATCTTCGACCTAGGTGCAGATCTAGATATATCACATCACTTTGACTGGTATTGGGACTCCATCAATCGTGACTGGTGGTCAGTTGTGGCAGATAGTGAACGTCACCTTGATGGATTTGGATTGGTTGGTTTTAATTCTCCATTTTTATGCCAGGTGTTCAATTGTTTCAGATGAGTTTGCATATTTTTTGAGAAGGTAACTGAATCACTATCTTCAGAGAGAAAAGCGACATCATCCGCAGTTGCGGCTATCGTTTTGGTGCCTGCCTTAGGCAGGTCATTAGTGTATAGGAGGTAGAGGTGTAGTCTTAAAATATCTCCTTGGGGTACGCCAGATTTTATAGATATTGAATCATTGTGTTTAACTGATAAGTGTCTCTCAGTTAGGTAGGTGAAATTTGTTTTTAGAGTATTTTGTATCCTGTAGTGTTCACCTCCATGCCATACTTTATCGAAGGCATAAGATACGTCTAGGAATACTCCACTGAAATACTCTTCTCTTTCTAGGTTTTGGCCAATGGTGTTGATTATTATGTGTCTGATGGGTGGTAGACATGATCTCTCGGAATGCTAACTGGTAGTTGGGTAATATGTTTGTTAGGTCATATTCGTCTTGGATTCTCCTGAGCAGTAGTCTTTCGAATATTTTGCTAAGGATGGGTAAATATGCTGATTGGTCTGCATGCGAGTGTTTCTTGCGCGGGGGGATTGCCGTCTTTGTGGATCATTATGATGTGGGCGTATTTCCATATAACAGGAAAGTAGCACAGGGTTAGCATGCGATTGTAGATTGTTATAAAGAAGACAATAGCTTTCCTGAGCGCTTATCAACATAGCCTGGTGCTTTCCGATTGTTAAGTTTCCGTATTTTCATGTTCACTACTCCGTGGTTAATATGTTTGGTGGGTAATAACGTAGCACGGAGCATTTAGAAATTCTTCAACGTTGTTGGCGTGAAAAGGTGCTGCTTTTGGTGGCTCGAAAACATGCGAAAGGTGGTCAGCAAAATTGTCAGCTTTTTCTTGATTTGAGCATTCATATAGGAGACACTGTCTGTGTGGCTCTTTTGATTTTTTTTGTTGCTTTCCATAAGCTGTAGTCGTCTACAGACAGGCTTTGAGTAAATGACTCGAACATTGAGTTTTAGACATATTTTAGAGAGTTCACGTGATAGCCGTCTGTATTGATGAAAATCATTGTTATTGCGTGATCTTTCCTCTGACTCTCCTTTTCTGAGTTATGAGTTGTGGAATATGCAGTGGGGTACTGATATATCTGGTGGATTGTATTTCATTCTGAGGAGCTTGCTGTATTGTGCGCGGATTCGTCTATTTCTGTTGAGATTTTTATACTAATATTCGGATTCATATTGTCTGTAATGTCCGCTTCGAAGAGGTCCCACTTGGTTCTTATTGAGGTCAGATCACGAAGTGAAAGCTGAGTATGGAAAACTAGAAAGAGTCATTTTGAATATAGCGCAAAAGGACCTCCTAATTGTAACGGGCGATTTTTATGCCAAAATAAGGAATACCAAGAAGGATGACCACATAGAAAATACTGTAGTGAAATATGGACTGGGTGAAAGAAACCAACGTGGCGAGCGACTTATCCAGTTTTGCACAGATAATAATATGACCATTTCAAACACAACATTCAAATATTATCCTCGACGTCTATCAACATGGACATCACCTTTAGGCATATATAAAACCAGATAGACTATGTATACTCTTATACAAACGCGTTGGCGGACATCAATTACAAATATTGTCGATCGACCAGGTGCGATATGCAGTTCTAACCATAAACTTCTAAAGTCTAGCCTTACTATAAAACTAAATACATCAACTATCTTCAAGCCTAGTCAAAGATTACCGATACCCGATGAAAAAGTTTTTCAAGAAACGATGCGAACTTCCGGTCCTGCGTTGACTGAAGGAAACTCAAATCAAACATGGGAAGCGATCAAAACATGGATTGTATCCGGTGTGAACAAAACTACGAATCCAAAACCGATAAAGAAGAAACACTGGATGACGGAAAAAACAATATATTTAATAGACTCCCGGAGAAGACTAATTCTGTCCAAAACTATTACTCCGGAGAATTAGAAGGCCCTTGACAAAGAAATTCAAAAATCCTGCAAAAAAGACAAAAACCAGCACATCGCAAGAGTATGCCAAGAACTTGAAACACATGCAAATACAAACAGATCCCACGAATTGTACGAAACAGTCAAATATATCTAGAGAGTTTGGGCCACAGACACAAGTAATAAAAAATGACAACGGAGAAACAATTACAGATGCCAACAGCATAGCAGAAGTATGGAGACAATACTGCGAAAAACTTTTTTCTACTGATAAAGTCGAAGATTATGGTTTATGAGGTTGAAAAAGAGCCCCCAATCTTAAAAACTGAAGTAGAAAAAGCCATAAACCTTTCAAAGAACCACAAATAACCTGGAGATGATGGCATACCCGCCGAAACAATAAAAGCTATGGGCGAGCTTGGTGTTGATGCAATCCACAGGCTGTGTGTGATTTGGCAAACTAAGGTATGGCCAAAAGAATGGTGCGAATCGGTGTACATGCCGCTACACAAGAAAGGCTCTCCTACTAACTGTAGTAACTACAAAACAATAGCACTTATGTCACGTGCCAGTAAAATTCTGCTTCACGTCATAAACAACCGCTTAAAACCTTTCTTACTTCCACAGATTCCCGACGAACAGACAGGATTTATGCCAGGAAAGGGTACACGGGAACAAATTCTGAATGTTAGACAGATAATGGAAAAAGCATACGATTTCAATGTAAAAATTTATTTGTGCTTTGTCGACTACAGCAAAGCATTTGACTGTGAAAATGGAAGAAATTGTGGTTTATCTTGGAAAAGATGGGCGTACCAAAGCATATGATTATTTTGCTTAAAAATCTTTACGACAATAGCTTTGGGAAAGTGAAAGTCAACAACACGCTATCTAAGTCCTTTACTCCAAAGTGCGGTGTAAGACAGGGCTGTATTATATCACCGATACTCATTAAATTTCTGCAAGGCTGGCGAGGGAGATTAACCATAGGAAGAAGAAGACCCAACCTAACCTAACCTAACCTATGATATGCAGGCGACACCTTAATACTAGCTTGCTCAGAAGAAAAACTCACGGAAAGCATTAGAAAGTTGGACAGGATCAGCAGAGAACATGGTCATGCGCTGAACAAAGAGAAGACGCAAATTATGATAATAGACCGCAACCCTACCAACGTTAAACAGATCGATGGTTTTGTAGTAATTGAGAAATTTAATTACGTTGGATCATTTTCATATTATATATGTACTTTTATTCGTACATTGCCTCATTTGGTTGAGGTTCTAGGTCAACAAAGAACATGGAAAATGGATTTTTTGTTGTTCTATATCTAATGTTCATTATATAGTACACATCATGTCCTGCTCTTATGTGTTCAGCCTTTATTTCATCAATAGGTACTGAATGGTATTAGTTACGAATAACCATTCTGTATGCTCTGCCTTCCTTTGGCTGGTATGTATGGTATATTATTTCCTCATTCCCTAAGTGGCTGATTAAAGTTCTATAGGTGTCGATTGTGTGTGTGCTGATTTTTAAGGTATCATTGGCTAGTGCTTTGGCGTAGTACTTGTCTGCTTTTATGATTTTGATCAGATTTTTGGTCATGACCTTGAAATTTTTCACACCATAGATGAATATTGGTGGGGCAGTCTCATTTTTTTGTTAGGTTTGATTTGTGCTTTCCTCTGTACTGGTTTCAAGATGGGAGAATCAGTTTTTGGAGGTTGAGTGACGAACGCTTAAGCTCGAGTGTTAGCTTCTGTTGGGTTTGGAAACTTATTTATTTTCCACTATCCGTTTTTTGCGTGTTCATTTCACTGTCATTAATTTTAGACGAAGCACCCGGACTAATCAGGAGCTAGAATGTTTTATACTCTATTTATGTTTTTTATCATATCACTTATTTCTTTCTTGATAACGGAGCTATCGGTAAAAACACATCCTTAAGGCCCATAGACTACGGGTAAACAACGATTTTAATCGACGTCCAAAACAGTTGCAACGAACCGGGCACAAAACTGAAGTCTATGGGATCAACCGATCGTGATAACGGGCGTTCCAAAATGTCAGATGAATTTGATTTTTGACAAGGTTCGTGCCGTCAGTTTTGACAAACAGGAGGTGTGTGTACTAAATCCGTCGTGATTTCTCGGTAGGGTCAAACTTGGTATTGTGAACACCTGTTCACAGCACTGTTCACAGCATATAGATACGTTCTCCATAGTATCATGACTCTCATATCCCCTTTCAAAACTTGAATAATGGCTTGGCAAGTTTCTGGAATAATTGGTCCTAGTATTTAGGCAGACATAACTGTTGTGTATTTCAAATCTTCGTAGCTTCTACCAGTTCCCAAAAATAGCAAAGTGGCTGTTAAACGTTCATTCGGACTGATAGATTGCCGTGAATGAGAATCACATTTTTTTATTAATGGAATTAAGTAATTTTAAATATATATGTTCCGTCATGCGCAAATAGTTATAACAGTGTCCTGTTTCCAATATTAACTCATATAATAAGTTAATATGACTATAAACACCACGCTTTAATAACCATTCCTTGCTCCATTTTACACGAGGCTTTCTTCTTTTAATATTTTGTTGAATAGGTAACGTAGCCGCCACTGCTATATAGTATGCGCGTTTGGTTCATCGCGATAAACAGTTAAAATAAAATCATAGTCTGTGGGTTTGATCTGATTAAAATCATCCTTCCAACTGTTTTACATTTTATTTCCGTATCTATCGTTGCACACGTTGGTTACCCGTAGCACTGCTATGGGGGCCTTTATGCTACGAAAGTCAAGAGGGAACTCATATGAAAGATCCATGGGGAACTCTGTAGTAGTAGTTTCAATAAATATTGATATTCATTTGATTTTTTCTATTTTTATATCAATGTATCTTTCATGATTGATACCTCAATAATATTATGATAATGTATAATTATTATTATACTTATTCTAACAAACTCCCTGTAATTACCCACATTATTCGATTCATCCAACTCGTATTTCTATTTTATTCAGATTAGGGCAATCCTAATTCAATACCTATTATGTAGTTCTCAAATAACTAAAACAATTAATTATAAAAAACTATAGAGTATTGATTTTACCTTTGTACAAATAGGTTGTGCGAAGCAATTAACAAAACCGGTTGACATTTTTTATCAGTGCCAACTTTGTTTCCTTACACGTGTTCATTTAAAATATTCCGATTAGAGTTTTCAACTAAATAATTTTTCCCCTATCATGGGGGATAAAAAAGGGACGTCATTCTCGACGCAAGTGGAGTCAATTATGATGATGATCAAATGTTACCGATTAATAACCCTCCAAGCAGCAACGAGGTTTCTGCAGTAGAACCAGTTCCAAAAAAGTTCAACTCATTGTCAGATAAGTACAATTTATCTACTATTTGGGTATACATTGAAAATATTAAAAGTAGTCATTTGGGAAGGCTACATCCGATGACTGTTGGTCACATACTTTTTAAACAATTAAAGCTAACTAATATATTATAAATTAAAAGTATAGGTGAAAATCGAATAAAAGTTTTATGAAAATCGTTTCTTGAGGCTAATCAATTAGTTAAAAATCCTTTGTTGGAAAATCATAATTTGGTAGGTTATATTCCAAATCATATACTCGAATCATTAGGGACGTTAATACTAAATATGACGAAAAATATTTGTTAGAGAATGTAAAGTCTACCTCTCCGGTAATAAATATTTATCGTACTAAACGTAAAATCCAAAGAGAGGATAACACAATTGATTAGGTACCAAAAAAACCATTATTATTACATTTGAAGGTAATATTATACCAAAATATGTTGCATTTAATAAAGTATATTGTCAGGTAGAACAATTTATTGGTAGAGTAGTTCAATGTTATCGTTGTTTGAAGTATGGACATGTTTCTAAACAGTGTAAAAACACCCAAGAACGATGTATACAATGCGGTGAAATAAAAACGGAGGAACACAGTTGCAATAAGGACAAAATTTATTGTATTCATTGTAAATCTAACGATCACCTATCTATATCTAAAAAATGCCCTTAATATGAGAAACAGAAAAAAATTAAAACTATTATGGTTGAACAAAAAACGTCATTTCTGAAAAAAAAAACTATAATTTTTACTAGATCACAATAGAACTTTCAAGTTGTCCACCATAATTAATGGGTCATGTGAATGGAAATTAACATTTATCACATCGGGAAACATAATATTAATTCAATGTACCAATTCCTCTAACTGCGTCGAAAGGGACTGAAAACTCTATAGCTGGTTGCTTTTCACAAGCGCGGTAATGACCATATGTGGGTGATGAAAATTATATTCAATAAAATTACAATCACTGACAATCAGGGTATATATTATTTGTGTAACTTACTTGAAATTTGAATCATCATATTTCCTTAAAAATTCTTGAGGATTCTCCTCAATATCGTTAGGAACATCTTTTTCAATTTCACTTCCAAGCTTATAAGCATCCATGAAGTTTCTTCCAAAGTATTCGACAATAGTTGGTAATATACTATCTATTTCGTCAGATTCAATATTTCTAGCATTTCTATTGACATCTCCAGTTTTATCCAAATCTTGATTATAGCGATCGAAATAGTTAAAACCGCTTGGTCTTTTAAGACTCGCGACATATTCTCTATAGCCAGAATCTAAAAATTAAAAAAAAATTACTCAGAAACCTCCGAAATGTAGAGAAGTGTAGAGATGAATTGTCAATTAAACTCATTCTTAGGGAGCCTTGGATCGAAACATTATTTTATTATTGTGGTCAAGTAATATAATTTCTCTATATTTGGAGGTATGTCGATAATAACATAAAATTTGGGCTGTGTATTCCGAAATCAGTATACTGACCAATGACCAGTGGTAGTGACGTGAATAGACGCCATACTGTTGATTCGTTCTGAAATATACTGGTCAATACGTAGACTTGACTTGCTATTTCCTTCTTCTATCAGAAGTAATTGTTTACTTTGTTGAGTTGCTATTATTTCTATTATTTTAAATAATTGATACCACAATAAAAAAAAATTACAAATTCTCATGCATACACGCTCGGCAAAATAGCTACTATGGGCCGGGTGAATGAAAACTAGAAGAACGAGTATTTACTTACATGTAAAGTATTGTTACGAAACAGCAACCTGGTATAGTCCCTAAAACCGAACCTGTCTAAGCCAGGTATAAAAGTTAAAATTATGGCGGATACGCAGTTATAAAAAACTGTTTACGAATCTACGACTATCTTATGTAAACATTGTTTTTGTGACCAGAGTTATCTAGAAAAGGCCAGAATCAATTGTCCGGAATTTACTAGTAAAAATGGCTTTAATATATAAGGGGACTGATCAGGAAGAGTTAGTTAGTTGATAATTAGACATCGTGAGATAAACAAATAAATAAGTTAGTGTTTTTGAATGAAACTAACGGTCTCTAGTTAATTCCACAATATAATACAAGTTATTGAAAATTCTAAAAAATTGTCAATTTTTTAGAATTTTCAATAACTTGTATTATATTGTGGAATTAACTAGAGACCGTGAGTTTCATTCAAAAACACTAATATGAGCATATTCCACGAAGCAAGGGTCGAGACAGTCAATTTAATTAAATAGATAAGTGAATATAAATTAGTGAACCGTTTATATAAATTAGTTTAAGTGAATTTACTGTATATATTAATTAAGTGTTAGTGATTAATTTAGTGTTTAAATAAATTAGTAAGTAGCCATACCGTGTGTTTAAAATTTATCCCACCCATAATAAAAACTTTTAATAAATAAGAAAAACATTACATTGGTGTCAGAAGTGGGATAATATGAATAAGTTACTACGTAAAAATGGCCAAGAGACTATGTGACCTCAAAGTGGCGGAACTGAGAGCAGAATTGGAAGATCGTTAGTTGGAAACGTCCGGTAAGAAAAGCGAATTAGTAGAAAGACTTAAAGTGGCACTGGAAAATGACGGCTTTGATCGAGAAACCGTTTTATTTACTGACGAGGCTTCCACCTTAATCTCGTCTACTTCTGCTAATATTTCTGCTAACATGGACGAGAAGATTTCTGCCATGGAAGAGAACATGGACGAGAAGATTTCTGCCATGGAAGAGAACGTGGACGAGAAGATTTCTGCCATGGACGAGAAGATGTCTGCTATGAAGAACGACATAACTGCTAATATTTCTGCTAACATGGACGAAAAGATTTCTGCTATGAAAAACGATATTTCTGCCACGGAAGAGAAAATTTCAATGAATGTGAAAAACGATATTTCTGCTTTGAAGAACATTATATCTGCCGATATCTTATTAATGAAAAACGACATTGTCGCTGACGTTGAAAATGAGATTTCGTCTCTAAAATCTGAAATCGAGAATAAGATGTCGACGATGGACGAGAAAATAGAGAATAAGATTATAACGATAGACGAGAAAATCAAGGAGTTGGAGGAAAATATTGCCGATTCAAGAACGCGAGGCACGCCAGAGGAAGAAAAGAAGACCGAGCAAACGAAACCTTGCAAGCCAGAAACAGTATCTAAGTTTGAAGACGTTGGCAGTTTTACCCGAGTCAAGGCCCCAACGTTCGATGGAAAAATGTCGTGGACCAATTATGTGAAACAATTTGAGGCAGCCGCTAGAGTGAATGATTGGTCCGATAGAGAGAAGGCAGTGAACTTAACCATCGCGCTTCGCGGAGATGCCTTAGATGTACTCCAGACGATACCTTTAGAAGAAACGGATGACTTCGAGCAGCTGAAGAAGATGTTGGTCACACGATATGGTCACGAACATTTGGAACAGTTGTACAGATTCCAGCTGAAGAACCGAAAGCGGAAACGTGACGAACCCCTTCAAGAGTTTGAAATGGATATTACCCGACTAGTTCGATTTGCTTATCCATCAGCACCAGAGAACATGATGGAATGTTTAGGCATCCAGGCCTTTATTGACGGCTTGTGTGACCACGATATGGAGAAGACGCTTCGATTAGCCCATCCTAAAACATTGGCCGATGCATTGACTGCTGCTCTTGAATATGAAGCAGCCACGATGGCTTCGGGATACAACAAAGGTAGGACCATACAGGAAGAAGGTGACGATGACAGACTTGACCAGATCGTCAACTTGTTGAAAGGTATGGCAGACAAGAAGCCGAAGAAAATCAGGTGCTGTAATTGTGGCCAGCTAGAGCATGCACGCAGTTTGTGTAAGCGTCCTACGACTCCTGCAAACCAAGAACCTCTTAAATGCAAAGCAGCCAAGAAAAGCTCACGGTACAACAAAGGTAGGACCATGCAGAAAGAAGATGACGATAACAAACTTGACCAGATCGTCAACTTGTTGAAAGGTATGGCAGACAAGATGCCAAAGAAGATCAAATGCCGGGAGTGTGGCGAGCTAGAGCACGTACGCAGTCCGTCTAAGCGCCCCAAGATTCCTGTAACCCAAGAACTCCAGTCACAGGGGAAATCAGACAGGGGTGAACATCCTGCTGATGTGAATCACCGAAAAGCCAACTCTTAGCCTAGACGACCATGCCCTGTAGACTATTCACAATGCAACAAGTCGAAATCTGAGAAAGTTGCAGTTTCAAGAATTACAGTAGTCAATGAAGAATGGCCACCCACCAGGATCAGAGATCAGGAGAATGATCCTCACCTGAAGATGATCCGGCAATGGAAGGAAGAAAATCGGCGACCTACCTGGCAAGAAATGTCAAGATTTTCACCGACACCCAAGGCATATTGGGCTCAGTGGGACTCCCTTGTCCTAGAAGAAGGGCTGTTGAAAAGAGTCCTTGAAACAGATGATGGTTCTAAGATGAGGGGACAGCTAGTTATCCCGAGAACAAGAGTAGCTGAGATACTGAAGAAGTTACACGACTGTCCATCGGGAGGTCATCTGGGAGTGAAGAAAACCCTTCAGCGAGTCCGTGAAAGGTTTTATTGGATGAACAGCTCCGAAGATGTGAAGAACTGGTGTAAGAAATGTACGACTTGTGCTACGAGTAATGGACCACATCGCAAGAGAAAGGCACCCATGAAACAGTACAATGTTGGAAGCCCTTTCGAATGGATTACTTTAGATATCGCTGGACTATTTCCGACGACAGAAAATGGTAGCAAGTACATACTGGTTGTAATGGATTATTTCACAAAGTGGGTGGAAATTTACGCTATCCCGAACCAAGAGGCCACAACTGTCGCGGATGTATTGGTGAAATAATTCATCAGCCGATATGGAGTGCCCTTGGAAGTCCACAGTGACCGGGGAAAAAAATTCGAAAGCCATCTATTCCAGGAGATTTGCGACAAGCTGGGAATGAAGAAGACCAGGACAACAGCTTTACATCCACAGTCAGATGGAATGGTCGAGAGAATGAACATGACTATTGGAAAATACCTATCCAAAGTAGTATCCAGCCATCAGAGAGATTGGGACCAGTATCTTTCCCTATTCGCATTGGCTTATCGATCTGCTATAAATGAGTCCACGGGTGAAACATCGGCGAACATCCTGTTTGGACGTGAAATGAGGCTTCCGTGTGACCTGGAATTTGGCTGCCGGCCTGGAGAAGATCTAGCAGGCGAAGACTACGCAATCCAATTGAGAAGAAGGCTGGACGATATTCATGAATTAGTTCGAACAAATCTTGCGACAGAATGAAAAGTCGGTACGACACGCAGGCTACAGAAGGCGATTTTAAAGAAGGGTACAAAGTATGGTTACACAACCCGACGAGGAGAAAAGGATTTTCTCCAAAATTACAAAAATCCTGGGAAGGTCCATACTTAATCAAGAAAAGGATCAATGATGTTATATATCGCATAAGCAAGATCCCCAACGGAAAACCAAAAGTAGTTCACTAAAACCGACTATCCCCATTCGAAGGATACCATGACCTAGAGGAAGGAGTAAACCTTATTCAAGATGTGTCTGACCCTACCTTCGATGAATTTATGGGAGCGTATGGAGGTACAGGGAAAGCTAGATATGGAGTCACTTCGGAACAACAACAAGATTTGTTCACTTCCCGGAAGATTATTCACTGGCATACAACATCTCCGCCCGTATCAAGAACGCACGAGGGTTGGCAACCGTCTTTCAAAAGAAGTTCGGGCAATTAGAAAAACTTGAAGACCAGATTCCAGCCCCTGGCAAGATACTGAAACTGAAACATAATTCGCGGTACGTCTCCTACGTGGTAACTAAAGATGAATTTAAAGATCGATCTACCTACCGCGATGTGTGGGAAGCACTTCGTAACCTCCGAGACCATGTGTTAGAATCCAGCGTGAAGAAACTGGCTATGCCTGAGATAGCGAGTAACCAGTTGGATTGGCGAGTTATCAGGAACATGGTAGAGGTTATCTTTAGAGATACCGGTGTCCAGATATTAATTTGCAGCTACAACCCCCGTTATCAGTATCCGATGAAGACGGTGCCCTGCTATTTCCATAAGATCGGAAAGTGTAGAAATGAGGCCAGTTGCTGATTCAAACATGCAGTCTCGGATACACAAAAGTTCCAGGAGGAACTTCCATTTAAGGAGGGGATAATGTTACGAAACAGCAACCTGGTATAGTCCCTAAAACCGACCGTCTAAGCCAGGTATAAAAGTTAAAATTATGGCGGATACGCAGTTATAAAAAACTGTTCACGACCCTACGACTATCTTATGTAAACATTGTTTTTGTGACCAGAGTTATCTAGAAAAGACCAGAATAAATTGTCCGGAATTTACTAGTAAAAATGGCTTCAATATATAAGGGAAGATCAGGAAGAGTTAGTTAGTTGATAATTAGACATCGTGAGATAAACAAATAAATAAGTGAATATAAATTAGTGAACTGTTTATATAAATTAGTTTACGTGAATATACTGTATATATAAATTAAGTGTTAGTGATTAATTTAGTGTTCAAATAAATTAGTAAGTAGCCATACCGTGTGTTTAAAATTTATCCCACCCGTTTATTGTTTAAATAAATAACAAAAACATTACAGTATAACAAGTATTTATACCCCAATTTAACCGAGGTGATAAAGTGTATAGTTTACTCGTGACCGTTAACTTTCTAAATCGAGGGTATATTTGCAAGTATTCACTCGCGGGACAACCGAGTTCACTAGGAACGCAAGTAAATACTTGTAGCGGCGCATACCTTTCCTGTTGTGACATATTCATTTTTTGTCATTTGCCAACTCGAATCATATCATTACTCAGTAGTCAGTAGTTGTGCCTGTTTGTGTTTGTCATCATGCAGCCATGGACGAAAGCGATGCGATTGCTGGTTGTGACGGTAGGACTCTTTTTGAAGCGTTATTGAAAGACTATATTGTTGTCCTAAATAAATTAATGTTGCCGAAAATTGCATCAAATAAAGAGAAGGTATGGGCATGTTCAACCCAACAATTTTCGAAAAACGTTGAGAAACAAACTAGTGTTGCACAGATGAAAAAACTTTGAATAATATGAAAAAGAGCGATGTCAATGCAACTGGAAACAAACCAATAATCGAAAATACTTGTGGTTACATGCGTTGGACTGGGAGCAAGTCGCCGTCGGCTGATATTAATGAGGCCGAAGATCAGCCCGATGACATGTTAGCTTTATACCAGTATATTACTCCGAAGTTGAAAAAAATAAGGAATCAAAACTCTCAGCTGAAACCGAGTAGACGTCAAAGTAAATAACTGGTGAGCTGCAGCGTTTATTATTACTGGAGCAAATAAATCTGACAAAACTTTAGGGTCAACGTGAACGAATGATGATACAGGAATTGAACCAACGAGCACAACAACACAAAAAAATGGAGCCTGATAAACCAGATGGCAATGTAGTTCCAAAAGAAGGCGATGTTTAAAAGGAGTTTTTGTTGTTGAAATAAATTGTACCGTACTTCCTTTACTCCTTATCCATTTTCCAATTTTTTTGAAAAAAAAATAATATAATTAAAAGTAAAGGAAACAAAATGAAAATAGATTACCAAAAAGTATATAAAAATGTTTAGTTCGAACGTAAGTTATGTGTGAGCGTGTACGTGACGTACGTACGCAACCACGTAGCTTGGTTAATACATACGTGACGTGTTAGCGCTTACGTGACGTAGGTACGAAACCACGCAGGTTGGTTAATGTCACGTACGCGCTAATATACACACACAGTGACGTACATCATTGTTAAACATTTATTTTATTTCCTTTATTTTTTATTTATGTTTAATTGTTTTTACAAAAATATAGGAAAAAGATATTGGAGTAAAAGAAATAAGATAAAATTTATTTCAACAACAAAAATACGTGTTTAGATAAATGCTCAATTTCATAATGATTACTAAAGTTTATTATTAATTTGTGTTCATGGCGTCTAACTCTCATTTAATTACGATAAAATTTATTTACAGGTACTCACATTCTGCACATTGACCGGAAAACGTTATCAGCCAGAAAATAATATTGCAATAGGGCCTTTAAACATTTCTTATAAGACATCGGTTAAGTATCTGTGCATAACTTTAGACCAAAAACTATCATGGAAAACCCATATTAATAGTTTGACAGGAATATGTAAAAATAGCATAAATATTATTAGAATTTCCTGCAATACAAAATGGGGAGCAGATTCAAATATTGCTCTAATCTTTTATAGATATCTAATATATTCAATCTTGGACTATGGTTCGGTTCTATACGGAAAGTCAGCAATAAATAAATTTGGAAAAGTTGAATTAATTAAAAACAAATGTCTACGTTTATGCCTGGGAGTCTTAAATAGTACACCACTAAATATCCTAGGAGTCGAAGCTGTGGAACCTCCTTTGCACTCACGAAGAAAATACTTGAGTGATGAGATGGTATCCAAACTTATAGCCCAAAATAGACATGAACAGTTGCACGAACTATCCTCACTATTAAATGTTCCCTATTGGAGAAAGAAAAAGTAGCCCCTCCTCACAATAAGTTATCGGTTCCTAAGGAAATTTGAAGAAAATGTGTATAAAAGTGATATGTTTTTCCTTGTTAAAATGTGGACTACACATGATTAGAAATTAATGTGCCAGCACGTTACCTTCATACAGATATGCCAAATATTACTGCTATAAATGCTTTTATCAACAATAGCTTACAGAGCAAATGACCAAATGCGGATTACATATACAGATATGGGTCAAAAAATACAGACACCACTGCGGATGTGCTTTTTTTCATCCAAATGATAATGTTTCCAAATTTGTAAAGCTCCCAAACCAGATGTTTATTTATTCAGCAGAACTAACAGTAAAATTAGAAGCACTAGAATACATAAATAATAATGAGAAAACTAATTTCGTAATTCTAACTGATAGCAATAGTTCGATTCTATAAAAAATTATCATCATTATTCGCATATTATGAATCACCAGAGCAATACAGGAACACGAGAAAAACTTCAGTTTAGTATGGATTAATGGCCATCATGGAATAAAAAACAATGAAAAAGTATATCAATTGGCCAAACTAGCAACTACAAATGGAGAAACATCAAGTGAATTTTAAATACCATTTACGGATTTACGTCCTTTAATGAAAGCGAAACAACTGGAAGAATGGAGAGAATTGTTTATAAAATAAATGAACATAAAAGCTTGCATTTTAGAAATATACAACTAAACATTTTTTGAAATACCTGGTTTCACAATACTCCCAATCGTCAGATTATAAAAACATTGAATAGAATAGATGCGGACATGGACGATAACCAGAGCATTTATATAAAATTGGATTGGCGGATTCACCAGATTGCTCATGTGGGGAACTTGTAACACTACAAATCATAATTTTGGGTTGCCAGAGACTGAAGAATTCTTACAACTGCGACAAAATTGGATAGACCTACCCGCCAATTTGAACAGTATTTTGAGCATAAGGAAAGATAATGTGTTGGTTGAGCAATTTTACACCATTATTTAAAATAATGTTATTCTATGGTTGTGGATTGACAGACAGTCTGTCAATGGTTGAGATTTATTATATGTATATTTCAATGAGATTCATACTATTACGATATATATATATATATATATATATATATATATATATATTGTATGTGTGTTGTATTGATAGTGAATAAAAGTTAAATCTGCACTCTGATATTCTCACTTCATCATAATGTATATTATGTAGTTTACCAACATTTGAAAAGAAGTTAACATATATATATATGAAAAAATATGTATATATGAAAAAAAATAAACGGTTTTAAGGATTGAAACTAACTTTTCCGCATTTGTGGCCCTGAACAATATTCTATCATAAAATTGTTACTTGTATACACTTCGGGGGATGTATCGTGCTAACAAACCGAAATTTCTCCAAAAATAACCAAAAATTCAGTATATATGGATTTATAGGACCCGCTGTACTCGCTCTAGTCAACTGAAAATCAATAGGGTACATCTGTGAGACACCTTGAATAATATTCAATCATAAAATTGATCAATCGTATACTATCTGGAGGCTATATCGGGCTAACGAACTGAAAATTATCCAAAAATGACGAAAATCTGGTACTTCAAGTACCATAGCACCCGTTGTACTAGCTTTACTGAGTTGAATATCAGTAGGGTTCATCTTTGAGACGATCTGAATAATATCCTTTCATAAAATTGGTCACTTGTATATACTCCGGAGGCTGTATCGTGCTAACAAACTGAAACTTCTTCAAAAATTACAAAAATATCGTACTTAAAGTACTGTACCACCTGTTGTATTGGCCCCGGTGAGCTGAAAATCAATAGAGTTCATCAGTGAGATACCTTGAATAATATTCAATCATAAAATTGGTGACTTGTTGAACTTCGGAGGCTGTATCGTGCTAACAAACTGAAGTTTCTCAAAAAATTAGAAAATGTCGTACTTCAAGTACCACATCACCTGTTGTACTGGATCTGGTGACCTGAAAACCGATAGTGATCATCTGTGACATGTCCTTGACAATATTCATTCATAAAATTGCTGACTTATTGCACTCCGGAGGCTGTATTGTGCTAACAAGACATCTAAGGAAAAGTGGTCGACTACAACGACGACATACACACAGGATTTTTTTTCTGAAAACCGCTTTTTCGTGTTGCTGTTGATGGAAAACGTGAAAATAACTCAAAAAAAATTTCCAAATTTGCAATTTTTTTTCTCGCATATAGAAAGGTTGGGCGGAAAAGTAATAAGAAAAAAAAGAGAAAAACATGAATAAAAAGAAAGAGAAAAAAAGAGAAAAGGAATGAGAAAAAAGATAAAAAATTATAATCCCACCCTATAACAGATTAACTTAGTTATAATGTTTGTTTATTTAAAAAAAATATGTTTGCAAAAAAATATCAATATATAAAAATAATTATTATACTGTATTATATATAGTACTAACAAAAAATATAGCCCTGGACAATTGGTCTACGACTAACGCCGATAACAATAAAACACACACAAGTACTCAGCGGTATCAATAGCAGTTTCGATTCCGTCTTCTGCTTCCCAAGCATCATTCTAATGTTTTGCAATATTGAGAAGCACTACTGCTAATAATTTGGGAACATTTTCGCCCTTATTCTCACGTGGCTCGACAATACGGGAAAACGACGTTTCACCTGCCCAAAGACTCGTTCAATTATTACTCTTTCCTGAGCATTTCCCCAAATTTAAATTCCACTCACGAGCATTTTTTGGTTTGTAAAAGGAGTAAGTATCCAAGGACTAATTCCATATCCGCTATTACCAGGAGGCAAACGTCACCATAATATATGCGCACCACGTTCTGTATAGCACTCGGTCACCAGATCGTACTGTAATGTACACTCCCTGGCCATTGAGCGTCAGCACTTGTAATTGTTTCATTAGTGTCACAAGTCATATGAACGTTAATTGTTGTTTTACCTTTTCTGTTCACATATTCGTCACCAAATTCAGAAGGTTTCATTATATGCGTGTGAGTGCAATCTAAAGCACCAATGACATTTAGAATGCAAAATTTTGAATCCCAATCAGTCTTGGCCTGATCCATATATTCTATGGAAATTTAATCCAGAATTTTGACTTCGCTACTATCTGGTTTAATACGGTGGAATATGTTTTGCTGACAGTACTTCTGTCCACCCCGATGTCGTTGGCAACACCACTTTGTAATCTTGGATCACTGACATATCTGAGAAAAACTCCCACTTTTATCCGTGCCGTTAATATTCCACCTCGAGCATCGGTATTTTTATCGAGAAAGTAGGTTGTGATAAAATATACATTTTCTTTCTCGAACCGTAATAGTCTCTTAGATAGATCGGCGGTCTCTGTAATATTTGACATCACGCAGGTTCAGATATATAGCCACTTTGGATATAAAAGTACTTCTAGCAAGTCAGTGGTCAGATGAATTTGCAAATGTACGAGTATTACCTTACAACGGAAGTATTTACTTTCATCTATTCACGCCAATTTAGGCGTTTATTTGGGGTATACTTACCTCACAAGTACTTACTTGCAAATAATAGCAAACACTGGTTTTATTCACTTCCATTTTTGCGTTTACTTGTTTTTTGAACCCGTACTAATATTTATTCATCCTACTTGTTTTTATTCACCCGGCCCTTATATCACACACAGTCATAACTTATAAATAGTTGAGATTTGTCTCAAATTTGGTTTGAAAAGATCAATTTGACGCATGAAAAAAGTCAAATTGTCAATGGTTAGTTTGAATTCTTATAGGGTTTTAGAGAAAGTACAGAACTAAACAAAAAACTGCTCATTTGTTCTTCACACACGTTCAATCAGTTTTCAATGGGGAAATCAATTTTGAGTACAAATTTAAGCATTGAAGAACTGAACCATAAATGGAATTAAATGTTTCCCTCTCGTTACTGGTTCATAGGTATTGCAATGTTACACTGCCGATCATAAAATTGTCAACATTTTTTGATATTAATATAATTCACTGATTATTAGCGTTTGTCACAAATGGGACCTTATTCAAATTCCTAAAAGCCCTTATAATATTTGTTTCTGTGGTTTTATCGGTCTATTGCAAATTGTTTGTGTAGTATCATTGTAAGTGTGTTACAATGAGCATAAATCCTGTTGGTGCGTCACGAAATATGGCCGCGAAACTATGTGAAACGTTGGTGTAAGCGTCTTGAGTATACAACGAGCAGTTGTCAGCGTAATCGAAGACCTGCTTCAGGATGTATTAGGACTGCAACATGTAAAGACGATCATTTTCTCGTTTTTAGAGAGAGAACTGAGAATCTGAAAGATCATGGCAGTTTCCATTCGAAACAATCTGAAAAAAGTAAGAAACGTCAGCAATAATGAGTGGACAATTAGGAGGTGAGTTGTTCATCATGCAGGATTATCTCCTCGAAATATAGCTACTTGAACCCAACTTTCTCGTGAACACTGGATTATCAGGTTGAATTGTTGAACTTTTGGCACGGTCAATATATCGGATTAGAATCGCGTATTGTTTTCCAATGCTTCATGATCAGGTCTTACGCGTTCTGAGAAGAGAAGATCTCCAAAACTGTACCATTTACGGTTATTCTTAAAGATGACGAAACCTTTATGCATGAGATGCGCGGTTCCCCATTACTCGAGTGATAACTGAGTATCTTAACGTAGTTCAAAGCACACATTTTGTTCTACGCATTCTAAATTTGAAGCCGATCGAATATGTATGGGAAGCAATTGGGAAACGTTCACAGAGACATATGCTGATCCCCTGAAATTCGAGAGAATTTAGCGACATCCTGGTGAGATAATGTGACCAAACATTTGATTAAACACATACTTCGTTATCTACAAGCTCTCAATGTTGCCAGATGAAATAATATTATAGTTACTGCATTCCTTAATATTCCTTTTGTTACAACGGAAAGCAAAGCGAATTGAAATTGTTCAGTTTCATAACTTGGCCAATCAAATGACAACACTGATCAACACTAATTTTATTGTCAACAATATTTGGGCGATTTCTAGGTAATTTCGTGGTGCTGATCACGAATTTGAAGTCCATTTAGGTGAATTGGCTCTAATTTTAGAGATATATTATCAAAATATGATAAGATAGAGAAAAATATCAATTTAATAGACCCATGGCCCTTATAAGCAACTTTTAGTAAAATATATTAAAGTGATTTCAAAAAAAGAGAAACGAAAATAATAAAATTGATTTATTGATTAGGTATAACAGCAAAGAAATAATTTAATTTAATAAATTACATGTAATTCGTAGGAAACAAGCTCTTTTTGTAGGATTTCTTTTTATGAGGACCGTCAGGTACATCACGTTGGAGACTCCAATATAGTCTGCCATCATATGATGATCCCATCTGCCCTGGTCCCTTACCTCCATCTCCTTTATATCCTGGTGGAACCGGTCCCCTTCTTCCTCACTGAAATTGCCAAGATTGTCGGAAAATTTATCCAAGTGGCTGTGAAGAAAGTGTACTTTAATACTCATATTAGTACCCAAGTTTTTAAAGTTTAATAACATATGTTGCACTAATTCCTCGTAATTGTCCGCTTTGTGATTACCCAAGAAATTTTTAATTAACATAACAAAGCTACACCAAGCAGCAGCTTCAAGTGTCGTCATGTGATTTGTAAAATTAGAGTCCTTAATAAGTTTGCCAATTTGAGGGCCATCAAAAATACCCGCTTTTAGCTTTTCCATACTTAGCCTAGGAAACGATCTACAAATGTATTTGAAGCACTCGCCTTCTTTACTCAAAGCCTTAACAAATTGTTTCATTAGTCCTAGCTTGATGTGGAGCGGTGGGAGAATGATTTTTTTACGATCAACCAATGGTTCGCTTATGACATTTGCTGTTCCTGCAATCATATTTTGTCTTATTGGCCAATTAACCATATTCCAATGATCTTGCTTCGCCCTACTATCCCACAAGCAGATAAAACAAGGATATTTTGTGTACCCACCTTGCTGCCCAAGCAAGAAGTTGACCATTTTTAGATCAACACAAATGGAAAACTGATGTTCTTCATAGGATAGTTTCTGTAATACCAACTTGATGTTTTGATATTCTTCCTTAAGTTTTGTTGAGTGGGCGATAGGAATTGACACATATCGGTTGCCATTGTGTAGCAAAACACACTTCAAGCTTCTACTGGAACTGTCTATGAATAGTCGCCAATCACCTGGAACAAATTGTATTCCCATTTGACGGAAAAGTCCGGGAATATTGTTGCAATGAATAAGATCTTCATCTTGGCTAAAGTAAGGAACAAGTTTCACCTCTCGTGTTCTATAAATGGTTATTTTTTTATCTGGTTGTAGACAGTTTTTTTCTTTTAATCTGGATGCCAGAAGTTCAGATGCTTGCTTTGATAGACCGAGATCCCGTATCAGGTCATTCAGTTCTTTTTGAGAGAACTGCTGTGGTGTTGATTGTATTTCCTGCTCATATTCACTTCCACTGCTACTGTACTGGTCCTTAATTTCTTCTTCTTCTTCCGCCATCAGAACATCTGGCAGTGTTGTATATACTGGTACGGGAATCTCTCCGCTATGTGGCACAGGTCTTCGTGCTGATTCTAAATCAGGATAATAACATTTGCCTTTCTTGTATTTGTTAAATACTTTTACATTTACTAACCAAAAATATCAATCATCATGGTGGTTTTCAGGTTCTCTTTTCTTTTTTCGTTTGACCCCTGTCGTAAAAATTCGACACACGTTTTGCACACTATATGGGGAGCCCAGAACTTGTCTTGGTCTCCAAGCTGTACGCCGAAATAAGCTTGATAATCTTGTCTACCCAAATCGGTGATATTTTTTCTTTGTTTCGCTACAGTATATTCGCCACAAATGTAGCAGAAGACATTAGGGCTGTTCAAACAGCTTCTGCGTGAAGAACTCATTCCTCTGAAAAAAGAGTAACTTTATTTAAAAATATAGGTACAAATATTCGTCACATGTACTCCTACCTTCCACTTGACGTCTATTAAATTTAAATAACTTCACTAGGTAGGCAATAAGAACTAAATACACAAAATACGTAAGAAAAGCACAATAACCGCGTCGCTAAGCCTGAGTAGAACAACTGCTTACGCTGAACTGACAGTTAAAATCAAGATACACAAGACAAACAAGTGCACGCACTGATCACGTGATCAGCAGTCGGCACGTGGTACGCTCACTAAACAGGGTCAAACTCTCGTTACTGCGTAAATTTCTTGTTCGTAAGTTATTCTTAAAAAATAAAAAGCATATGTTATAGCTAAATTCCTTATAAAATTATATATCCATTACCTCAAAAACTAGAGCCAATTTGGAAAAACTACTTTTATTTTTGAATTCAGCAGACCTGAATTACCCTCAATTCGTTCAAAAATTCTTGGCAACAAAATTTTTTTTAAATTTTGTAGAGCGGTGCAATTGTTCATTTTTATTACTGTAAACAGAAACTTTTTCATACAAGCAATCTGTTACAAAAATGCTGCAACCGAAAATAATTTGAGAAAAATGAAAATTTAGAAAGTGATTTCAAATAAAAAAGTAGCCGATTTTTTTGCCTTTATAAATGTCGAAGAACAAAATTCAGTACACATTACATGATTGAACTAAGAAATAGTAAGAATTTACACAAATGGTAAATTATAACAGATTTTCAAAATGTAACCCACTTGATTCGAAACATTTTCTTTGTCGGAATATCAATTCTATTCAAACATTCACTGAAAATATACAGTATGGTGCAAATGAAAGAAATAAATTCGTTATTTCGTAAACTGGCGACTTCAAGGAAAAATCCCGTCGATTATTATTTTTAAACAAGCCAATCGTAAGGATAGGTACCTTTTTATTTTTGACGTCATCTATGTGAGCGCGATGACGTTTAGGTTTAGTAGTGTAATGTTTTTCTAAAATTCTAGAGAAAAAGTGATTGCACTTTTGTGCTGAATTTATAACTGATAGAAATGTAGGTCAAAATTTAACAGTAGGTGCGGTTATTTAATATTTTCTATACGAGGTATGTACATGGCTCACCCAGTATAACCGGTAGAAACGCAATACTTTGGATTTTATTTCATTAATAAAGATAGAAACCACTAAACAGTTTACCGAATTTACTCGCCTTTTTGAACTGACTGGTAATACGCATCAGGCCCAGGTGGTTTAAGAGGAGCATAGATACCCGGCCTGTGATAAGGGGTAGGCTTAATTGTCGACGTAGTTGTTGGTCCATAAGGTGGAGCTGTTGTAGGCCTCAAATCGTACTTCATCATTTCAGTTAAATATGCCATCATTTGCATAGCTGGTGGTATATAGGACTCTAGTAGTAAAGTTACTTTTTCAACTTTTGGTGGAGTACCGACTTGAGACGAACAGATCTGTAAAACAAAAGAAACTACATATTTTTTGGGAAACACAAAAATGATGTTCAAAGTTTTAGAACCTTTTCGAAGGAAAAAACATCATCATGGCAAGGGTCCTAAGTATAAATGAAAAAATATCATTGTCCTACGTAAAAGGGGACAAAAAGGAATAATAAGCCACAATAGTTCGATGAGCTTATTGTGGATGTATCGTTATTAAGAGGAAATATTCTCGTATTCTACTATCAAGTCACACACGTTTTCCGAAATAACAAATATTCATGTACAACTATTAGGGTAAGTTTGGTAACGGTAAATTGGTGTTTCAGATATATACGGATAATACTGATAATGCCACGGAAATAATGTATTAACTAAAAGGCGTTGTGCGGAATAATATAATGGAACCATTATTTCTTCACATTGATTGCCGTTGACAAGAGAAATGTGCGTTGCAAGTCCATCAGACGTTGAAACGTTCCAGGTGCACCTTTTAAACCGATAGGCATTCGCAGATAACGATATGTACCAAACGGTGTCACGAAGGTGTTTCTAGCTTGTGACAATCTATATAGCGTTAACGCTAATGGTAGATGATACACTGTACCTATATGATGTTTAGCATAAGAAGTTGCTTCTCCCTCCAGACTGAAGATATTATCGCGTTCTTTTAAAAATCTCTCGAGGCGACACCTCTCATTAGGAGACAACATTACACCTTCGTCTGCCTAAAATGCGCGTTATCGTAGAAAAACCATTATTTTTGGAGAACGTTTAAAGCTAATTTAGCATTTTGTAAATAATCAATACCTGACAAAGTCTTATTTTGAGTATTGGGGAAAATTATAAATTTGGTAGGGACGGTCATGTCCTTTTAAATAACGTTTACGTATGTATGTATAGCAAGAACATTTTAATTTTTTGCATTTACATCTACGAATTTCACTTCAATTAATTCTGACGTAAAACTTGTCAAAATATTTTACAGAGTATGGCTGGCAACACTTTTGTTTTGCAGCAGTATCAACAAGACCTCTATCATTGTGACCTAAAATATTAATGCTCAAATTAGGCCTCGGATGCGGATCGATTAGTGTATCTTCACTTATACCAAAACCAAAAAATTTGAATAATGCACTGACCTGGTAAATATGAAAGGCGTTGTTGTCATATTTAATTCTGTTATTGTTTGTTGTTATACTTTTCTCACGAGTTAAATGGTTGAATTGAGTACAAATTTGTTGACATTTCAACAGCTTATATTTTTACTTGTCAACTCTTAACATTGCATTGCATTTTTATTTACATGGTTACCGGGTAACCCATTTGACCATTTTACAGAGCAACTACGTTCCATATACATCACAGGTGTTACTTATTCTATCACACAGACATCACGTGGAAAGCGCGTAAACATAACAGAGATATCTCTGTGATGCTCCTATGTCCTACCTAAAAAGGGAGCCAAACTCTTTTCTCAAGCGCCAAATAATGTCCCTTATCTGTCGGAGTTATGTCTCAGAGATGATTTAATATGTGTCAACTACGTCTCAGGAATATATTCATTACTAATTTAGTATGATTGAGGTTTTTTACAAAAAAAAACCCTCATAATATTCAAATTTTTCGTATGAATTTAGAAACACCCTCTACGCACAGACATGTCATAGCAGTCTATTGCCTGCAATTGGGAGATAGTGAATGTGATAAGTAAAGTAATTTTATTAATAGTAATTTTCGTCCGAAAGCTAGATAAGTACTATGTACTTAAAAGCTATAAAAGTGATTTTGAAAGTGTACATTCTTTGACAAAACTAAAAGGTGGCCACTTTTTTTTTCTTTTAGGGCTAAGCTCTTAAAATATAGGACCTTAAATGAAGCAATAAATAATAACTTACAGTAATCAAAATTGATGAGATAGTGCAGTCAAATTTAGGCTTTTTACAACCAGCCCATGCATTAATCATAACAACTATTGTAAAGCAGCACTGTATGCTCAACCAACTAAAATTAAGATATTCTGAACAAGTCTTAAATATAAGCATGAACTGACAAATTCTTCTAAAAAACACAAATGTTTTCAATTTTATTATACCTACTGTATTCACGGTGTGACATAAACATATTAATTTGTACATGAATTATTCTGAATACCTATTTCAGTTCCCAAAATGTTTTATTATAAGAAAATTGACGATAAAAGATATTAAAAATAGTCACTTTCAATAGATGTTGCCATGTTATTGATAATAATCAGGAAACAAAAAGTATAAATTGTGTAAATTATTTACTGTTTTTCAATTCTGTAATTCTAACAAATGAGGTATTTAGAAATGTGAAGACATAAATCAGTGGCTGAATGCCAAGAGATCAAAATTTTTGCTAGCATTGGTGGGTCAAGTAATTCATAAACAAAAAATTACTTGTTGCAATAGGAACAGATAATTCATTGCACAAGGAATAATCAGTTACGACATTTTGTAGACGTATCACTACACCGATGTCTTTTAGACAATAACCTGAATATATACTTATCCGTTATCTGATTTGTTTCTTTTTTATTTTCATACTTACACAAAAAATGAGAACTAATACACTATTTAGCAGCTATCTTTTTACTTTTATAAACACACAAAAAACAGAAATCTCTTCATTGTTTCACGCTAGCAATGCGTTGCTGACATAACCTCGAAATTATTTTCCTTTTTCTAGTAAGTAATCAAATTTGGAACTGGTCTCTCTGTATATGAAACATAACAACTATAAATCTAAACCACATAATAAGACTCTCTATTCGCACTCAATAAGAATTATCGCTATAAGGTAAAAAATCTACTTCGATGTTATGCAGAATTAATACGTAACTGCTGCAAAGTATTTACATAGTATCTTCACGTTTGCAATAAGTAAGGAACATGTTTTGTCTTAGAAACGTAGCGGAGTCATAGAAAGCACTATATAGTAATACTCCCTTTTCTATCTTTAAATACTATATCACAGCGACATAGATGGTCACTTGGGAACAAATCATGATACGGAACAAATTCTAAAATTTCTGTATCTTTTTGAATAATTCGGAAATACTTTAAATAAGTCTAAACTAATAATTCTAACATGTATTCTTGAATGGTTATTTTTATGAAATAAACTTAGTACTACTAATTCTAATGTTTAAGAACTTTCTTCAAATAGTGGCGTCTGCCTGAACTGCGAGACGAAAGACGCCTGTCTCACTTCGACTCATTCAAATACCTATATTTGTCAGATAACGGACTCAAACATATTATGTGTAACACGAACGTCGGTTAGGGTAGCGAGCAGTTTTTTTTATTTTATTAAGAAACTGTGAGTTAGTGTAAACACGTAATTCGTAATTTTGTGCATTTAAAATACTCTGGTGCTATTTGTGAGAGTATTAGGTTCTGTATAAAGCGTTGTGCAAAGCTAGTAAATAAAATATTCAAGAATCTATTAGTGAATTCCTTTCATTGAACGATGGAAGTTGTGCCAGAATGGTCATCCTCAAGTGGAGAATGATCTGCTGCTCGAACTGAAAAGGAAAAAAAAAACGTACCAAAAAGATCAAGCGCGCCTAAAAGACAAATTAATAGATATCTGTTCAGATTACACAGAGTACTGAAAATCAAGCATCTACAAACTTTTGAGAGAACAAAAAGTGCATGAAAAAGTACATGCACCAAAAAGGAAGAGCGGTCGGACAAAAATAGAGTCGACGAATATGCGAAATATCCTATTCGAAAAAAGAAAGTGCTGAGAGCTGTTAGTGAAAACGAAATCATCCCTAAAATGGACAAGCAGACGTTGAGGAAAATCTTATATGGTTTGAATATTAGTTATGAGAAAATAAATATAAAGAGTGCTCTCATTGAAAGATTTGAAATAGTATTGTGGAGAAGAGACTATCTAAGGAGAATTAATGAGTTCCGGAATCAAGGAAGACATATTTATTATACAGATGAAATATTGGTCAACGAGGGGCACACGGTGAAAAGGTATGGCAAGATGGAAATGAGAAAAATGCTCGGTAAGCAACTATTGAAATCTTGACAACCGGTTTAAATACGCCATCTGAAAAGGGCCGTCGTTTAATAATTACACATATAGGAAGTGATAGAGCGCATTTGTGTTGAAGGGTGAATTAATATTTAAGTCCAAGAAATCGGGAGGCTACCATGAACAGATGAACGCGAGAGGTGGTTTGGACGCATTACTGAGAATTTTGAACCAGGTTCTGTCGCAGTGGCGGCGCCAGGCATGTGCGAGCTGTGCGATCGCACAGGGCCCCGCGCCTGCGGGGCCCCGGGAGGCTCTATAAATCTGTCAGTATTTTTCAGAAAGCTGTGAAGGCTTTATCTAATATTTCCCCTATTCTGAGGATCTGAGGTTATTTTAATTTTATACTTAAAAATAAATATTTTATAAATAAATATGTATATAAATATTTTCTACACGGTTTTAATGTTTTAAAGTCTGGGGGCCCGCAAGTATTGGAGTATGTAATCAAACTTTTTAAATCGCGAAACTGCTATGCTACTGCAACTAGACAGACAACACATCCATAAGTAATTTGGAGCCTTTCAAGAAATATCTATGAGTCCACATTTTAAACATTTGTATTATTATTTATGTATTTGATTATTACACCAGTCTTCCTGGTTCCTGGGTGATAGAGTGCATACATGCATATAAAAAGGCCCCGCAGGCTTTTGTATTAGTTATATAGATTGAATTTGAACAAATACAGTATTATTAAAAATAAAATTAAATGTTATAAACTACATTTTTTCAATCAAACTTGGTACACGGTGACCGAAACATAAACACTCGGGCAACTAGTGTTTGCGGAACTATAAGTGCTTTCGAGCATGAGCATGAAAAGTCTGTATGTGACGCCGTGAGTAGGACAAATAGTCTGGGCGCGCGGCTGTGGCGCTACTAGCCGTCCTGTGAAATGATGGCTCTCTCACTCCACTACTCGTATAACTAGATAAGTCACAGGTCAGTGCCACCAGATGCGGGCCAGATGTTTGTAGAAATGCTCGATAAACACACCCCTCTCCACCCCGCACCAAGACACGGCCGCGCGCCCAGACTATTTGTCCCATCTGTAGGTTGGCAGTGCAGTTGTTGTACAAGTCGACAAGTCTCAACCTGCAACCTACACTGCTCTACGTTTTCCCTGATTTTCAGTAATCAGTATTGTTTCGACAGTGAATCACTGTGGAACTGTGTATTAGCTCAGTGTCTGTGAGTATGAGTGGAGAATATAGAACTTTCTGCATACTCACTTGAGCCTCTTTCCCAAACGAGGTGGGAGTGTAGGGTTGAATCGGTGAAAGCAGTAAGGTTCCAACTAGACCAAGTATGTGATGCTTTGTGTAGTTTAAGAGAGAAAAGTACTGATTGTGCCCTGATCAGCGAATGCCAGTCTTTGGAGAATCAAATATCGACGTTTGAGTTCATCGTTTCATTGGTGATTTGGTATGACAATCTAATCCAAATTCACGCCATCAGTAAAATGTGGCAAAGTCCAAGTATGAATTTAGAGGCAGCAATACACCATTTGAAGGTATTTTTAAACTGGTTGGATCAGTACAGAGAAAATGGTTTTTACTCTGCATTGGTAGCAGCTAGAGAAGTGGCAGAAGAAACTGGACTTACAGAAACGACTTTTAAGTCTCCAATAATTAGACGAAAGAAGAAAATGTTTGACTATGAAGCAACACGAGACTCATGAACTAGCGCCGAAAGAGGCATTCAGAGTAAGCTACTTCAATGTAGTCGTGGACACAATACGTGTCAGCTGTGAGCCACGATTTGAAGCCTTGAAGCAACACGAAAACATTTTTGGGTTTTGTACAACGTATTGAATGTGTCGTCAATGCCAGACAAAGAACTTTTAAATCATTGCAAAGACCTTCAAACTGCTCTTACCGACGGGAACCAACGTGACATAGACGGACTGGAATTGTTTGAGGAACTAAAAATATTTCCAAATGTTGTGGAGGAAGCAGACAAGAAGAGCAAGGAAAAAGGCCAACTCAACCAAAGCGGAATACTTAGGGCATTGGAGTTCATCACGATTAACAGCCTGAGTGATATATATCCCAATCTATTCATCGCCCTAAGAATTGTGTTGACCATTCCTGTCACTGTTGCGGCTGCGGAAAGGAGTTTTTCAAGATTGAAGCTTATCAAAACTTACCTCCGCAACACCATGACTCAACACCGTCTTTCTTCACTAGCAATATTGTCAATTGAAAATGAAGTATCACATAGTTTAGATTTTAAAGCTTTGATTGATGATTTTGCTCATAAAAAGAGCAGGAGAGTACAGTTTTAAAAATAAAGTATAAAAAAATAAAGTGATATGTACATATGTGTATGTAGTAATATATTTTCATAAATTTCGCTACTTTTTGCCGTAGTTTTGAGTTTTAAAATGTAAACATGAGTTTTACTTTTTAACTGTAAATATAATATTAACATCTGTTAGTTTTTTTATTTATGATATTATAATTTCTGACATCTGATTATTTGCTGTCTTATTTGTACACTACCCATCCCTCGTTACTTATTTCAAAATAATAGGTATTGTAATATGTAATATAAAAATATGTTAAATACTCGTAAAATAAAATAAATATTTTAAAATATGCAACACTCTGTTTTAACTATCATAAATACTAACTATAAGAACAGATCTTCAGTTCAAAAGCAATATGTGCATATTATGTTAAAATTAACTCATTTAAATTGAGGTGTCTTCACGGCCTAACGAAACGAGTAGTTCACTAAGTAGCCAAGGATATAAAAAAATTAACAATCTTCCAGTACAATAAGTAGAAAACTAATTAGATGAGTAAAGTGAAATCCATAAATAATAACTACAGCTACGCTCTGAAAAATCATGTTGAAGGACAATGATGGGCGTCGCTTTAATTGGACCTACAGATGATCGCCGTTTAAAAACAAAATGTACTTAGATTTCAGCCTTTCACTAGTGTTTATCCAATTAATTGAATACATTTTTACTTAGTGTTGTGGATGACCATAAGTAAAGCACATAGGTTCTTATTTTAGACAATTTTTTCTAGGAAATATACAGATATAACACTGACAAAAAGTACTCTAGAGAGGCTTAAAATGTATAATTTAGCACCTTAATTTTCAAAATTTTCCGGAAAAGGGCCCCCCATAATATCACCTCGCACAGGGCCCCGAGGCGGCTAGCGCCGCCACTGTTCTGTCGTCGTTATGGATAACGCTCCTTACCACAGGCGACACTGCGAAGAAACGCCACAACAGGCATGGAACTCATATGCAAGAATTGTTACGGGATAAAAGCATCTCTTACGATGAAAGCAGTGTAAAGAACGAATTGCTTGGAATTGTGAGGATACATGTCTATAAATATAAGAAAGTTGCAGTAGATCTTCTTGTTCCTTATCACAAATATTTAGTACTTCTAGTTCTGTGTTAGTTGTCAATGAATGTTTGGTGTCAAGGAGATGTTTTGCGTAGTGGGATTTCTCTGGTTGTCTTAATCTGTATACTCGTAAATATTCACTGTATCTGATTTCAAAATTTCACTGTTCACTGTATCTTAGGGTTTGACCCAAATAGACAATATTACATTCTGGAAATTCAAGTTTATATATGCCAGACCAAATGTGGCAGTAAAACGGTAAACAGACTTTTATTTTTCGTGTGCATCAATTTCGAAAATAATAGTTCGGCATAGTAAAATAATATACTTTGAGTTTACCCACCGGTATATTAAAGTAAAAGCTTTGGGAAAAAACTGGACCGGTAAAAACAAATTTGAAGTGAAAGTTAATAAATTAATATCTAATCAGCTAAGGTTAACAGATAAGAATTAATAAATACAGAAATAATCCACGTCGGAACATCCCACAGTGTTGCCAAATCGCGAACAAAGTATAAACTAAAGGGATTATAATATATAGCAGCTAGAACCCAGAGAACAAGATGAAGAAATAGAAAAAGAAGATGAACAAATTTCAGCTCAGGAAACAGAAGTGCGGAAAAAAACCTGGTGCTGAAAGGCGTAGAGGACAAAACCATAGAAAATACCAAGGAAACAATCGAAAATGTAGCTAAAGTTATGGAGGCAATTGGAATAATAATCAATCCAGAAAAGTTAATGAAAGGTCGCCAGAAACAAGCAGTCTTAATGAACAAATAAGAAAAAAAAGAAGCATGCATCAAAAAACTAACATCGCTCAACGAGAGCAATAATGGAAACGGACATGGCGGATATGGCAATGAAAAAGGACTTAAAGGAAAGATAACGGAATGCAAAAAAAATAAAACCGATAAGCAAAAACAGACAAGTAAAAAAAGTCAAATAGAAAGAGAAGGATTTTAAAATAGGAACATGGAGTATTGAAACGATGCTTAAACCAGGAAAAATGGATCTTATTGCTAAAGAAATGAAGAAATACAAAATGCAAAACCTGGCATTACAAGAAATAAGATGGAAAGAAGAAGGTAGGATCGACAAAAAGGACCATTCAGTTCTCCACTTTTAAAATGTATCTTGTAAAGATGAGCAGTTATAGTTTTCCTGGTTATCTATATCATTGCACAGCGAAACTGATCTTAAATGGGAAGAGATTTCCAGGATATCACTATATGACTAATAATGTCTAAGCTCTGTATTTGTAATATCAAATATTGTTGTTTCTTCTATTCACATTATTAAGTCAATCACAAGTTGGGTCACTTCTTGATCTAGCCAAAAATATTAATTAAACATGAGGTAGGCATCACATCAAATGTAACTATCGAAACAATTGTCAATTTTCTAGAAGTTTTACCATTTTTTCTATATATTGTATAATTATTTAGAAAAAGTTAAATTCATTTAAAAAACTAATATGAGTAGATTCCACAGAGTAAGGTTCGAAACAATAAATTTCATTAAAACGTTTCTTATTTCAGATATTCTAAAACCAACCTTAAAAAACACAGGACAAACAAAAATGTATTCATTACGGCAGAAATGATAATGTTATAATTATGCGTTAATTTTGGTGCACGGCGTATATTCAGTTTCTTTTCTGAAAAAGTCGGCGCAAAATTGCGACTCCAAATATGATTATCTTACAACTGGATTACGTCTTATACTTGAAAGACCTAACAAATAATGACGAACATATATAATTTACCATAATTTATATCGGGTATTTCAACTCCAAATGCAAATTTGACTGTCAGGTTATCAACCTTAAAAAACGGTTGTTGCTAACAACTTTTCTGTCTTTACAATCTAATATGGATTAAAAACTGTTTTGAAGTATTTACTCATTTCTCAAATGGAAAATTAGAGGTTGGTACAGTAATTAATGGATTTTTTTTCTTTATTTAACGTGCTCGGCTACAATGGTCACTCACACAGGTACAGTTAATTAATAATAGGAGTACATACTAATGTTAGTATATAAATATATAGTACATTGTGTTAAATTTTGTGGTAAAGTTGTACATTTTTTAGGAACTGCAGTACTGTAATTGCTTCGTTAGGGTTACTCAATAATTCTTCTATGTTGGAATTAAGGTGCAGTTGCTGTATTTCTGTTAGGTATTGTTGACATTCAGTGAGAACGTGTTTGATTGTGATACTACATTGACATTTTTGACAATATGGAGAGTTGCTACCGGACATCAGGTGACCGTGGGTAAGTTTGGTGTGTCCAATTCGTAGTCTTCTCATCACTGCTAAGTTTTGTCAGTAAGTAAGGTTCGGTGAGGTATGGGTGATTTATTGAAGGCTGGATATTGTGTAGGCTTGAATTGATGGAATCCCAGTGTTGTTGCCACAGACTTTTGAATTTGTGTATGATGAATTGCTTAAGATCTTTTGCCGTTTGTATTATATTATCGGTGTTGATAGGTGTTGTGGTGTTTTTAGCTAGCTGATCGGACAGTTCATTACCCGCAATACCAATATGGGATGGTATCCATATGATGGTAACTGTTATGATTTGGGAAGTGATTAATTGGTAGGTGTCGTGTATATTTTGTACAAGAGAATGTTCGATGAAAATATGTTTAATGGAGTTAATTGATGCAAGAGAATCAGTGCATATACAAACGTTCTTATGAGGAAAGGATATGTAAATAAATGCTTGTAGGATACTGAATAATTCTCCGGTGTGTACACTACAGAATGAGGATATCGTGGATGATTATATAGGGGGTTATTAAGTTGTAACTGCATATTCCACTCCTGTCTCATTTTTTGATGCATCAGTGTACAATATCAAGTCGCGTTAATTTCTGTTTATTATCTCTAGAAATGATTTTTTAATTAAAGCGTTGGGGGTTACGTTTTTTTTTAATTTGGCAAGGGATGTTTTGATTTGTGGATTGTTTTTTGTGCAAGGGGGGATTAAAGAGAGGGGTATTGGAGTTGTTTGTGAGATATCGACTTTAATAGGCATTGATTCTACAATCATCGGTATGGTTTTTATTGTAGGAGTTGGTGACATATTGGGTATGTTGTGATTGGTTGGTATTATTAGGTTGTATATGGGGTTAGATGGATTGGGAGATACAAAAACTGCGTAATTTAGTAGTAGTTGGGGGCGCCTTATCAACAAAGGTGTTTCATTTGCTTCGCAATAAAGGCTTTCTGGCGGACTGGGGCGGAACGCTCGAAGGCATAAGCGGAGGACTCTATTTTGCACAGAATTCAGTACATTGTTTGCTGATTTAGACGCATAAGTGTATATGAGGCAGCCGCAATCAAGCTTCGGTCGAATTAGTGCTCTGTACACTTTTAGAAAAGAGTTTTCATCAGCACCCCAGTGATAATAAGAAAGCGTTTTAATGAGGTTTAGTCTTCTACACCCCCCTTTTTTTATTTCGAGGATGTGTTGTTTCCATGAGAGACGGGTATCGAATACCACACCCAGGATTTTGCAATGGTTGACTACTGGGAGAGGGATGTTGTTTATTGAAATGTTGAATGCTGGGGGTAATGAATGTTTACTGAATCTGATGATTTTGGATTTTGTCGGGGATAATCTTAATCCCAGTTAGCTTGTTTTGTTTTGTAGAGTATTTACTGCAGTTTGATTGAGGGAAGAAGTAGTGATCATTGATTGCTCGTGACAATAAATCACTAGGTCGTCGGCGTACATTGCATGTTTTATGGGAGCAGTGAAGTAGGAGCAGAGGTCATTGTTACAAGGTTAAATAAGGTGGGGTTTAGCACAGAGCCTTGAGATACTCCATCTGTTTGGGTGTACGTGGTTGATACAATACCGTTAAGACTTACTCTAAAGAACCTAAGGGATAAAAAGTTTTCAATTAATTTAAACATGTTTCCATTGATATTGTAAAGCATTAATTTATTGAGTATTGTCTGCCTATTTATGTTGTCGAATGCACTTTCTATATCAAATGAGGCGAGTATGATTTCTTGTTTTTTGTTTAACGCTGTAGCAATGTGTGTTTGAAGCATAACCAAATTATCTCGAGTTGATCGATTTCGTCGGAATACAGATTGTTCTTTCGATATAATCTTGTATTTATCTAGGTACCAAATAAGTCGCTTGTTAATAATTTTTTCCATAATTTTACACATAGTGCATGTTAGTGAGATGGGTCCATAGGACTTAGGTGAGGTTAGGTTTTTTAATAGGTATTATAATAGATAATTGGGATGGAAATTTTTTGGAGGACCAGATTAGGTTAAATAGTTCCAGAAGTTTTAGTTGTGCTAAGGTATCGAGATTTTGGATAAAAAAGTAGAGCAGGTCATCAGGCCCAGCTGCATTTTTTGCAGGATTTTAATGCAGTAGTAAGTTCTTGAGGAGAGAAGGGTATACTGAGGGAATCTACGTCGTTTGATTATAGAAGGGTCTGATGACATAGTTTTTTCAGGGGTCGGGGCAATTTTACTACGGAATTTAGCTTCGTAATGTTTGGCCATAATTTCAGCTATTCCTTGGTTATTATTTATTATATTTCCATTATATATGAGATTTGGTATTTTACTATTGGTTTTTTTCCCTTGAATACACTTAATTTTTCTCCAAACCTGATTTGGAGGAGTACTTTCATTTATGGATGAAATGTAGCTTTTCCAGGAGGATTTTTTACTGTGCTTTATAATATATTTTGTTTTTGCTCTGGCTTTCTTAAGCTTAATCAAATTCTCGGGTGTTCTGTTCTGTCGATACAGTTTTAATGTCAGGTTTTGCTGTTCTACAGCACTTTTACAGGAATGATTCCACCAGGGACCAGTTTTGTGCCCGTAGGAATGTTTAGTTTTACCTATGTGGGTCTCAGCAGCAGATATAATGCATGATGTGAAGAGCAGTATGGTATTATCCAAATTTTCAGATAAAATAAGGAGGGATAATGTAGTTTCTGTTTGAGACATATAGCTGTCCCAATTAGTGCTGTTTAGTTGCCAATATGTTCTTGTTGAAATTTGTTGGTTAGAAGGTTCATCGGAAGATATGACTATAGGAAAATTATTGCTGTCATACAGATCGTCTTCAACGTGCCAAGTTAGTAAATGGGCCGACTTAGGATCGCAGAGGCTTAGGTCGATAGCAGAGATAGACCCAGAGGAAATATTGACATGAGTATTGGATCCTGTGTTTAGTAGGCATGAGCTAGTGCAATTTAATACATTCTCGATGGTTCTTTCTCTGCTAGATGTTGAATTAGATCCCCAAAGGTTATTATGAGCATTAAAGTCGCCTAGTATGTATAGATGGGGGACTTGGAAAATGAGGTTTACTAATTCCACTTCTGTAAGCGAATAGTTGGGTGGAACATATATGATACAGACAGTTAGTTTATTTGGGCACCAAATAGTTACTGCTATAGCTTCAAGATCGGAGGTAATAGGCAATAGCGATAAGAATAGTTCGTTAGAGGTGAATATAGATGTACCACCGCTAGCTCTATTGCAGTTTTCACGTATGTAGTGATATCCTTCAAAGTTTTTTAATTGGGGGAGTTTAGAGACTTTTGAGTTTGTTTCTTGGAGGCATAGTATTTGGATGTTTTTCTCGGATATAAGTTGTTGTATTCTTTCCAGGAGTGGAAAGAAACCGTCACAATTCCATTATATTATCTTGAAGGTTAATGATATTTAAAAAGAGAAAAAAAAATGCATTGCGAGTAATTGTTTGTACATATGTTGATTGTTGGTCGTGTTGGTACTAATGTTTATTTAGCTCATCATCAGTTAGATTTTCAGATGTACAGCTGCTTTTATCATCGGATGTATCTTCAGCATTAAGTTGATGTTTTATTTTGTTTTGAATTCTCGAGATTCGATTTTTAAGGGATCGTTCTTTGGTTTTGGAGCGTAGGAGAGATAAATCGTTTAGAAGTCCTTGAATATTTGGAGTAAAGGAAAGAGCTTCGTTGAATGGGTCGGAGCTGCCAAATGAATTTTCTAGGAAGGCAGTCAGTTGTGTTTGAGTGAGAATGAGATCAGTTGGTTTATTTTTAAAGAGATCGTGTAATGCAGTATTAATACTGGTTGTCAGTTTGGAATCTTCTTTGGGAGATGTTTTAGGTTTTTTTAAAGTAGGCTTAGGTATATTTTGGGATAATGTGAATGATGGGGGAGGCATTGGGTTTTCTGTGGGGGTTCAAGAGGGGGAAAGTTGAGGAGGGTTTTTCCGTGTTGCTGGCCGAGGATACAACTCTTTTTTGACCATGAGTTAAACAGTCGAGATTGGGGAGTGGTCCTTGGTCCGTTGATTTTGTATTAGTTTGATCATCAATAGGGGTTGAAATTTCAGATGCGATTACTGGAGAAGACATTGGGAGTGAATCGTTTGTTTGCAGTGATGGATTTTGGATAGAATTACTGGGAGGGTTAGTACAAGCCTCGGCAGTATGGCCGGGTTGTTTGCACAGAAAACATTCCAATTTGTCAGTGGAGATGAAACTTGTATAAGGAGTATTATCATATGTTATTAAGAGAGAAGTTTGCAAGGAAAATTTTTGTGAATCTGGTAAAACAAAAGTCATTCTTCGGAAACTCATAATGTGTGCATAGTTGTCATCTAGTACACCACATTTCAAAAATGAGAGAGGGGAGGTTAATTGAAGGCCTATGTTTTCGAGTGATTTTTCAATGATAGAATGTGGTATAGTAGTGGATACGTTAGATATAAGGATTATTTTGGCTGGTGTAATAAGTCTTCGTATAGGGATACTAGTTGATTTCACAGATATGCTATCGTGTGTTTTGAGTAATTTATCGACGATAGATGTGGAACTTAAATAAATGCATACACGGTTGTGATATTTTAGAAGCAAAGGTAGGATTGACGATTTCACCAATAGCTTTTATGTATTCAAAAAGAGCTGTATCGGGGATAGTATGGCATAACAATTGCCTGTTCTCTTTTAGGAAAAGTTTGCGCGGGGGAGGGGGTGTTGTTTGAGATGCGGCTACATAAGATTTTGTAATAGTGGGAGGATTTAGTGTTATAGATGAGGATGGTTGAGGTTGTGTTTCAATTTGATCCATTTTTGTAAGAGGTCCTGGATACCAAAACCTCTACAGAGTAAAAGGACAAGAGTCCTAGATGGACTCTTGAGAATGAAAGGAAATAACAGTTACCTGTGTTAATGGTCTGCCACTGATGAAAAACTAGGTTCTTCGGTTGATGAAGTTATCTGTTTATAAATGTATTTTTGTAAGTTCATTCACAGACGATGTAGAATCTCACATTATATATTCATTAACTTTTTCACAACACCGTAAAAAGGAATAAAAACTCGTAATTAGTAAATGAATTGTTTAGACGACCGATAATCGATGTTTACTCGTAGGCTGCCTAAATATGAATGTATTAATGCATTTAAAACGGTAATATCTTGCAAATAACTAGGATGATAAGTCCATCATTATAATTCAAATAATAAAAACACCATAAAAGAAAATTGAGCATATCCATAATACAGTAGACTGGAAATGTGTTTAGTATTGAACTCAGTTAAATATCCACATGCTTATTTCAAGAAACGACTTAAACCACATATTAATCTACATACATATTTTCAATAGAAATCAATGAAATAATCAATTTATTCGATTTCTATGAAGCCAGAATAAATTAACGAACTTTCATTATACCTATAGTGTGAAAAAAACAAATGGAATAAAGTCACTATTTCGGTTACTGTGCACAATTATAAATAATCCCGAAACATGTCAAATTAAAATTATAAATAGACATTCCTTAACGTGAAAATTAGATCTTACCTTTAAGCCACTTGGAATGACAGGTACCACCTCAATTTTTAAATTGTGAAATATTGTCTTGTAATACGTCGTTTGAAAGGTCTCTAGTTTCTCCATTCACAAATGTTATAGTTTCCAAGTTTATTGCAAAAATTAACATAAGAGAAACAAAATCATCTGATTACTAAAATTCGCTACAATATATTCAAGACTTATAACAATATACTAAAACTTATTTCCTGTTAAGGTCTTGATAATAAAAAAGTAAGTAATGACTACAACATATTAGCTTGTTTTATAGGTAGTGAACGACAACTAGATGTATTTTTTACTCATATTATTAATTTGGAGTTTAGTTGAAGAAATCAACTGAATCAATTTTCTCGATTTCAAATTCAAAGAGTTAAGAATTAAGTTGATTATTCAATTTACAGAAAACCAACACACACTGATGGGACTATACCATATAATTGTAATCATGCCATGTCACATAAACTAGCAGTATATAATTCAATGATTTATGGAACATTTTCAGTTTGTATGAACAAATATAATGTTGATAGAGAAATGAATACAATTAAACAAATATCCACATCCAACAGTTATAATAAATAAATTACTTAATAAAAAAGAAATAAATTTGGTATTACAATTAATATTTTCTAAACAAACTAAAGAAATACAAAATTACAAAACCATTGCATATGTTGGTAATATTTCAAAGATGGTGTCTTCACCAACAAATACAACAAAAGTAAGTAATGTGAGTCCAAAGATATTAAATGTAAAAACAAAAATATTCCCATAAAAGATCTGGTGCATATAAACTTAAATGTTCAGAATGTAATGCTGTCTATTTGGGTCAAACATCTACTTGACACCTAACATATTACTAGGGAAAATGCTGGTAAAATGGGGCATGTAAGGTTCTAAGGCATTTTGGCACGCACGTATATACGAAAACGACAAGTATATTTTATTAACCTCATGTTGATAATAATTTTTCTACAAAAAATACATAAAGCTGAAATTAAAAAAAAATCAAAAAGTGCGAATTACCGCGTTTTGCCCGTTAGGTTGGGTACTGAATGCCAAAACAACGGCATGGAAAAACTTGAACACATATTTCACAAACAAATACGGCGTCAACTCCAGCACAGAAATAATGTGCCCAGCGGCAGCACGAAGCACAGGCAACCTATCCCTCAGAAGACGTAGAATAAAAATAGCCGCAATGAAGACATTCTGCGTCACTGCTCTGACTATTTTCACTATCACTTTAACAATATTTTTTTTCACTTTTAACTTTTTTCGCAACTCTCTTATCACTCTTATTTGTACCGTCTACAGCCACTGTCTTTCTTTTTTACAGCCCTCTCTTTTGGTCTTTTGCTGCTCTGACTATCTTCACTGTCCCATGAACAATCTTTTTTTTTGCATTTTTCACTTTGTCCCCAATTTTCTTATCACTCTTTTTGTTTTTACAGCATTCTCTTTTGATGTTTTCATTTTTTAAGAGACTTCTCTAGCTCCTCTTTATAGGGTGTGGACGTCAGAACTGCAGTTTTTCCTTTTCGTCTTGAATTTTGATTCAAAATTTGATCACACTGTGGAAACGCAAAAACAGCTTCTGGACTTGCATCTGTATTTTCTATGGTGTCCTTTCCTTTGGAAATACATAATCTATTGTTTTAGATGTGCCTGGCTGAGGGTCATCGGTAGGAGTGGTTTTCTTTTTGTATGGATATTGTGAAATTGTTTCGTGTGAAGAAGCAGAATTCTTATTTTTGGACGTGGGTTCGGAGTCAGTAATAGACGTGATTTGATTTTTTTCTGGAGTCCTTTCTCCTAGTTCAATTGGTTTTGCAGTCGTTAAGGACACAGATTGATCGATATAATTATTATTATTATTCGATACAGATGCTCAGTTGGAACGTCTTTGTTATTTCGTTCAAGAACCTTCAGTTTCTGTAGCCGCAGAAGGTGAAAAACAGCTTCAGAAATAACATTAGCATCTACATGCCACACTCCAGTTTTTCTAAACCCATTTATTGCCGTTGGCATCGTGGCAGCTCTCACATATGCAGCACTAAACAACGCAGATAGTTGATGGAAGGTGACTACACAGCCTGGGTTGGTTCTAAGCCATTTTCTTACCTCGTCCTCATAATATAAGCTTAAAAGCTTCATAAAGGCTACGTCTAGTGCTTGGAGCCGGTGCATAGTATGGGGTGGAAAGCAGACAAGAATGACTCCACTGTCTCGTGCATAAGTTATAAGTTCAAGTTTTTTTGTATGTGAGGCGTGGCCATCTAACTGAAGAAGTACAGGTGACTTCCTTGAAGCCTTGGAAAATTTTACAAATTTTTTGAACCATTTAAAGAATAAGTTCATATCAATTTATCCCTTATCATTCAGCTCTATCCAACCTCCAGGCACCAAACCATCCAAAAAGCTCTGTTGCAGCATTCGTTTCCTTGGGTAAATTAACATGGGAGGCATGTAGGCACTCGCCGCCAAAAAAAATATTTCTGCTGTAACTAATTCTCCATGCTCCCCTGACGTCAAGACATCGACTTGTTTTTTACCTTTCCCTGCTATAATTTTAGGCGCTCCTTTGGGATTCACCGTTACCGCAGTTTCGTTCACGTTATATATCTTCTCTGGTGTTGAGGGGTATTTCTCAACTAATTCTTCAAGAAGTGCTTTTTGCGTGTCACAGAAACTTTGTTACATCCTCTTGCGCGCATCCCCGTAGTTGCTTCTTGTTTTCTTAAAGTGAGTTCTGGATGTCGCTCAAGAAATCCTTGCATCCAGTATCTTCCAGCACTTTATGTTACTTTGTTGAACGGGTAATCGATATTATTCAACTCTGTTAACTGGAAGACGAGCCCCCTACATTCTTCCATGGTTAGTCCAAATAACATTTATTCCATGGTCTTCAAGAAGTTGGCAAGTTCGTATTCTTGATCGTGTGTAAAAACAGTCTTGTAACCAAAAGTTTTTGACATAGGTATAGCTGGAGTACTTCTTTGTTGTTGTAGGTACCTTTCAAGCATGGTTTTTGGAATTAAGCTGAAGGGAATCTCGATAATAACCTTGAATGACAGCTTTAACGGCCGCTTTCATGCTTTCTAGCTCTGCCTGTTGTTAGACCGGTTATAATTAAACACCATCTGAAAATAAAAAAATATAAATTCATTAAAAAACAAATACAAACAGTCGGGCAAAATGGGGTGCCCCATCTTACCCTAACCCATTTTGCCCTCCCTGGACTATTTCACATTAATCGCAAAAAATATATATGAAACATAAATTAATTCAATGAAATAATATGCCTCCTTAAGCTTTACACTGTACAAGTTTCGATGATTTTATCATAAATTACATTCAAGTGGATCTAATGTGACTTACCTTAATCTAAACGAAGCACAAAAGTTGTATTAGGGAGTAAAATTGGCAGGCATGTTTTATCTACATCGGATACATTCGTTTCTGATCGCCCTTAGGCCTTTCGATAGCTAGTTGAGAGAAAATGGATTGTGTCACGCGAATGAATAATCTTTATGAGATTAGTAACTTAGCCCTGGATTTGGATGCAACAAATTGTGTGGAACATTCTCCCGTGCGAGCATAAGCAAGAATATACGCTACTGCGCAGTACCCCTTCTCGCTTGCGTCTCCAAAACCATGTAATTCAAAACTCCGTATGTCCCCATGACAAAAGGTGCGGGGAAGACTCAGGGACGAAAGAGTTGCGAAATCTGTGGAGTAAAATTTCCACCGACGAATAGTCTCTTCTAGCGGGGGTTGATCCCAATCTAACTTATAAGTCCAAATACGCTGAATCAAGTGTTTTAAAAGGAAAGTGGCCGGAGAAAGAAACCAAAGTAGGTCGAAAATTCTAGCTGAATGAGATAATAGGCTTCGTTTTGTACAATTACCATCAACAGGTTGTACGGAGAAGAAGAAACTATCTGATGTTGTGCTCCACCGTAAACCCAGTATTTTAAGTGAAGTATCTTCGTCAAAGGACGAGTTAGTATACAAATGTGATGGCGGTAAATTAGAGATCAAAGAAGGCTTATTACTAGACCATTTACGTGATACAAATCCTCCCTTTTCAAGAAGATCAACGAGTTGTTGCTGAAGTATCTTAGCCGATTTAAAAGATGAGCTACCTGTAACAATATCCATCCACATATGTATCGAAAAGAAGAGCCTGTGAATCCAAAGGATAAGTAGAACCCTCTACCTCCGCTAACTGTTAAATGGCGCGGAAGGCTAAATAAGGAGCAGGAGTAGTTCCATAAGTAACAGTTTTCAGTCGAAAGTCTTGGAGAGGTTCGGAAGGAGAAAATCTCCACACTATTCGCTGATAGTCCTGATGGGCAACATTCACTAGTATTTGACGAAACATCATCTTCATATCTACAATAATTGCAAATCTATGGAGACGAAAATGTAACAGGATTGTAGCAATATCTCTTTGTAACTTAGGACCAGGAAGAAGATGATCATTTAATGAGAACTGATTAGGGCATCTGGCCGATGCGTTGAAGACCACTCGTTGTGTGCTGACATTCTCGAGTTTCAGAACGCAGTGATGAGGAATTTAATATGTTTGGGATGAAGCCGTCAAGACGTCGACAGGCTCCATGTGACCAAACAACATATTCTTTCATAAAAAAGAGTACTGTTCATACACGAGAGGATTCCTTAAAATACGTCTTTCCAATGAGTGAAATAATAACAGAGCAGAAGCGTGAAGTGCGGGTACTGATTGCAGTGAGGGACTGGATTGAGTGCGATGTCATCACTTATATCAGTTGGAATTGAAACAATATGATTAGTAGTAATATTCACTGCGGTACTAGAAGTATGAAAGTTTGCATTATTGATTTCATCATCAGGTGATTTTAAAAAATGCAAAAGAGCATGATGACTCTGTTTGCACTTATGACAAGAATTTTGAGATCTACATTGTCTAAAGCTATGTGCAGGACTTAAACAATTAACAAATTAACGATGATATTGATTTATCGAAACAATTGTCAATTTTTTAGAATTTTTAATAACTTGTATTATATTGTGGAATTAACTAGAGACCTTGAGTTTCATTTAAAAACACTAATTAACAAAAAGTTTATTTTGTTTAACAAATTGATATGTTTATTTTGGATTATTTTTTAAAAATTCTGAACATATATACAAAGCGTGATTAGCCTTGCAAAGATAAAATTTCAAATTATATTTGCCACTAGATTCATTTGCAACAAAAAATTAAGTAGCGGTATGCTGAGGCAGTTTGGATGCAGGTTTAACTCTTGGTTTGTGAATTGAATAATTATTATGATTAACATATTCTACAGCCTCCACCTGGTGCGTTAGAAAGTTGAAAATTAATCTTTATAAGTAGGAACTTCATCGACTGATTGAGTAGAAGTAAGGTTTAGCTCAAATTGTGAAACTGAAGAAAATGATAATAGCATAAAAATCATGTGAACAAGAATGATATCCCATTTATCGACATGGAAATCGAAAGTTTTTAAAGCTTCCAAATGGTCATCAAAGGTTGACAACAAGCGTCGTAACTCTGTAGGATGATCCGGAATGAGTTTTGGGTAGTTATCCAAAACCGTCCAATGCGTTATGGCTATTTTCTAGTGTTATTAAATCATTTACGCAATGCAGCATAAGCAAGATCATAGGTACGTTCGGTCATTTGAAAACGTTTAATGACAAGAAATGCCGAATTTTGAACGGATGATCTCAAATATTTAAATTTTTCAATTTTACTGAGCTTGCAATTGCTGTGAATCAATGCGTCGAACATGTCAATAAATGATGGAAACTCAGAAATATCACCATTAAAGGTAGGCAAATTGATGTTTGGCAAGGCAACGTTGCCATTAATATTAATAGGGACAGGCGTTGTGTTTACCGGGAATGCCGTAGAAGTGATCAATTTATAGTAAATTTCTCGAATTTGTAACAAATTAGCCTCAAATGTTTTTCGAATTAAATCTTCTGAATCAAAAGCCTCTTGCCCTTCACCCAATAAACCAATAATTGCATTATGGTTTCCAAAGAACTCGTCCTTAATTGAGCGCATTCAACAATCTGCAAAACTTCATTCAAACGACGAATTTCTACCAATCTATAATTGGTGTATTTATGTAATTTATCAATAAATTCAAATATTTTTTAGTTTATAATGTTGATTAAAAATAGTATTTAACCTGAGCCCGTTCTACTGGTGCTATAATAATGAAGGAGGAAATTGATATTATTTATGTATAAAAGAATTAAACGCGTTTTTAATTGAAGGTAAATACATAAAGGTGAATGACCTCTATTAAAATGAAAAATTATCTATTTTGAAAGTCAAAACTGAAGTACTTGTTACGACAACTTTTTGCGATGTACTAATGAAACAACAAAACCTGACTGAGATCTACTTTATGTTGTGCGTATAACTTTTTGTTGAAATAAAAAATGAAATTGATAGTCAAGAAAAATATTAATATTAAATATCAATAACAGTAATTAATCAAGGGTGCGACAATGATTATCCTGCTCGAAGGGCCTAAACATGTAAAATAACTGGAGCTGTGATCGCCCTTAGACCTTTCGATAGCTAGTTGAGAGAAAATGGATTTTATCACGCGAATGCATAATCTTTATGAGATTAGTAACTAAGCCCTTGTCTTACCTTGCGTGCCTGATCAGCGGTCTTCTAGGTGGATGCAGAAGTCTGGGGCCCCCTTCTTTCAGGTAGATTGGAGAAACCACATGCACAACACAAAGTTTCGTTATAAACCTATCGATTTGACTTCAGCTTAACAATTCAATCTATCGTTCCAGCTTCTCGTCGACTTCAGCGGACAGCGCGTGTTCGCACGACAAGGGCCGAGAAGTTACGAAGAAGCAAATTATATTAAGACAATTGATAAAAAAAAAATAAAATAATAATAGAGAAAAAAGGAAAGACAATTATATACACAACACAAAGTAGCGGGGACGCGACACTCTCTCTCTATTCATGGAAGAATCTTTTATATTTACTGTATAAGATATATCGCATTTATTTTATGAAATTGTTAAAATGGCTTCCATTTAGGAAGACAAAATGTGAATTAAATTTGAAATAGCAAACATGTAACAAAAAGGGGCTGTTGTATCGAAGTCGTGCAACACGAGAAGATAATAGGTTCAGAAATATTAACCTGAAAATGAGTAAGGATTCACTACAATTTGTAGCGTGAACTATGTCCCAATTTTGTAAAATACTCTTCCATTTACTACTTCTTGTGAAGGATAAGAGAAAACGGCAATGATTTATCAATGATTACTGTTGGCATTTCAATCAATTAACAGAATTCAACAAAATTAACCACATTAGATTTGGCAATTATACATCAAGTAGAAAAGCTTTTATACAGATTGATATTCTGTGACAAAGTCCGTTACACTTGTTATTAACGAAATATCAAAGAAGTTGTTCATGAATAGAGTAGCCAGCTTCAAACTGCACATTTTAAAATTATTTACAAAGATTCAAATTTTTCCGTAAGCTGTAACCACAGTAAAGTTATGTTTTTTCATAATATTAGATTTCAAATTTGAAATCCACTTCACTTCCCCGTTACAAAAATTTAAGGTTGCAGTATATTATATAGGGTATTAAAAAAGTTATAGCTAATTGTCGATGAAAATCGTAACAAGTTCAACGCCCTGTATAATTGGAAATATGTAAAAAAGCAAAGATCTATTGTAGCCAAAGTTTCTTAATGATTGTTAAAATTTATGAAAATAACTTATTTTTCTAATAATCGTATATCTCCGTATTTTTAAATGGATTGTATATGCCCGCTGTAAACTACAGTCAATGTAGTATATTTTATCCTGAGTATTTCCTATATCTAAACTTGATCGTTTTGTAGATGTTTAAAACTTCATTATAATTGAACTAATGTTCAATTTAAACTAGGTGACGCGTTTCGCTAACACAGTAGCTTTATCTAAACGAATGAAGGTATCATGAAAAAATGTTCTAATATATATATAGTGCATAAATACAGAATTATATCATACTAATATTAACAAAGATATTGAAATAAATTTACCTGGATGTTCATTCTCTACAAACATTCCTAAGCTATCTTCTAGGTAAAAAGGTTTAATAAAGGAGAGTGATTAATATCTATTTGATCGTTAAGAAGGTAACCTGAAAATTGGTTTTTGTGTATCTCAAGAACTTGTGAAAGATTTAAAGTAAAAAAAAGTCTAAAAGTTCTACCGATATAAATTTTATCACAGTTGTCATTGCCACATTTTAATTTATAAACTCCTGATTTGTATAATTTTGACGATTTAGATTTATTATTTTTAATGAATTTGGATAAATTCTATTCAATTTTAAATTGTTTTGGTAAATGGTTAATTGCATTAATTAAATTTATTATTTTGGTTTCATTTCTTCATTTACTTTACTATTTACCACACACAAAAATTATGAAGGTAGGCATTGGATAAAGAAATTGTTATATACAATTTTTTTATATTTCTTGTAGAAGGTGTTTGAAATGAACTAAAATGTGACTTACTATCAAGATATGTATCACAAATTGACAATACAGTTTTAAATTAAATTGTTTTGAATTTTGATAGTTTTACAACTATCAACGATAAATTTTGAACGTAAAGTAATGATAGACATGATACGGATAATAGGTGAATGTAATACGAATTAAATTAACTGTCTCGACCCTTACTGCGTGAAATCTACTCATATTAGTGTTTTAAATGAAGCTCACTGTTTCTAGCTAATTCCACAATATAATGAAAATTGTTGAAAATTCTAGAAAATTGACAATTGTTTTTTTATCGAAACAATTGTCAATTTTTCAGAATTTTCAACAATTTTCATTATATAGTGGAATTAGCTAGAAACAGTGAGTTTCATTTAAAACACTAATGTAAAACGAATTGTTTACTTACTACAAGCGTCTATTGTCAGCGATATCCAGATCGTTGGCAGCCCATTAAAAGAGCGTTACAAAACGTAATGGATAGGTTCAATCGAAATGTATGAGACTAAAGATTTACAAACACGGTTACAACTGAAGAAACCGAATTAAATGTTTTACTGGCCGTCACTGACGAGCCTAATACAAGTATCCCAAATATTTCAAATGAGCAAGAGACAACCAGCTACACTAAGAATGAACTACGAAAGATTTTGAATGGAGTAGCATTTTGTGGATGGACACAAAAAGAAATAATTCTACAAAGATTCTTTTAAATTTTGTTCAATTCGAAGATGAACCCAAAAACTGATTTCCAAATCGGCAAAACTTCCACTACTATGCAACAACTAATCCATATCACATAATTACGAAGAGTCAAACTAGGTGGTCCTTAAATGTTTGGAGTGGTACCTTAGGTAATCATATAATAGGCACTTTCTTCTTTGAAGAAACAGTAAACGAAGAGGTTTATTTAGACTTTTTAGTGAATCATTTACCTTGCTCATGCACTAACGAGTTTACAGTTCTTCTAATTGTCAAATACTTTTCGCGCTGATCGCATGACGTTTAGCGCTTGCGCAGATAAGAAAGACATGGCGACCGTTAATCACGAAAAATTTTAAAACTAATTTTGGTGATAAATACCTACAAAATAAAATATTTGATGTGAGTGAAAATATAATATAGACGTTCGCGCGATTAATGTAAATTGGATGGCAGCCTAAATTAGGGTATCCTGAAGTGTAGAAGTCCCGAAATCCCGTGAGTAGGTACCCATAATGTTAGAAATTACAGTTGTTTGTGAATAAATCTCTACATTTCATTCATTTCATTATTGCGGAGACATCAAATTTGGACAATCGAGCCATGCTCATTTCAAAATTCGAAAAACAATTGTATAATTGCAATAAAATTCTCCACGGATATCGACATTTTTATATTAATTCGCAATCCGACCAACCGGCGAAGGTACAAAGTTCAGCTGTCACCAAATAAAAATAATTCCGACAAAAAAGGTCAGAACATATAATTAGTTTGTTTTGTTCTATTTTTATTTGTGCGTGGTTGTCGATTGTTGAGTGACTTCAGAAAACAATATATGGAATAATATATAGTGTAGTAATACCATCGTATTATACAGATCTAAAGCAATTTAAGATACTAAAAAAGATATGTGAGCCCGACATCCAATACTTTAAAAGTATAGTTACATGTTCAAGCACATTTTAAAGACTATTGAAAAATGTGCAACAGCACTGAGATAATTCATATAAACAAGACAGAGAATATAATAGACGAATAATTTGCTAGAATGAAAACCACAATACTACCGGAGCTTGAACCATTTCGTGTGCTTGCAAGCAGAAAGATACTTGAGGATGTGAAAAAAGAAGCTGTAGAAAAAGAACCAGATACTGTAACAATTTGCCAGGTTAGCGGCAGGTGAATATGCTGCTAATAAATTATAACCACAACTGATGTAAATAATGTTTGAACCTCAGTAAGAAGAAAATAGGAAAAGTAACTGGCTCCTGTTGATGAGAATACTTAGACAAATAGGAAAATATGAATGAAGATTATGCGACACGGACAAAGAAACCTTGTAGAATACATTGTACTATGAAGCCTTAGGGCTAGTGACTTGAAAGAACAAAATATAGAGGAGACATCGTCAATCTATGAGAATTGATAGATTGGAAATGCTTAGAAAATCTGATTACCCTAGCAAGTAAATGGACACAAGAGATCTTGGAGGTTGTTGTGTACTCATATCACTGTTAAATACATTCATTTATACAGCTCTAACCAATTCGTGCACTTGCAAACGACAGAATACTTGAGGATATCAAAAGAGAAGTTGTAAAAAAAGAGCCAGCTACTGGAACAATTTGTTAGACTAGCGGCTCCTGACAATCCTGCTAATAAATTATAACTGCAAGATATCTAAATATTGTGTGAACCTTAGTAAGAACAACTAAGAGTGATATAGGAGTACTAACCAGTGACTGTTGATTAGAATATCTTGAAAAGTGAAAAAATATAAATGGAGATTATGTGACACTGGCCAAGAAAGCTAGTAGAATATATTGGCACTATGGGACCTAAGGGCTAGTTATATGGAAGAACAAGATATAAAAAAGACAACGTTAACTTGTAACAATTGATTGATTGTAAATGCTGGAAAAATCTCATTACTCTAGCAATTAAATGGACAAGTATGAGGTACGAAAGTTTGATCATAATATTCTGTAGAAATATTGGTTCATATGTTTACAAAGTACAATTCGCATACTTTATGTATATTCCACTTAATATAAATGAATATAATTTTTGCTTACCTTCATCAAACCGAATATCACTAGAAACCTTGTCAATATCGAATACATTTTCAAATATTCTGTTTTCAACCGGCAAAAACGAATTCTCCCGTATGACTAGAGAATAATAAGAAGAATGTGTTGTTGATGAAAATGAACCACCGGCAAAACCAGTCTTTAAGCGCGATAAAATCGACAAAAAATAAAAGACGTACAATGTGAATAACTGTAGTTCTTCAAGTATGGTGCGACACAGAGGCCTAGTCTTCGAGTGTACTACTTATTTTCACTTTTTTGTTTTGTATTCTAATGCATCTGAAAGTGGATCAAATACTAATAGGAGGTAACAGAAATCTAGACTTGATTTAGATTTTCTGTTGCATATTGCATGCATGAAATTTAAGTTTGCATGAACGTCTCAAATATTCACGAATAAAAAACAGTTGACGGATTTTGTGTGATACCACTAACCTAACTAAGTGTTTGGATGAACATTTTTATTTCAATCTCCTCAAATACATTAAATGATACCGAAAATTTAACCAATGTTTAAGAAGAGGAATTGATGCGTTTCTCTAGCACAATGGAATTCATAATCTATTTTTGAATTGCCTGCAAAAAGTTTTTTTTACGATAAAATATTGATGGTAATGCATGTTTCAAAATGGTTAACTATAACGATAAAAAGGTTATACAAAGAAAAAACTTGTTAAAATTCAGCTGTTGATCTCTGTAGATCAAATGTTTAGTGACTCACAATTGAATCAATTGCTTTCCATCAATAAACTCGTAGATAAGTATTAAATAAATTAAACTGAAACTACGGAGCATATGTCTTTGGATCAATTATCTTGGTTTTAGGATTTTGGTGAAAAACGTGTTTTCCTCAAAATTATTTTGCCCTCTCTCGAAATATATTATAAAAAGGTGACGAAACTTCAAAATTATATTTCTGTGGAAGTTTTTGTTGATGACAGATAGCTTAAACCAGAATTTTACTCATTCTTCAAGACTTAATGCTTTATTACATATTCACGTCCAGAATTTCAACCGTTTTATTTTGGCTTCTTAAAGAATTTTTCAACTGATTTAGTCACCTGAATTTACATAAAATCTTTATTGAGAAGGATCAAGTGTGGATAAATTCAATTTTTTACTCTTAGTATTCCTTTTTTTAATAGCTCATAACGTTACTCCCTTGTTCAAAGTATAATAAACAATCCTACACTTGTTTACTTCTGAAATATTTTATTAACTACAAAAAAAGACCCAGGTCGAATTCAAATCTCAATTTAAACGTTTAAAATCCATTCAATTTACTTCGAAGAATCAAGTTGACTTTTCTTAGTCGCGAGAAAAGAAATAAAATTATAATAATTTTAAAAAAGAAGTGAAAATGTAGTTCAATAAATTTGAACTGACAGACTAGTTTTCACATGGATGTCGTTAGATATTTCGTATATTTCAATTGCCGTATTAGAAAAATCTCACTATTAGTAAGTAACCGATATTGTATATTAATTGTGAATTAATTCGTATAATATTATTTCAGCTAATGTCTTCTCAGTTTTAATGGAGATTTTATTTGTCGCAATATGAACAACAAACTATTTTGCTAAAATATTGGTGACCTCGACGAGATCTTCAGCCTGAAGTGGTTTTCTCCAGTCCAACGTAGTCGCAGCTCCTGGACGGATCCAATACCGATCACAATATCGTGTCAACACGAGTAAACGCGCTGACGAATGTGCAAATATCTTGTCACTTAGTTCTCTATGCCATTTCGTCAGTTATTAATATTAATAATAGGAGCTGATTTCCTAACAAAATATGATATTCTAATTGATCTCAAAAATAGAAGAATAATCGACAATCACAACCAAATTGGTGACATTATGGAAGGCTGTTAGATGAAAACGTTTTAAATCTTCCTAAACTTTTTGCGGATGAAAATCAGTACCCTAATTTACTTAAGAAATATTCAAATCTTTTTTCGGAACCTGATTTTAAAATAACTCCTAATCGCAATACAAAACATCATATCGTCACTAAGGGACAAATTCTTTTTTCAAAACCCAGGAAGTTAAATCCTTAGAAATTCAAAATTGCCAATGAAGAATTCGATGAAATGTTAAATTAAGGTATTATTAGACCTTTATCATCTTTAGTAACTTCACCTTTACACCTAGTAACTAAAAGCGACGGTACTTGGCGAGCTTGTGATGACTATAGGCAACTCAACAAGGTAACAGTACCTGAAGGATATCCCCCTCCATTGATTTCAAACGTAAATTTGGAATTAAATGGTTGTCTCATTTTTCTAAGGCAGATATATACATAGCTTACCACCAAGTACCTACCGCAGAGGAGGATGTTAATAAAACAACAATTACTACACCTGTTGGCGCATTTGAATTTATACGCCTATGTTTTGGAATTAGCAAACATAAGGATGTTATTCTGCAAATTTTTGGTAGACGTCCTAAAAAATTTAGATTTCAATTATTTCTACATTGATGATATTCTTGTCGTGAGTAAAAAGGAATAAGAGCAATTAGAATTATTATTCCAAATATTAGAAAAATACGGCTTCAATATGAAACCAAATAAATGCATTTTTGTTGTAGATAAAATTACATGTTTGCGTTTTGAAATTTTAAAGAAGGTGGTGATTCCAAGCAAGGAAAAAGTTAGGGCCGTCGAGGATTTCCAGATACCAACGAACGTAAAACAGTTACAACGTTTTATAGGTATGGTAAACTTTTACCACAAATGAGTTAAATAAATAACTTCGTTGAAAAAACTTTACTGGGATAACATATATTTAGAAACTATGTATATAAATTACTGTCCATATGTAACACAGAATATAACGTTTGTACTATTAATAACAATAATAATAATGAATAATCTTCAAAAGAAAAGAACTCTCTATATATAGGAAATTATTGAACTAACACAGTCAATGATCCGTTTCTCGACCTTGTCGACACAATATTTATAAAACGGACGTGTTTGTTATCTATTTAACTGCACCTTGCTAATGGCCTTCCAGTGCACTGTCCGCTAGCAATAATTGAAATTGATGTCTACTATAATCTAATAATGTCTTTTTAAATATTGTCTACTAAAATCTAATAATGTCTTTTGGGATCATCACATCATCCCCTCTTGAAAGAGAAAAATTATCCTCGATAAATTTTCGATACTACCTATAACGTTAATAGTTCTCACTAATTGCCTTGTTTTTAAACACTGTTTGTTTGTTTACTGTCTCACCTCACTTGTTTACGAATATTTTCATTATGGTATTTATACAACCGATTTTTATGAACGATTTGTTTTCCATTGTTTTGGGATATAATCTCACAGTTTACTCCTTTTACTTCCGTTATTTTGAACGGACCTAAATAATATGGATCGAACTTATTCCTTTCCTCATTTCTCAAAATAACTGAATCCCCCACCCTAACGTTCACGGGTGAATATTCCTTTTCGCTTTAGTTTACTCTAATTAACTTATTTTTTATCAAAAACTGCTTGGCTCTCTCATTCGCGTACTGTAAATTATATTTCAACTCTTTATCGTACCTTTCAAGATTGTAACATGGTTCTATTTCTACATTTAATAATGTTGGGTTTTCTACCGTATAACAACTCAAAAGGAGTGTATCCGTGATACGTGTTTGGTGTTGTATTATAACAATATGCAAACATTTTTACAAATTCGCACCAGTTATCTCTAGAATCTTTAATAAAGTTTGTTATGTACTCATTAAACGTTCTGTGTAATTTTTCACAACTGCCTATCGCTTCGTGGTGGTATACCGTTAAAAAATTGTGTTTCATTTTTAAAAGTTCCGCTAAGTTCTTCATTATTTCATTCTTATATTCCGTTCCTTGATCTGTCCTTACCTCTTTCATCAATCCATAGTTTGGTATAAAGTTGTCAAATATAGCTTTTGCTATTGTGGTTGCCTCTTTGTTAATGACCGGTATCATAACCGCGTATTTTGTTAATTCACATAATATTGTTATACAATAACGATTTCCATTGTTACTTTCCACAAAAGGACCTATTTGTCTATGTAAATGATATCAAACGGTTTTATAGATGTGTCCGTGATGACAAATTTCTCATTATGACTAGGTTTTGCTTTATTCACTTGGCATTCGTGGAAATTCTTTACATACTTCCTTACATCTTTCTCCATGTTTTTCCACCTAGAATTTTCTCTCAGTTTCTCCAATAATCTATTTTTTCCTACATGCCCTCCAAACATTGAATCATTGTGATATCTTTCTAGAATCTTTTGGATCTCTTCTTTCTGCTATACCGTTTTTGGACCTTGTATATTTCTTAACCTTTTATTCCCGTCTTCTATAAATTCTTCTATTGTGCACTTTTTTAATATATAATCATTTGTGTATATCTTCATTCTTTTCACTTCAAACTTTACCGAAAGCTCCTCAAGCTTTTCCAACGTTCGTCCTAGGTCGAAGTTGTGTATTCCGGTAAATAAGGCTTTCCCTAAATTTCAATTTATTTTTGATCCGAATGCTCCTCCTTAGCGAGATACGCTAAGTGTTAAATTGGTGATTTATGTGCCTCTAGATTTTCTAAAACTTCTATTACTGAAAGTTTTTCTATTAATTCTTCCTCTGTTTCCTCGTTATTCTTTAGATCATTTCCTGACCGTGCGTTCTCCTTGCGCGTTTGTGCTCTTGTGATTGGCGAGAAATGTGAATTATTTATGTATAAATCCTTGAGTCCTTCTATGGATATTCTTTATATTCTATCTGCGTAGTTCGCTATTCCTTTGACGTACTGTATTTCAAAATCATATTCTTCCAGATCAATCAAATTTCACATTTTTCCTAGACAATTTATTTACCTCTTAATTGATTAAAATTTCTATCGCTGAAAATTTTATTCAAAGTTTTAGGGTTAGTTTCGTTCTTTTCCTTATATGTTGATTCATTCCATCCTGTATGTATTTCCAAGTGATTTTTCCTTCCTTCTAGTTCTTTTAGACTATATACGTTATCATTTATCATTAATGTATTATCGATTATCTAAGCCGTAGCTCCACTTTCTCTCGCCTGTTTCATATATCTTATAGCTGTTTTCTCTGTTCCAGTATATCTTTTGGGTAATCTTCATTAATATATATCTTTGTTCCTTTTAATTTATTCTTTCGGTCCAAAGTTTCTACTTTCTTATTCACGTCTTTCATCATTATTAGTACTGGCCTATTTTTGTTACTGTTTTTATTTCCTATTCTTTTACACTTCAAAATATCTGATTTAACTTCTACTGTGTCGTTAACCTTCTTCATTATATCTTCTAATTTATTTTCTAGTTGTTCCTCATCTTCTTCGTTGTCTTCTTCTATACCATGTATTATTAAATTCTTCTCTCTAAAATTTTTCTGGGTCTGTGTCATATTCCCTTGCAAAAATTTTGTTTTTTTCCTGAGTTCCATATTTTCCATCCTTGATTCGTAGTTTTCTTTCTTTAACTGTTTTATTTGTCTGCTAATTTCTTCAATTTTTCGTTCCATCTCGCATATTCTTACGGTATTTATGTGGTTATTCTAATTATTATTCCTGTTAAATTTATTGTAATCTACTTATCTGTTATACCCGTTTCCCCGGTTGTACTGTCTGAATGTTCTTCCTTGGGAGTTGCCGTTGTACAATCCGCTGTTGCTTCCTCTCCTATGATTGTTCCTGAAATTAAAATCTGATTTCCTGAAAAAATTCCTATTGTCCTTCATGTGCAACACTTGTTGTTGACTTACTATGCCTTCTACTGATACCAGCTTAGATAATACTTCTTGCGTGGTTTCAAAGCTTCCTGCTGCTATGATCGTTTTTGTTGCGTCCGCTGTGGTATTCATCGTTACTGCCTTAATGGTTGCTCCTTTGGTGTATTTTTCAGCTAGACGTTCTGGTATCCCTTCTGAAACGTATGCTGCCTGTAGCTTCCCTGCCAATTTCCCTATTTCCGTCGCGTATTGCGTTATGTCCTTCCCATTTTGCCGTACTTTATTAGGTTTCGCTAAGAGAAGGCTTGTGTTATCTCCTCTTATTCCTGATTTTAGTATATTCCTAATTTCTATGATAGAGTTTTCCGTCGTGATCAAACTTCTAGCTTTTCCAGTCAGTCTTGTCTTATTTAGCAGAATCGCCTTTTCTTCATTACCCGTCACATTTACTTGTAACAAATCTAATGAGTCTAAAAATGATTGTGATTTGCTTGCCTTTCCGTTGAATTCAGTAGGTAAGGACCTTACTCGCGAAATTGAGAAAATCATTCATACTTGTCGCCATTTTCATTTGTTCGCTTATTGCTTGTAATACACCCGTATCGATCTTCTCAAATATAGAGGTAGGTATTTTAATAATACAATTCAACGCTTGAAATGCCCTAGCAGTTTTATCTCTAAACCTATCTGAATAATTTTTACAACTTTGTTCTTGTACTAAACTTAAGTTTTTCCATTTTTCACCTATTATTTTAGCAAAATTATTATAAAGAATTATTATACTATTATTTACTTCAAAGTGAATATCTGGATTTTTAGGAGTTTCCTTTTTCAAAACCCCTTTTCCCTGTTTATTTAATTCTTCTAGGATTGCCCTTAGCTTATCTTCGAAATCTTCCCACGTTATTGGTATTTAAAAGATTTACCATTGGTTCATAAATCTAGAGTGCATAAGTACTTACAATTTTTTATACAGTCAAAATTCCTGACATCTTCGCTGCAATGCCTCGGTTGAAGTCTCTTTTCAACGCTCATCGATGCGTTTTCCATAGGGACCATATGAATTTCAAAATGAAAGCTACCGTTATTATGTATAATAAGACTATTATATGCGTCGTAAAATTATCTTTCTGCACCATAAAATTATTGTTCACGGTACCAGTTTGTTGTACCTCTTGTTTAGTAGGTGCACCACCCATAGCTTTGCTTCTCCAAGGTCCAAAATTCAAGGAAAATACCATATACCTTCACTCGTTTGAATTACCATGAAATCGCAGGATTATTCACCATTTTCCATTTAGTTTGCAGGATTATTTACCATTTAGTTTGCAGGATCATTTACCATTTACCATTTAGTTTGCAGGATTATTTACCATTTACCATTCGTTCCCAGGATCGCCATGTGGTGGCGATGTACAGGGCAGAATCCATTTTACCATCCATTTTACCATTACCATTTCACCATTTGTTCGCAGTATCGCCATGTGGTGATTACTTAGCAAGTGTCCTCGTATGTACTTCTTGAACCTTCGAACAATTCATCTTCGGGAAACACTTACCTCGTGAACCATTCTTTAGGGTTAAATAAATAACTTCGTTTAAAAAACTCACTGGTATAACATATATTTAGAAAATACGTATATAAATTACTGACCATATGTAATACAGAATATAACGTTTGTACTATTAATAACAATAATAATAATGAATAATCTTCAAAAGAAATGAACTCTCTATATATAGGAAATTATTAAACTAACACAGTCAATGATCCGTTTCTCAACCTTGTCGACACAATATTTATAAAACGGACGTGTTTGTTATCTATTTTACTGCACCTTGCCAATGGCCTTCCAGTTCACTGGCCGCTAGCAATAATGGAAATTAATGTCAATTAAAATTTAATAATGTCTTTTTAAATAATGTCTACCAAAATCTAATAATGTCTTTCGGGATCATTACAAGCTCAAAACAATGAAGGTATTGAAGTTCTTATCAAATGAATATTATTTTCGGCATTAGGTTGACGACGTAATCTTGCCAAATAGTTGCCGTTATTTATATGAGATGATCTGTAACTGTATGAAAGCTGAATCAGGTATGTACCGAGTGTTAAATCCTGAATTCCGTCTTCCGATCAAATCGGAAAGTCTTGAAGGACAATAAGACCGTGTACCAGCGGCCAATCAATTCTTCCTTGCATTAGGCGTTCATCTCTAATTCTGTCAAGTAAATCATTGGGGCGAACCAAACATTCCAAAACTCTGTCACAGAATGTGTCATCTTTAGGCCCATTCTCATTTATAGACATAAAGAAAGCATTGGACAAAGCACATGTTACTTTAAATATCTGTCCAAATATTTCACATCTATAGCTATTGGGTACAGCATTTCTTGAAAGGTGAAACTTATTTTGAAGCCTTCCAAAAACCGCTTCAATTACCCATCTGAGTATCATAAAAAGTTTTGATTCATTCGCTTGCTAGGTAGTCAGTTGATGTTGACTGTTCGGAAGAAAATGCGGCATGAAAGCGTTTAGGTCCATATTTTAACAAAACTGCATCGACTCTCGATAACCACTATCATATACAAGGGAAAAACGTAAAAAATCCGTCCTTGTTCATATCCATAGCGTTTAATATCGAATAATCATTGTTTATGGCGTCTGAAGCATGCGGACCAGTAACATCAATAATATATCCCTCTGGTGCTGTCAGAACCGCCGAGAAAGATGATCACGAGGTTTTTCACTATACAAGTATGTGGCATCAACAAGAGCCATTGAATCAGGATAAACGTGACACAAGCGATTTGAAGTAGTAGTACTGTGATTAGCAGCGTATTCTTGACGAGTTATGTGCTGGTAACCAAGATGAAGAGGAACAAAGTAAGCTGGTAGTGAATTTACAACGTCATGGAATATTTTGCTAACAAGATATTACTGCTCTGGTTTCATGCCAAACATCATACTTAAAACTTTTTGAGCTGGATCAATTCTTAGCTTCATAGGAAAAATAGCTACGCAGTTTTTTTCAAAGTAACAAAAAATAATGGTGAACAGTGTTACGCGCTTTATTTATTATTGTCTACTCGCTAGCTCCAGAAGCTCAGTCCGGTCGGGGGTGGGTATGCGAAAATTCCTTTTTCATTTGGTTGTTAAAAATGGGCGCCACCAGTTAAATTTTAATGAGCCAGCCCTAATTAATAGACCGCCACGATGGTCAGGATGGAGCAGACAGTATATAAGATGTTAGGTATTACAAGAGGGGAGAACAAGAAGCACCCTTGTAATGGAAATTCTATATTACTATTTACCAACCAAACGGAAGGAAATATTCAGAATTGAAATGCGCCACTGAGACGCCACGGAGCCGCTTACAAAAGAAAATATAATGCCTAAACCTATTGTTAACTAATTCACTACAATCCTACCAAAGGGGTCTGTTGGCCTCTAATATATGTTTTCAAAAATAAGTTTCAAAATAATTCCACTAACGTAGGTGGAGAGACTATACTTATTCTCTTGGCTTAACAGAGATGGTGTCCCCTGACTGAGACTCTACAATGTTTATGAATAATTAAAATGACTTACCAATCACATCCATCACGTTTACATTACCTCCGTTAGAGGGTTCTTATTCTATTCTGTCTAAACTCCTTTTTTCCACTCTACAAATCCACAAGCGCTTTTACTCCTTCCACATTTCTCCTTCGACATCGGATTCCCCAACAAAATTAGCCAATATTTGATTAATTCCTTCGTATTCTACTCAAATTCGATTTTGACAAATCCTACGTACAATTTGCACTGACAGCAAGCTGACTCCTTGATAATATATTAAAAAGTCAAACTGATGTTTAACAAATAAAACTCAATTGAAACTACATTGATCTATCAATGAACTCTCAAAGTAAGCTTGTCAGCGGAGAATGTAGGTAGTGAACAGGTAATTTTAAGGGAATCTTTCGGTTTCTTAAATATACATGACCGATGTGATTGATAATGTCCACAAAAAGGTACCTATGAATTCGAAATATTATAAAATTTATTAACAAAAACTATAATTAAAGTTATATTTATTGGTTAATTGGCAGTGTGAAATTTTCAATTTTTATATAATTAATGGTTCTTCACCAACTTCTTTTATGAGAAATAAAACTTCAAAAGCTTTTCTTTTTTTCATTTTCCAACGTTTCGAATCCTTTATTTAGGTTCATCATCAGGGCTATTCGTATAATACACATAATGAATGTTCTATTACATCTTCGTTATAAGACAATCTGCAACAATACCTTACAATAATAAAAACTTTTCTTATTTTTATTTAAAGATGATATTAACATTATTTAATCAAGGTTGAAAATATAAAACTGAGAGTTTACACCAAACATTAGTTAAATATCCCTATTTTTCCTAAGATTACAAAGCTTAAAATTGAAAATCTCACCAGCTACTTTAACATATCCATTTTGGTTTCTTTAAAAACAATAATAATGAAACATACATATAAGACGAAGACAGGGAACTTTCTAAAATCATCTAAGTCATTTTCAGAATGAAATTGTGGTAATTTTCATGGTCTACATATTTCCATTGCTCAATTCATTTTATATTTCATACAGGTAGAGAAATCTTTACTGTATGTATTACTGGCGATATGAATTAATTTCTTTTTAAACGCAAAAACCCCAAAATAATAAAAGGGAAGGTGGAGACATCATAATTTTGAAATTAAATTTTGTTTAGTAGATTGCTATATACATTATCCAATTTATCAACATCTTAACGAAAATTAAGTGAATTGTTAGTTTTCTTAATGTGAATCATTTCTTTGATACATCTTTTATGAAAATTGGTTTCAGTATCCAAAATCTGAAAACTGTTGAAATTAAAT